>JARHVA010000609.1:2980000-3385000 GCA_037957365.1 Torreya grandis | reverse complement strand
CTTTATACTAACAAAATATAAATTAAATATAATTTGGATCAACCAACCTAAGAAACTCCCTTGATCCAAAAAGGGGTATAGAAGATGATCCAGAGCTATGACAATGAAGTCATTAGAAGTATCTGTCGTACTTACAACTGAAGCACTGTACCTTATGGTACTAATCAAAACCAATGTCACTTCATATAGAAACTTGCCTTGTGAGTTGTGGTATAAAGGTTGATGAACATTATTAAGGCCTTCTCATCCCCTCATTTTTGGGATTATATATCAGAAGAATATAACAAAAAAAATCAATAAAAGCATATATGATTTACAAGGTTTTGTAATATTTTATAGGCTTACGAGTTGGTTGAGAACCAACCCATAGTTTTTCAACTCGAACAAATTAATTACCTAATACATAAATAAAATGGTAATTCAAGATTGCCATTTTACCTCAAGTAAACATAATGGGGGTGTCTCCTAGTGAGATGCATGCCCTGAATTATTTAACAAACAAAGTAAATACAACCTTGGATCATAAATGACCCGATAAAATCCCCTTGATCCGAAGGGGTATAGAAGATGAAAAACTAAGCTAATGAATCTAAAGTCATCAATGATTTCCTTTTGCATTTTAACTACCTTCATGTGCAACAATGGCATCCCATCCATTCTAAAACTGACTTTAGCAAGCTTAAACTTATAAAAAATCCTAATTGTATAGTTTTTACACCACAACTAGTAGGGTAGGTCATTGTATGAAGCAACATGAGTTTTGATCAGTATTATAGTGTACAATACACTAGTTAAAGGTGCAACATATACTTGTAATGACTTCATATTCATAGTTCTAGATCATCTTCTATACCCCTTTTTAAATTGATGAGGCTTTATTAAATTGTTCAATTCAAATTATATTTATTTTATATATTTTTATTATAACATAATTAATATTAAAAAATAAATAAATTAATCTGTAAGAAACCTATTAAAATCCCATAAAATAACTAATTAAAAAATTTATTTAAATCTTTCAACTTTTATAAATATTAAAATTGACTAATATAGAAAATTTTATTTTAATAGAATTATTGATAACAATTTACAATATTGATATTCTTGTTTACCTTGCATTACCGGTCCTAACAATACATGTCAAGAACGTATTTGGAGGAAACAATTCCCTTTTCCAGATATGCAAAAAAAAATTAAAAAATGAAAAAAATCAAAATATTCAAATTCAATGACTTGTTGGCCTCAATTCCTTCTTGGGTGTGATAGATGCCCTCACGCAATCGAATTGGTATGATAGGAATAGTCATTGAGTCTTCATTATAAAAACTCTATCTCAACCTCAATTTACAAAACTAAAATTTACGAATGATGAAGATTATATATTTTCCCTTCCAATTCATATTTGTTTGGAAAAATGCTTAACATGTCATTACTTTTCATTTTCTTCTACTTTATATTTCTAATCAAAATGTAAATGTTTATGATAAAATTACTTTCTTGCATTAATTCATGCCATTATAAGGTGGCATCTAATAAGAATTATTTATTTATTTATTTTGTGTTTTATTTATATATAATATGTTATAATATTTTTTAGTGATATATAATGTTTCATAACATTTTTATTTAAGATTAATATATTTTATTCATATATATAATTTCATGCTTTTTTTTAAATATTAAAAGAAAAATTATATTTTATATTTATCATTCTCTTTATTTTATCTGCATTTTAGTATAAAATTTTCTTAATATGTATGTTATTCATAATGGTAAGGATTAAAGATGTGTTAGTAATAGGATGACTAGTTTTAATTCTTGATAACTCATTTTTTTATTGAAATTTAGCTTAATATTTCATCATTGTCAAATTATATTTTACCCACTATTTACAATTTCAATATTTAACATTATTTAGCATTTATCCATGTGTATGCATAAACAAAAAACTAGGCTTTGAAGTTTCAAGGTGAATCAATTTTTCTTGTAGAGATCCATACATGCAATTATATCATTTTTATAATTTGAAGTATGTGTTTACACACACACCTCAAAGTGATAAAAAATATAGATACCTGAAAATGGCCATGAAACATTTACTAAATGTTAATTCATATATTTGTGTACCTTTGATATTTTCTAGTTATGAGTCAAACTTAAGCTTTATTGGAGTGTTTTTTAATTTAAAATGTCTCTCTCCCTTCTTATCAACCTAGAACTTCTCTATATCTTCTTATGATTTTAGGGTCTTTGTGCTACATGTGCACCTGACATTTTTGACCCCAGTCATAAGCACTTTCAACACTTCAAGTCTTATAATTTTGTATTCAAAAAGCTAGGGGCATATGTCCCCTTCATATTATATTTTTTATTTCTAGATGTTTGATGTCGGTTTTTACACCTATGGGGTCCTTAAAATTTAAATATAATTTTCAATAAATACACAAACATTGTAGTTAATTTTGAAAATAAGCACACAAAGCATGCACAATAAATTAGATTTTTTTATATAGAAATCTAAGGGCACTCAAGAGAGATCAAGCAATGATTATTGGTATTTATCATTCTCTGAATCTATCATTTTTTTATGGAGCATTTTTAACACATAATTTAGTGTTTTATCTATATTATGTAATTAACATTTTTGCTTTTAAAAGCTTTAAAAAATAGCTACGTTAACATATTATTCACTAGCCCTAATGCAGACCCATAAAGTCACTAAATATTTTCCTTAAGTCTTTAGACATCATAAGCACATTAGAGTTGTCTTAGTGTAAAGAATAAATTTATTATTACATGTACATAGAAATCAATGGAGTGAGGAAGTAAAATTTTAGAAGTTGGGAATTCAATTGAAAATTCATTTTGGAGTTGCTTGTCACTTGTAAGAAGTGCCCCATATACTTTCAATACTAAATTCTAATCAAATATAAAATTTAGAATGACATTATTAACATAGTTGAATATACATTTTCAAGTTCAAATTTAGACAACAATTTTCTAACAATTATTTATTTAAAATTTACCTTTAAACTTTACATATATATTTTTCATTATAATTACTATAAAAATATTAATTAAATATTTTGAATTATATTTACACATATTTTACTTAAGCTTAAATATATTATAATAAATATTATAATAAAATATATCTGAATTCTTTTAAAAGCATTCTATATCTTCTTATACTCAAATTTTATACCATTTAATTGTTATGATATATAATTTAATCTTTAAAAAAATAGTAATAAAATGAATCAAACAATCATTAGCTCTCATTTACAACTTTACTTTGATCATCATCTTTTAGAAGGTTGGGAGGAAGTCAACAAAATCCAACTCTGAATTTCTATTAAAGCTATAAATCATAGGTGAAATATATCTTACTTTGATCATCATCCTTTAGAAGGTTGAGAGGAAGCCAACAAAATCCAACTTTGAATTTCTATTAAAGCTATAAACCATAAGTGAAATATAGATCTCACCTACTACAATAATGTTCAATGGAGGAAAAAGTAAAATTAATATAACTATATGTACCTAATGTTTAAAGTGAAAGAAATATATAAAAAGCTTTTGCATTAAAAAAAAACATGTAGATATACATCATCAAATTATTGTTGAACCCCAACTCAATGTAGCCTTTGAAAAGCCTCCCTCTACATTGTGTTATGATGGACACATGTCCACCACCTACTACAATAATAAGAGGGAACCTTAGGATATTGTTTGTTATATTTGAAAGGTTAAAAATATTTTTTATAATAAAAAATATAAAATATTATAATAAATGAATTTTATATTTTTTTCGTTACAAAATTATTTATATAAAATAATTAATATATAATTTAAAAATATATATTTTATATTTTAATCATAGATTATATATTAAAATTTAAAATTTAATTTTTGAAAAATTAAAATTTAATTTTAAAAAAATTAAAATTTAATTATTTTATTTGAATTATAAATTGAAAAGATATTATTTTTATAAAAATCAAAATTATAAATAAATTTTAAAACATAAGACTTAATCTCTAATAAATATTAAAATAATCTAAACAACTAAAATCTCCAAACAACATCAATAAATATAAATAAATAAAATAATTTAAAACATAATTTTAAAAAAAAAAAAAATACTTATTAAACAAAACTATAAATAAATAACAAAAGCTTAGCAAACTAACAGGGAACCAAAGATTCTACAATAAAATATTTATACCAATAATTCAAAACTTTTTTTAATTTAATAAACAGATACAGTCTACTTACCCTAAATTGAAAAAAATTATTAAAAAAAAAAAATCTGTGATGAATTCTTTAATTATACAGTTGTTTGAACGCCCTAAAACTAAAACTGTTGCGATATTTGGTGTAGTGACACACCACATTATTCGCTGTCGAACGCGTACCACGTAAATTTGTATATTGTATTTTTTTTTTCAATTATTAGTCCGTATGTCCGGTCAAATGCGTACAAGATTGGGAATAAAGAAAGAGAGCATTATGGTCCCCACTATACCGTCCAACTAACCTGCTTGACACAAAAGTTCCATCGTTCAACCTTATTTCACATATAAATTGCCTCCAACACAGATCTAAGTTGTTCATCGCCCCCCCACCTCACCATCCGACCTAAGCCTGAAAAACTTGTTTTTGTGAAGTTTCAAGAAATGGGTGCCCTTGAGTATGTATCAGATCTTCTTGCAGGAATCTCAAAGCACAAGAAAAGGAAGCAGATGCAGGTAAACCAAGCCCCCATTTTTTCACCTGTTTTGGCTAATTATGGAAATGCATTTGGATTTTTGTGTAGCAGGATGTTGATGTACCATTACTCCAACTTGTCCTTTGTAGGACCACTGGATGGTTGTTCTAGATTGATTTTTTCTCCATTAAAATAAGAACATACTAGATCTAGGTAACAGATTTCCAATGTTTAATAATAAGAGTTCAGAGGTTTCAAAATCCAGAATGCCTAGATGGGTTTTGGGTTTTAAGAGACCCATGATACTTAAACCATGACTAGATTCGTATATATTTGTTTTCATTATAAAGGGAAAAAATGTCAGTCATATGGGCAGAGCTATTAAGTGCAAAGCTCCATAACAAAATTAAAATACTTCAGTAAAACCAAATTTAGCCTCCATGACAGATGATTCATTGTGGAGTACAAGGAGATTAGAATATCCACCATCCCAATAGTGACTGCATAACCAACCAATCACCAACCAGAACTGTTGCAAGCTTGTTTATATTGTTTTATTGATAGAGGTTTATTTAATAAAAAAATTGGGATGATTGTTTGATTGATTTGTTTTTTTCCAGCTTTTAATATTAGATATTTGAGTTTTTTCAGTTTAAGGTTTGAAGGCTATGTTTTCTCTTAAAAGATGGCTTGGTTATAAATAAAATTCATAAATCGATTTTGTTAAATCAGAATTTTGTTAAATCTTATAATTTTTTATTGTTTATATTCAATGTATCTTCTTGATAGTATTATCACTTAGTTCCATAATTTATTATATCAGAAGTTTGTTAAATCTTATAATGTTTCAAATTTCAATGTATCTCGTCATGGGTATTATGGCTCAATTACTTTTCTTGTTAAAGTTTGTTTTAAATGTTACCATTTTTGTGCAGACTGTGGAGTTGAAAGTTCGCATGGATTGTAATGGGTGTGAGCTCAAAGTAAAGAACGCTGTCTCTTCCATGAAAGGTAATCGTACAAACCCCAATATAAGTTTTTGCATTGATTTAAAAGAAATTTAGAAATATATAAATCTGAAGATTAACTCGTTACAGATGTTTTGATCAGGTGTGAAGTCGGTAGATACAAACAGGAAAATGCAGAAGGTGACCGTAACCGGTTATGTCGACCCAAAAAAGGTGATGAAGGTGGTAAAAGCGACAGGCAAACAGGCAGAAATTTGGCCGCACGTTCCATACAATCTGGTGTCTCAGCCTTATACTGCACAGGTCTATGACCAAAAAGCACCTGCTGGCTATGTCCTAAAG
This sequence comes from Torreya grandis, assembly GCA_037957365.1. Classification (NCBI taxonomy): domain Eukaryota; kingdom Viridiplantae; phylum Streptophyta; class Pinopsida; order Cupressales; family Taxaceae; genus Torreya; species Torreya grandis. The sequence goes on along the minus strand of JARHVA010000609.1, from coordinate 3,378,979 downwards.
CGTGACTACAATACTGTCACCACCAACTATAACTCTGCAGACGAACAATACACAACCATGTTCAGCGATGACAACCCAAATGCCTGCTCTATCATGTAATATAAATTTGTCATCTGATCTTTAAAAAAATTAGAGACCATGGCGGCTGTAGAGCCATTTGTGTTTGAGAGGATTTTTTATCAATAATTTTATGCTAGGCCAATTTTGTGACCGATTACTTTCTGAAATAGAGTGAAGAAAATGCAAACTCACTCACTGAACTTTCAGAAGAATTTTGAGCTGTTATTGCAAAATCTCTCCCTCTAGAGGGGTAAATATAATGTGTATAAACAGGTTCATATGGGCACCGCCTCATCTTGAATTAAAGCTACACATTCAAAATCTAAAACAACTTTTTTAAATTTACACAAAAACTATTACAAATCATATTAAAAAAATATTACAATGCTTTAAAAAATATATAATGTTAAAACTAGATTTTCTCCTAGTTCATCGAGACTTTTGAGAAGCTATGGAGGAGCTGGCCTAATAATCTTGGAATGCCGCAGCGCATGTTTGGTAGTCTTTTGTATATTCTTAGTAGTCTATCTTAGCCATTGGCCTAACATGGTTTGCTAATAGGTTGTTATTAAATATGTGATAATAAAATCAAATGTTGGATTCTTTTGTAGTATGATTTGTAGTTCATTTTTCGATAAGGGTGTGGGGGTAATGCTCCCTATTATTATTGTGGAGATTTAAGGGGGCGATGATAGTTATGGAGCCTTTTGATAGGGGTTTGGGGGTAACATCCCCGATGCCAAATATCAAGAAGTCAAACACTTGTTTCTAAGAAAATTAATTCCACCTAATTCTATTTTTAGGAAGGAAAGTCGTAATGGTATTTTTACACTCTATTTTTAGGAGGAGGAATCCTAACGATTCTTTGCCTATTAGGTGTATTTATCTTTGTGGAGAGCTAAAATAGTTCATAAAAATTCACTTGTCATCCATCTATCTTAAATTAATAAACCCTGATATCTTGTATTGTAGATGTTTCCTTAGTTTTACTAAGAATTTACCATGTAAATCTAGGGTTTTGGCTCATGCATATTTAGTATTCTGTCTATTTCAATTATATTTTTTATTGCAAACTTGTATTTTGTTATTGAAATTAATAATTATTTGTTGCTACAAAGTGTCTAGTTTCCTAATAATTGTTAAGTGTACTTTTCATTAATGTAGCACATTCTATTTTCTTTTTGGCATAGCTAAGTAAGTCAATCACTTTTGTGCTCCCCCCATGATTGGTTTCTAAATCCTTCCCTTTCAATAATGTCATGAGGTTTGCCATCTTAAACTCAAATTATGCAAGGGAAATCAACTTATCTTCTTAGAGTAAACAATGAAGTAATGTCGGCTTCTTGAAACAACTCCAAAGTCATGTTTGTAGCATTACCAACAAAATTGAGCATTGTAGTTATATCATCTTATCACTTCTTTAAGGAATACCTCATATGCATTACAAAACTTTGACACAAGCTAATGCCAAACAATGTCATCAATTTCAAGTGGGAAAACATTTTTTTCTAAGTTATGACTTTGCTTAGATTTCCTATCTTGACTTCCAATCTATGAATGTGATCTCGATATAGTTTAACTTTCTAATGCTATCGTAGAGTACTCTTGTTTTTTATTTGACAATTAACGACTAACAACCCATACAATGGCTCTAAAGAATTTTCTACTTCATCAATTATATATTCAAGGACTTCACCTTTTTTCAGAGTTTCTAATCTTTGATCCATCACTTGCATGACCTTCTTATCCAGTTCTTTAGTGGTAGCCACCATAGACTCAAGGTCCTCTGCAAATCCATCTTTCTCACCTAACATAGCATTTCTCTTCTTTGTCAAAGTGGAAATATCTTCTTTAGTCTCATATGATGTGGGAGTATCCCCTTTGGTCATTTTTTCTAGGTCGCTCTCTTAAGTTTCATTGTATCCTTGTCAAACTTGAGCTTAACCTCCAATGCCTCAACTATTATCATTTCCTTTCTCTTTCCTTTTGTGAGTTGAATACTTTCAATCCAATTTTCATTTGCCTATGACATTGAGATTATTGAAGCTATGGGTGGTGTGACTAATGTACAGATGGGGATGAATGGAGTGAAGTGGACCTTTGAATCGTGACGGTGGGGTCAACAAGTATGAAGGTTGTATATGTGATGGATGTTGGGGTTTGAGTGGCAATGGTAGGGATATGCGATGGAATTGGATGAGCAGAGGCGGCCTATAATGGGGAAGTGGATTGTGTTGCTATAAGAGAATCAAATTGGGTCTTATCTAATATAATAATAGGAATTTTCTCTTTCTTCTTTGGCTCCTTGGGCTTTGACATAAAATGATCAATAACATTGGGTAGCCTAACAATGAGAGTGACCTTGAATGTAGGTAAGATGTTCAAACGATCAACTTTTGGTAATGTAGCTCTGGGTTGAAGTGGTGCCTCTTTTGTAGGGACCTATCTATCTAATGTTGATGATGTAACCAACAAAGGAGGGACAATTTCTACACTGCTAGGGAGAGGGGAAACTTCTTGTGTCATGGATTGAGCTTGGCTAAGAACATGCAACACAAACACTTGGGGGCATTGTGTAGAGGTCCTTGGTGTCATCTGCCTTGTATATACTCTAGTAATTTGATCGACCTTATTGGGGGTAACAAGGGTCAAAACTTCTATTTGGGGAACCAAAATAGGAGTATCAAGTGGGGCACTCTCTAGTGGAAGCATGGAAGGAGGAGGAGGAGGAAGAGTCACCACTATTTGTTAAATAATAGATAGAGTGGGTAGACTATCAAAGATTTATATTGTAGGAAAAGAGAGATGATTTTCAACATTGGGTGGAACAGGGGACTGAGTTACCTATTTCATCAAAAGTATTCTTTTTAAAAAACTTGGAGGAGGGAGTGCATGTAGCACTTTCTTCCTTGGATATGCATCTATGCCAGGGGAAACATCATAAACTATGGATGCATCTTTCCCCTCTTCTATTTCTACATTGTCAGTTAGGCCTTGGAGGCAAGGCTCTAATTCTATAAGATTTCATTTTCTACCCACATCTTCATCATTTGCATTATTAATGAATACCCAATCCTAAGGTGTGGATGATGTTTACATATTGTTAAGCACTTAATGTGGGATTTTTCATGACCCCTTGAATCCCATTGCCTTAGCATGGTCATCCAAATTAAATGAAGACCGATGAGGAGGAGTTGTGTGCAATGCCACCCATAATTTGAAAATACTTATGCCCACTTAATATGGCATTAGAGGCCACAGAGCTAGCTTCTTTTCTTTGTATACTTCACCAACTCCATGGAGAAGTTGCTAAGCAATCTCCTGCTCTGACAGCTTATCTAAAACGTATGTGGGTACTTTGAGGGGAGACAATAAAAGCAATCTCCTGCTCTGACAGCTTATCTAAAACGTATGTGGGTACTTTGAGGGGAGACAATAAAACACTCTCAATCCTGATCATAGTACAATCTAAATAGTACCAGTAGGCTCCCATGCTTATTATCTTTCTAATCTCTTTAGAAAGCCTTGGCATTGGTTTTTCAGTAATTGTCTGGTATAATGGTGGATAAAACATTCGAAAATCTCTCCGATAAATGCACCGAACATATGATTTAAAGTGGACAATTGTTCCACAGGCAAGAGTCTTGTGTGGAATATTGTCAAAGATGTCTCTGGCACAGACAACGTCGACCAAGTATGACATCAAATAATCTTTGTGAAGTCCCTTGAGGCTAAGAGGTGCATGGTGAATAGAACAGTGACACATGTCCCCTTGTCATTACTTCACGGTCACGCAGTTGTCAGTTCTTCAAGTTATGTTTAATGTGCGTGATAGTGAAACAAGAAATCTGACATGTGGCACCCTGGTCGTCTCACTACAACATGATTCTTGGAAATTGGTATAGGTCATCAAAGTTGAGTGCTATCTGAAATGCAAGGTTGCGAGGATGCAAGATGTCTTAGACTTGACGAGGGGCTACCTGTAAATAACTTCGGACTCTTTGAATTTGAAAGCTTGTGGTGCGAAGGTTCAAGAGTTGTAAGGATATGAGGATGTGAGACAGTGACACATGGCATCATGGACCAGATGCATGTTGCTTTCCAAATATCTCACAATCACATAGTTGAAAAAAATTGCCACGGGGAAGTGCAGAGTCTGCATGGTATGCAAAAAAAAAAAGCTTCGTGCCAATGAAAATATACGTTAGTAAGAATATATGTTTGAACTAAGTAAATGAGCATCAAATGTTGTAAAAAGATACGAATAAGAATATAAAGATTCGTTAAAATCGGCTCGCAATTCTTGTAATGGATGCTAGTTTGAATAGTGCGGGAGTGTGCCAGAATATAACGAACTGTGGAAAAATCCTTGTCAAAATACACATTCAAAATCCTAATTTCCCTACATACATCAAACTAAAAACGTTTTATGAGATAAACATTAGTATGCGCCGACATAACTTTGAGATTGCAAAGCTCATTGGATCATATCAACCAAAGATTTTAACACTTTTATTCACAATACCTGTAAGTGCTTTTGCCAGTTTTATTTTTATATATGAGTTTATATTCAGATAATAGTGAGGGTGTGTTGACCATAACAATATTATCTCCACGTTTTATTGAAGAGACCAAGTAAAATATGTCTTATCGCTTTTTTCAGTGAATACCTCCAAATATAGGAACAAGTGGAGAAGTCTTTTTATAGACACAAAAATGTGGTATTAGACACTTGGTAATGCTAATTCTTGACCTACTTTCACCTTATATTACTTGTGTATACACATATGGCTCTTGCACCGTACCCTTCTCTCACATCCACATGTTTTCCTTGGGTCCAACCTTCTCGATTTTATATCAATCACTTTCATTAATTCCATATTCTATACCTAAATTGTTTATTATTATACTCAAACTATGTCTAGATTATCATATCAATATTCATATCTTTTAGATAAGTCTGGTAGACTAATATCCCTGTGGAATTTCACATACCAAGACAGTGATTTTTCAAGTTGAAATCATCTTTAAGGATCAACGAATGCATTTCACATGTCAATGGCATGAGAAAGTACTTAAAGAGTCCCATATAAATACAGAGTGTGTCTAAGCCTATTTGATATATCTATAATTGTCAAGCAAGCATATTCTAACACTTGTGCATTCAAATGGGTTGGCCTAAACTTCTCAATTTACTAATCAGTCATGAGAAGCAAGTCCTAGCCAAAGTTGTCATTTTTCAAGTGTCAAAAATATATTATAGGTTGCATTCATTAAAGGAGAACCATTGCACACATACACCTAATAGGGATAAATTTATGATGTTTGACTTGTTTCTTCAGAGTATTGGATATGTGGTCGATATTTAACCATTCATTGGGGAGTTGTTGAGGTTAGCTCATTCTTCACCTTTTGCTAGCCTAAACCTAATGTCAAAATTGAACCTAAGGTTTCAAATAAGAAGATATAGGTTTCTTAAATTTTACACACATGGAGGACTTGATGTTACATAAGCAGACATATTTCATGCTTTTAATAGAGGTTCCTAGAAAACTCATCATAACATGCTAATACAAGGATAGTTGTGTGAAGCTAGAACACAATCGAAATACAAAATGATCATAGACTCAACAAATCTATTTTTCAATTAAAGATGGTGTATATATGTAAAAGAACATAGTCTTAATAGATATAGAACATTCAGTATTATTCTACATGATTAAATAGATTTAGGTAAATAAAGTGTTGATTTTGCATAGAATAATGATAAAACACATTGAGGATAAACTATTACAGAGCTATATATTAATCTCTATCTGAACTCTTTTACAAAACAACCTAATGCTATATATAGATATTTTACACAACATTTTCACTTTATATTTTAACCTTTTACTACAAACAAAATAAAGACTCCTAACGTTTTGAAGACTCTTAACATGATTTCAAGTGTCAAATACATAAAAAAAGAGATACAAAAGAAAAAATAGTGGGAGACACACAAGTGTCCAAAATTACACTCTATAATTTTGTATCCATGTTTACTACCAATAATTTTTTAAATTTAAATAGTTATCTCATCCTGAGATAAAGTCACATGAAGTGTACTGAAGCTAGAAACTCTATTTATTCTAAGGAACTAAATTAGAACCATAATTTATGATAATCTCTCAAGGTCTCATTTACCATATACTGCCCTCTTGGGTTTTAAAAAGATTAGAATACCTAGGTGGCCATATTTTACAAGTTTTCAATTAACCTAGCCTTGTTCCTAATTTTCAAGGCCTTCCCACTAAAAAATGCTTCCAAAAACATAAAACTAGAGTGTGTACAATACCTACAATAAAGGTGGTAGCATGGACTATGTTGGATACATTGGAGGAAGCTGAGAAGATGGTTTTGTTAGAGATGTTGTAGAATATGTTGCTGCTATAAAATCTAGTGGTGGAGGTGGTTGTTGTGGTTGAGGCATAGGCTGCATAGATACAACAAGCTGTGTATGGTGTTCTTGTTGGATTTGGTTTAGAGGAACAAATTAGGCTCTTAGATGATCTCTTCAATAGAATTATACAAATGAGACATGTCCTTTTTAACAATGTCCAATCAGTGATAGCTTCTCTAACCATATTCATTCTAGTGCATAATGACACTTATAACTCAACCAAAATTTGGATATCCTCATCTTCCATCATTAGGATCATAGCCTACACATTAAATAATTTTAGTTGAATGTCTTAGGCTAAATATTCCATATTATCTACATGCCTTAACATTTGAATACTGAAAAATGCATTATGCAACGTTTTGCCAAGTTTGCATTTTTAGTATGACATTGCCTCTAGATTCAGGTGATTACTTGAAAGGGACATCTAGTGCATCTGAGGTATCAGACTGGTCTTCAATGGTAGCTTTGAATTTATCATTCTTTGTGAACCCTAGCCTGGCCTCTGTCCATGTTTAAGACAACTGTTACTTCTTGGCAATCATGTTCCAAGTTATGTTGTGAGTTTGATGCATAGAAGCATTGAGAACTTGTTCATATTCATCAAGGAGCTCAAAATGGCCATGATTTTAGCCTCAATATTTTATCATTTTGTGTGACTTTTAATATCTTTGGCACATCAAGCCAATCTTTTTTGAGTTGAGAGAGGAGGGCTATGAACTACTTGTCTTCTTACATGACTTGGTCACCAAAAACTTTAGTGACCAATGTAGATTATGTATCATCAATCAACTTACAATATTTGTTGAGATGAAGGTTAAAATATGTTTTATCCTCCCTGAGTTTTAACATCTTATGTTCTAAGGAAGATGCCTTCAACATCACGGATACCCAAAAAGTAGTTGATCCTTGAGTTTTATTAGATAAAGGTAGTTCTAAAACATCAAGTGATGCTTCTTGTGCCATTGTAGCCAAAGCCAAAGTTGAAGTCGCAGTCATCACATGTTTTATCTTGATTTACACTATGATTAAACAAAATGTTGTGCAATGTGTGAAGGGTATAGGGATATCCCATAACCAATGGCTATAGATTTGGGTCTTGGACTACGATGCCTCCCCCTGTACACACCCTAAGTAAAATTTGATCCTTGTGATGTGGACTGTGGCTATTGGGTTTCAGGTATCCCCATCATCTTGGTGGTGTCTATTTCTTATTTGGTTGTGCCATCTTATTTCTCCATGTGGTCTGCTATTGCCTTTACTTTGGCATCTACCTCTACCTTGGCTTTGATAGCTACCTCAACTTTGTTTGTGACCTCTTACTCTTAGGTAAGTGCATGGAGTTGGAGAATAATTCCATGGACATTTTACATAACGTGATTGCATTATTAAATAATGTGATCATGTTATTAAATAATGTGATTGTGTTATTAAATAACATGATCACATTATTTAATAACATGATCACATTATTTAATTAATGTGATCACATTATTTAAATTATGGCTCGGTAATTACCAATCCATAATATGATCATGTTATTTAATAATGTGATCACTTTATTAAATAACATAATCACATTTTTAAATAATGCGATTACATTATTATTTCAAATAACATAATTGCATTATTATTTCAAATAAAATGATCATGTTATCATTGTTTTAAATAATTCGATCACAACAAGGGAAGGAAAGGATAGTTTTAAAGCCATCAAGTAGGCTATTTTTCAAGCTTCTACCCTTGTAAATCCCAAATATGAGAATGATTTCATTCTTTATGATTTTAGAGGGGAAGATAGCATATCAGCTATTCTGATCCAACATAACAAGGATCAATTGGAAAAACATATAGCTTTTTAGTCAATCCTTAAAGGATTATGAAGAAAGATACAATTTTATTGAGAAGAAGGTATATGCAGTAAAACAATTCTCAAAAAGTTCAGACACATGCTCTCAAATTACAGGATTCATCTGATGGTTAGTCACCATAGCATAAAGGAGTTCTTATTGAGTCAGGAAATAAATGAAAAAAGATCAGGTTGGATCATAAAAGACATGGAATATGACTGATCATCAAAATAACCAAGTTCGTAAGAGGAAAGGGTTTATGTGAGCAGCTTGCTTCTAATATAAAGACTATTGATGTAGTATCTGATACAGTATATGTTTAATAGGCATTCCAACCAACCAACCTTCATCTACTCAATAGCTGACTCAATAATATGACTACCTTCTTATAAATTGAAGAATACCTAATTGAGTTCCAACAGTCTAAAAAAAGGGATTGCAGGCTCCAATATATTATTTACGCTCTTGTTGATGGGATATTATTTAGGAAAGATATTAATGGATTTTTGATGAGATGCATCGAGCATGATAAAATCCCTAAGTTACTCGAGGAGTTTCATGATGGCTCATCAGATGGCCATTTCTCTACAAAAACCACTACCATCAAAATAATGAGGGAAGGATATTATTAGCCTGACCTGTTCAATGATGTACATAAATGGGTGAAAAATTATGAGAAATGTGCCTACTTTACAAGCAAGCAAAGATTAGTAGCCCTTCCTCTCCAACCAATCCAAGCTGACCAACCATTTGCTCAGTGGGGATTAGATTTTATAGGCATGATCAATCCATCATCAAGTGTCAACCACAAATGCATCCTTACAGTAACTGATTATTTCACTAGATGAATCAAAGTGGTTGCATTAAAAGATGCTACATATTAATCTATCTTGGAATTCATGGATGGCATTATCACTAGATTTGGTGTTCCTTACACCATTATCTTAGACAATGCCAAAGCTTTTGTGGGCACTCAGGTGAGTGAATGGGAAGTGAAACATAGCATCTATTTGAATATATCATCCAATAATGACCCACAAGGTAATGTCTTGCCTGAATATACTAACAAAAATCACATAAAGATTTAAAAGGACAATGGAGGATAACCAAAGGACATGGCACACTAAGTTAAAATCAACACTTTGGGATGATAGGATAACTCCCAAAAGGGCCATTGATAATTCTCCATTCATGTTGGTCTATGGAAGGGAAGTTAAACTTCTATTGTTAATAGAGTTTCCATCTCTATTACTCAATCATCAATTGGAATTAATTGAAAATGATGCAATGACCATGTGGTTAGTAGAGCTCATGGAGCTAGAAGAAGTCAAGAACCAGTCAATGCAAGCTATGGAAGCAAATCAAGCCCAAATAAAGATAACTTTTAAAAAAAATCACCAGACATGATCTTCATTGAAGGAGACATGGTTCTGAAATGGGATGATGAAAGGGCCAAGCTAGGCAAGCATACAAAATTTCATGCAATATGGAGTGGTCCATACATCATAACACAATGCAAATGAGACAATGCATTTTAGTTGTCCAGGTTTGATGGATTGGAGATACCTATCCTAGTCAAGGGGATATGCATTAAATATTTCTAAGTAGGTTGGAATTATTTCCAAACTTTTGTATATGTTAGGTTTAGTTGGTTTTCCCAAATAAGTGCTTTTGCACAATCTGCAAATCATTAGGAGTCTTATTTCCTTAGTTTGTTAATTTTTTATTTTCCCTATTTTATTTTCACTATTTTGTTCTTGTTTAGGCAATTCCCAGTTTATGTTTCTTGTCTAGGTAGAGTGTGTTAAACTTAAAATAACTCCATGCCCAATGAACTAGCAATCTACTGGAAAAGAATTGATTAATAAATAATCGCCCCGCAGAGGTCACAAAAAATATTGATATTTTTGTGTCAAAAATATTGATATTTTTGTGCCAAAAATATCAAAACATATTGTGCCTTAAAGGAGACCCATAACGTTTTTGACAAAAAAGTTTTTAAAATGGCCTAAATACCTTTTCCAAAACCCAAGTAGAAATTGGAGATTTTTATGCATTTTGCAACTTTTCAAAGTTGCAAAGTGCACCCAAACCTCCACTTTCCCACTTACCCAAGACCTTGTTAGGTGTGGAGCCTAATTGTCTTCTAAGATCAGAGGATGTTATTTTAGCTAGGTTTTGATCCCATTCTTTAAATCCCTCATGATGGTAATTTCATAATCAATCTAGGCATTGATTATAGGTTTCTAGATTTGATAGTAGAGGCTATGTTTAGGTGTTTTTCACCCTAAAATGTATTGAGATATGGTTGAGATGTATCTTGAGACAAAATAAACACAGAGTGGAGGTAGCAAATGTAGAGAGGTGTAATAGGGTTTGTTATAGGATTTTGTTTCTCTATTATATTGCTGAAATAATATACTGGACAAGTTTGGTAGATGTAGCCCATTTTGGGTGAACCACATTAAATTTGGTGTCTCTTATTATGTGTATGTTTTCTATTTATTTTCTAAATGTTTGATTAATTCATTTCATAGTTTCTCTTGTATGTGATTTGGGGATAAATATGGATTTTAATTTATCCTAACAGACCTAGTGTGAATCAGAACTCGCACTACAAATTGTAAATTTATAAAGCTATAAACTATAATCAAGGCTCCACTTTGCATTCTTCATCAATATTGGTAGGAATTGGAACTCACATTATAATTTATAACTTTGCAAAGTTACAAAGTGCAATACAGACCTAGTGGGAATCAAAAATCTCACTACACTTTGAAACTTTACAAAGTTGTAAAGTGTAACCAGGATCTTGTTACCCACTTCCAAATCATTTACCACCTCTAACAACTCCCTCTATAGAAAGTGAAAAATAAAAAACAAATTATAAAATTGCAAAGTGACTCCATGGACTTTTTTTCCCATCATCGATTCATCTACCATCATTAATCAACATGTTTGGCATTAATTATGTGGTTTATTAATATAAAACTTAGGTTTTGCATCATTATCAATATTTTGAACCAAATATAAAGCTTCACTACCAAGTGAAATTATGAACTAGACCTCCAAGATGAGCAATGCTACTAACCAGAGTTAATTCACCACCATTCTCAAGCAACACAAATGCCACACACCAGATCTATCCATTACAAAATCCAACATGAATTCATGATATATTCTAGGTCACCTTGTCTTTTTTCAATCCACACCATTGTTATTTCCTGAAAATCATAAAACTTCTTGCCAAAATTAGGTTTTATCTCTGGAAAGTTTTAAAAATTGTCAATGAACTTATTACTCGTATTTTACCTATTTTTTCTCACTCACATGCTAAAATCTTATTGTCACTGGTCTAGATTGTTGTGTTTATTTAAGATCTTTTCCAAAGAAATCTAGGGTTTTTTTCAATATTATTAAAAGTATGGATTATTCCCAAAATATCCCCTACACATTTACAAGGTAGAAATACCTCCTACTATTAAACCTTGAAAAAATACATTAAAACCCCATTTAAAGTTAGGTAGAGATTCACTTTGCTTTAACACTTTGAGTTCCCATCAGAAGTTTGACTTGATTTTGCAAACCATTTTCCTATTGGACATTTTATCAAACTTTACAAGTGCAAATAAAAGTTAAAGTCCCACCAGACCATTTGGTTAGACTTTATAGCTATTGTTGCACATTATACTCCCACTAAAACTAAACCCATGCATAAACATAATAGTTCTCCACCCAGTTGAAAGTGGAAAGATAACATGTAATTGCAAGTCCAAATCATGACCACCATCGTACTTATTTTCTCATACCCATTTTACCCAGTGTACATGTCTAGAAAAGATATGAATTTCAAGTCAAATAGACCTAGTGTCCCATCTAACCTAGATTCAAACACCAATAAGATAACTTACATAGACCTAGGCCACACAAACCTAGCAGAATTTTGGAATAGAGTAAATGTAAAATTCAAGAATGATTGGATTTAGAGCAGCTACGATAGTGGTTTTCCTAAGGCTGTGGCCTTCTCACTCTCAGTGTAAATCCTTGAGCTTGTGCTCACCATGGCTAAACATTATCATGTTGAGAAGAGAGAAGTAATGAATGATAAAGGGGAGAAAATTTTAAATCTTGATCCAGATTTCATTGATACTATGTTCTTGATCCCAGAATTTGAAAGCTACATAGGAATTACCCTTGATTCCTACAAAAAGTTCTATCAAGATAATAACTCAACTTGTTTATGAGTTTTAAAAAAATAGTGGTTAAAAACCCTATATCTACAACCACAAGAATGCCTAAGACCTTGGATAGGATAGACTTTAAGGATGAAGTAAGTGATATCATTATACTCTTGCACAAAGTTACAAGGAGCCCAAATGTAAAGAATTATCAAGATTAGATGTACCAGTATTTCTAGGTAATCCATCAAAATAAATAATACGTTCACTAGGCCTAATTTATTAGTGATTATATTTATAGATAGTATCTAGATGTCTAAACCACTGGTAAATTCTACATGACCTCCTACCCATTCCATGTTTTATCAAGAGCGAGGGCATTCCCAAGATTAAACATGGTGCTCGATCAATTCAACAAAGTTTTTAACTACTATACTTACCTCACTTTTGAGGGGAGCAAATAATAATTTAGAAGAGTTAAGTATGCCTTCATTGACTGCATCATAACCATGTTTGAACAATATCTAGGGAGGATAATTTTTTTGAGGCTGTAACAACAAAAAGAGAAAATTGGGGGTTCATACTTTATTCAATTTCCTAAATATTCATGCATCAGGGTTGGTGGTTTTAGTGGGTGTCCTTACACCCTTCCTAGATATGTAAGTGATAAATGGGACTTACTAAAGCTTGTGAAATAACTAGTGAAAACCTATAAGTTCTTATCAGGCAGGCACAAGACAAGGATACACTTCCCTATTAGTATAGGGAGATACACCTACCCTTCTCCATCTAATACCAATTGTATAGATGTAGAGATAACCCGAATGAACTTGAGAGCTCTTCATGCTAGGCCCTTCTATGTTGTGACCGATTATGTTACTAGTATAGTGGGTTCCTTGTATTCTCACATTCCCTTTTATGAAGATTATTAGGAGGATATGCAGGATGAAGAAGATGTTAGGTTGAGAGATTAGTCTAAAATGACCCTTGAATAAATTAAGACTTATAATATGGCACCAATTCTAGAAGATTTGAAAGATGAGGAATAACTAGTAGATAGGTTATATTATGATAATCAAATCTATCTCCAACCTATTCCTCTAGTCAGGTGGTCTACACCTGAATCCTTCTCCTTATTATATAAGACCACCCAAGTTATAAATAAAACATTGAATTGGTTAAGGAGCAAAGAGGATTAAATAACCAAAGAGACCTTGAATATCACAAACAAGTTAAGAGAAGTAAAGGATAAGGGTATAGTGGAAACAAAAATAGAGGGTTCCAATAATAGAAATCAAGCATATCAGGTAGTGGAGCTAACTTTCTTGCACAAATAGAAACAAAAGAAGAAGGCAAGAAGGGGTTTTTCTAGTAGCCAAGAGCCAACAACCCAACCAATGGACCAATAGATCCACTATCAATTTCCATAGGGGACAAAACTATTGTAACCCTTCCTCCTATCTCTAACATCTATCTAACATAAGTAATCACTTCTCCTATATTTAAAAACTCACTGGTACAAGTAATTACCCCTCTTATTTTCTCCATCCACTAGTGCAAGTAATCAGTCCTTCATCTGACTCCATAGTACTAGTGATTCCCTTGGTAATTAGTTAATCAATGTAGTTATTTATCCCAACTCCACCTTCACCTCCATCTTCCACAATCACTTCCACCCCATTGATCACTAGCGCCACTTAGCAGTACATAGTTGTGGACTTAGTCATTTTGAGTACAATCCCACTAGCCATCACAACCACTAGGATGGATACATCCACATCTTCATCTTCCATCACACTTCCCATTTCATCTACTCTAGTAATTCATACTACATTGATTGATTCTTTTGATGCCTTAGACTCCACACTTCCACAAGTTCCCTTGTTCCAACCATACGTGCCTACCTCTCCACCTATTTAACTTCCAACTTTTTCACCATTAGTAAGCACATCCACTTCACCCATCCAAGTGTCCTTGACTAATTCCACTCTCACATTAACCCAAGCCCCTATAAGGGAGGTGGAAATAGAGATACCCACTGACACAATTGTGTCTACTCAACCCACCAATTGGGAAGAGATAGCCAAATCATCAACCAAAAACTCAATGACAATGTCAATGACATATACAACACTTATCATGGTAACCACTAGTGTAGGAGCTTTAGCTGTAGACTTATAGGTAATAGTATCTATTGGAACAACACAATATTCACTAGTAGTTACTCCAAATTGGCTGGCATAATCAGTGTCAAAGAAAAGGAAATAAATGATATCTCCCAGCACTCAAGATTTTGGTCTATTGGAAGCATCCAAATGACCAATTAAAGTCCCTAAAACTATCTCCAAAATATCATATGATGCAACAGGGGAAAAAAGATGTGGAGATAATAGTTTTCCCACTTCACAAATAAAATGAATATTTAATGATGGGGATCATTAGATATCTAAGGTGCACTTGGGTCATCCAACAAGAGAAATACAAAAACATGATGTCCAGACAAGCATAAGTTCTCTTTTTGATAAAATGGATAGTGGCAAGGTCACTAAATATGAGCTGAAAAACAAATTTGAGAAGTTGACATTTGCCTTAATAAAGTTCATAGACCCATCAAATCCACTTGATTCTTCCTAGACAACTCAATCTCTCTCTTATGACAAAGAAACATTTGAGGTAATGATAGAGGTTAGTACCATGGGAAGAGCTACAAAAAACTGGACTAAAGAACTAATCACAAAAGGGAAAAAAGTGATTGAACTAGCTAGGGACTATTACAAAATGTTGAAGGATGATCATGCATATCTAAAGGTAGAGATAAGTAAATATGAAGAAGAGGTTGAAATAATGAACCTCTACTTTCCCAAATTTTAGGCCATTGACCTAATTGAGAGTGAGACCCTCATGTCAGAAAAGATGATAAAAAATAATTCAAATCATTATGAGCTAGAGAGGGCAGCTAAATTCAAAAATAGAATACTTAGTGAAATTATTGAGAAGGCCAAGAGCACATGTGACAAGGCTACATATACAATATCTGATATCAAAGATTCACTTTGTAAATTATCATGTGATGCAATGGATCACCAAGATAAACCTCTTCCTATTCAAGAGGTCCAAGATAAATTCAAAGGGGTAATTAAGAAAGAATCAACATGTGATACAACTTTCAACTTTAATTCAATCCACTAGTTCATCAAATATCATAATTCACTTCATCAAATGGGAAAAGATACCCAAGTCTACAGAGATTCTTCTAGAGAACTATCTGAGGTAATAATAGAATGTGAAATTAGCAATCTTTACATATTTGGTCCTGACAAAGAGTGCCTTCAAGAGATATTTAGCAACTTCAATTTTTATATCGAGAAGATACAAGTAAAAAAAGACAAATAATCCTTATAAATCACTATTGTAGATTAGTTGTTTGATTATTTGAAATATACAGTTTGTAACTACAATTTTTTTAAGATACATTGTAAAGTTACAAGTTGTAAATCGCAACTATCTTTTTGACAGCTCTTAAATTTAAGTTGGAAAGAGCCACTTGTAATTTTCAAATATCTTTCTGTCAAGCTTTAGTTGAAAAAGTACAATTTGTATTTCACACGTTTCCTTTTGACAAGTTGAATGCCTTTAGTTGTGAAAACTCACATTATAATTTGCACTTTCCCTTTTGATAAGTTGAATGACTTAAAAGTTATAAAAGTCTCAATTACAAATTTCAAGTTAGGTTTTGCAAGTTAGTTTTAAAATATCTAAATATTAAAAAACATTCAATTTTGACTAAGTCGTCATTCAATTTGGCCCCCAATTTATTGGAAGAGATTTCATCAATAAAACTCAAGGAAAAATGGTTTAATCAAAAAAATCCAATAGATTTTTCCCCTCTTCCAACTCTTGGTGAAGTGCCCAACCATTGCCGAGTTCTTTTCCTCCTTCTACTCCACTAAAGATGCCATTTCAAACTGGGAAAGATGACATTTGCATGTAGATTCCCTAATTTCTTGCTCTAGAACTTAACGTAAGAGTTTTTTGACTTCCTCTCTCTCAAGGGAGTCATTTTCTGTATAAATATGGGTTTCCTACTTATCCCATGGATCTTTTTTCTGTTAGAAATTTTTTTCTATGTTTGAGTAATTTATCTACATGTTGTAACCTGGAGAATACTAATAGACTAAAGTTTTTCCCTCCTTGTCTTGTGTTATATTTGTGTATATACAGCTCTTTATTATATTTTTTAATGATAAAATTATTGTTTTGGTCATATATATTCATTTGTGGTATTGATTATACCCTTTTGAAAACTTGTTGATAAAAATTAAAGAACTTTGTTCCTTGTTGATAAAATACTAAAAATTACCTTTGATATTATATTTGTGTAAGATTGTGCTCCAATAAATTTTAGTATATTAATTGTTCAACTGTGTTCAATCAAATCAAGTATTAATTTCCACTACAACCCTTTGGTGCATCAATATTTTTTCCAATTTTAAAACTCCTTATAAAACTCTTTTCCTTACAAGTTTAATCACTAGTTAGGAGCAAGATCACTAAGAAACTATAGTTTGAATTGAACTAGTTACATATTATGTTTCACTGAGCTTAGTGAAAGTAAGTTGGCCTTCTCTAGAGGTTCACCTCAATTTTTCAAGGTCATATAGCTTGGAAGTGATCCCATTGTGTCATTAGATTTATCATGTACTACAAATCATAATACAACAAACACAAAAATTAGTGCAAAATCTAAATGATAATAGTTTTTGGCATGCCCGGTGGACCCTGAAGATCATAAGTAAGAAATTGTTGCTATTCTTAGTAATCATTGTGCAATATTATTACACATTTCAAGATCACTTGATGATTCCATTGGCTTATGAATTCAATAAATCCAAATTTATGTATGCCAAAGATATAGACAAGATCATGTATTAAAGGTAAGAGGACTGACTTACAAGAACTGTCATTTCTATATAAAAATAAATCAAGATCAGTTGTACCTTATATTATAATAAATGCTAAAAATTTATTTGCATCTCCCAAAAATACCCACAATTATTTCATACCTCCCATTATTGCCCCAAGAATTTAGAATTTTATACCATTCAATGGAGATAGCCCACTTATATTTGCCCAATATGATGAACACATTCAGAATGTTGCCGACTTATATTTGGTTCATAACATATCACAACAAAATTATTCTATTAGACTTCTTGACTCATAATTTAAGGGTAAATCCTTATAGTGGTATAAAATTTTGCTTCTCAATTCCATATGTGTTTGGGATGATCTAGGGTCTGCCCTATGCATGCAGTTTGAGGATAAGAGTGACCACCTCTCACTAGTTAAATAACTAGCCACTATTAAATGGGATCCTCATGAGGTCATGAGTGATTTTAATTTTCACTTTCAAAAAACATGGAATAGAATCCTAGTGTTTGTCAAGTCAACCCTAAATAATGCTTTCTTGTATTATTTGAGAGCTTTAAATAGTGATATAGCTGTCATGATTCAGTCAATGGGTGGCACCACACTCCCCAATGCTTGTGACATAGCAACAAGAGTTTAATATTACCTCATTCAAGTAAGGAAAATTACCCCTCGACCTCTAATGCCATTATTCCTAGAGTTGCCTCTCACATAACCCATTATATCCCCAATCCCCATAAGTAATTAGCTATCTTTGTCTCATGTCTCTTTTGATGATTTGTATGAGGTTAAGTCACTTCTTAAAAGCTTTGGCAATGTTTTGGTAGCTATGAAAAGACAACAATCCCAAAATTACAAGCCTTATCAACCAGCAAACCAAACTTATTAGCCCAATAGGCAGCCATACCAAGGTAACTCACATCCCCAAAGCCAAACCATGTAAGCAAAGCCCCTAAATATCTATGCTCTACCTACCCCATGTAATTTTAAGGCAATTTTTCATGTTTAAAACAATTTAGCCCAAGAATATGAGTGGTGATATCCTTATGCTCAACCAAATAATCAAAATGCTTTCCCTCATGGTGTCATCAACCAAGCTTTGATGGTACAAATCATATCAAAGCCCCAAAGGAAACAAGAGGAAGCTACTTCTCATCAAGAAGATATAAAAGTGCCTACTCAAAATGAGACCACTCTTTTGAACTGGCAAGAGGAGGATTTTGTGGCATAAATTAAAAAAAAACACTAACCAATTGTGGTAATTCAGTGGTAGTAAATACACACTCTAATAAAAGGGAAATAGATGGTGATCAACCACCCAAGGTTGACCAAGATACAACTTTTAAATTTGTATAAGAGGTTGTAAAAAGTAACACAATTCAAAAGACACAAAATGTGTCAATTGGTCAGCCAAAGTTAAAATTGTTGACCCCAAATCTCATGAAAGACTACATAACTCCCACAAAAGCACTAGCAAAGTTTGGTAGCATTTCTTTCAGTATTGTAGAGTATATGAAAAAGACTAAATTAAATGTTACCTTGTGGGAAGCACTATCTATTCTATCATAGAGGGACTTACTTTAGGAACCTCTGAAAAACTTCTAACTAACAGAGAAGGTATCAATTAAGGGACCTACTACCGTGGTCAACTTGTGTCAACCTCAAATGGACACAAAAGCAAGTAAAAAATGCAATCCTCCCCTTTTTACCTTTCACTCAGCTGGAAAAAATATTGTCTATAAGTGTATGTTAAACTTTGGGGCTAGTATTTTTGTTATGCCCAAGAAAATAATGGATTCTCTTGGTATTAAATACACACCTATCATAAAAGGTGTGGTTCAATTGAATGGAACTGTTGTCTAAATAGTTGGGACTATAAAAGGTTTAAACCTTATCATTCATGCATGTCCAAGCTTATACATATCCCAAGACATCTCAGTTATTGATCTACCCCCTTATTTTTCCATCTGCCTTTCTCAAGACTTCACTACAAAAATGGGAGGGTATCTATCTACTGATTGATCACATATGTTGCTTAGGACAAGATATAGGACTAGAGTGACCATAATCACTGAACCAATTACTAAATACCATATTGAACTATACACTCTTGTCCCTATAGATATTAATTTCACATTACAAGACTAAGAAGAGGATCTTGACCATGAAGTTACAACACATATAGAAGAAATCCTAGACACTCACCTGGATGAATGGGGATCAACTCTCCAGTTTGACCCTTATGATTATGTCAAATAAATGGGGTTGGGTACATATTACATCCATGAAGATGATGCAATCATCCCAAATCTTATGAAACCATCTAAAGATCACAAGGTAATGTGGCAACTATACTTTGATGGCTAAAAGAGTAGGAATGGTGCATGTCTAGGTATTGTTTTGGTCTCTCCCCAAAAGGAGAGTTGTTTTTATTATTTCAAACTTTAGTTCAACTAAACTAAAAATGTGGTTGAATATGAAGCATCGATTCAAGGCCTCCAATTGGCCAAAGAAATGGGAATACAATCACTACAAGTGTTTGGTGATAGTGAACTAATTTATCACCATGTAAGAAAAAAGAGAACAACTAATGAAAACTTGTTAAGATCTTACAAACATAGGGTTTGGGAACTCTTGGAATATTCTATCACTTTAAACATTCAAATGATATTGAGAGGATAAAATAAGGATGTTGATTGCATGGCCTCAATGGGTTCTCAATATAATCTACCTGAAGAGATTAAGAAGGATAACAACCAGCTTGTAAAAATAATAGTGAGACCATCTATCTATGACAATATAACCAACTGAAACATTTTTTACAATGATCAAAAAATTGTTAATTTTATGCGAGATGAGGTTAAATTCTTAGACAAAAATCAATCAAGGATCCAAGAATAAAATACAGATAAAATAATCTAGCTAAAAACTAACAAGTTGCCCATGGGTATTTTTACTTTAGAAAGTATCTTCAACTCTGATGATCAGCTAAAGGGTGAGAATAAAAATCTCATGCCAAGGAAGAAGACTATGAGCTAGTAGTCATATTATAAGGAAAATATTTAAATATTATAAAGGTATGTAACACTTTTGAAAATCAATATTTTATTAGATTGTGTCATGAATTTAATGATAACTTCACTTGGAGTTATAAATATCTAAGGGAGTTTGACCCCAACTTAGCCCAACACACAATATATCTTGACCCAAATACTAATCATGTTAGACAAAAATAGATACCAATAAACCCAAAGATATCTCCCTTGATGAAGAGTGAGTTGTCCAAATTGATAGAATCTAACATTAATTTACCTATCAAACACTCATCCTGGGTTACTGACTTGGTCCCTGTTAGGAAAAAGAATGGAAAAATTAGGCTTTGTGTAGATTTTCAGAGCCTAAACAAAGTGTATTTTAAGGGTAATCATCCCCTTCCACTCATAGAGAAAATCCTCCAAATAGTAGATGGATTTGAAAGGTTTTCCTTTATAAATGGTTATTTTGGATTTAACCAAATTCTAGTTCACGAATCTGACCAATTCAAAACCATTTTCACTAAAAAATGGGGTGCATATACTTATAAAAAGATGCCTTTTGATCTAACTAATGTTGATTCTATCTTCCAAAGGGCCATAGACATGGATTTCAAGGATTTGATCAATGAAATGATCTTGGTGTATGTAGATGACATCATTGTTTATTCAAAATAGGCCAATGACCACCTAGATCACCTCAAAAAGGTTTTTGAAAGTGAAAAAACTTTTTAGTTTCCCTCAATACAAAGAAGTACATTTTCTTAGTTCATGAAGGGAAACTACTATGACACATAGTTTCAAAAGACAATCTTGCAATAGACTCAGAGAGAGTAAGTGTTATATCTTTACTAGTACTTCCAAACCATAAAAAAGGGTTTCAAAGTTTCCTGGGGAAGATCAAATGCATGAGGAGGTTCATTCCAAATTTTACCTCCATGGCCAAACCCCTTACTACTATGCTTAAAAAGTGGGTCAGTTTCAGTTGGACAAGGGAAGGAAAGGATAGTTTTGAAGCCATCAAGCAGGGTATTTCTCAAGCTCCTACCCTTGTAAATCCCAATTATGAGAATGACTTCATTATTTATGATTTTAGAGGGGAAGGCAACGTATCAACTATTCTAACCCAATAGAAAAAGGATAAATTGGAAACAACCTATATCTTTTTTTAGTCAATCCTTAAAGGATTATGAAGAAATATATAATTTTGTTGAGAAGTAATTATATGTAGTAATAAAAACTCTCAAAAAGTTTAGGCACATGATTTCAAATAACAATATTCATTTGATGGTTAGTCACTAGAGCGTAAAGGATTTACTATTGAGTCAAGAAATAAATGAAAAGAGATCAGTTGGATCATGAAAGTCATGGAATATGACGTGATCATCAAAATAACTAAGCTTATAAAAGGAAATGGATTATGTGAGTAGATTGATTTTGATATAAATATTAATAACATAGTATACATTTAATATGTGTTCTAACCAACCAACCCTCATATGCTCAAAATCTGGCTCAATAACATGACTACCTTCCTATAGACTAGTAAATACCAACCCAAGCTCCAACAGTCTAAGAAAAAAGGAATTTAGGGGTCTAATTTATTCATTATTTTCTTGTTGATGGGATATTGTTTAAGAAATATATTAATGGAGTTCTTATGAGATGCATTGAGCATGATCAAATCCCCAAGTTACTCGAGGAGTTTCATGATGGGTCATCGGGTGACCATTTCTATGTAAAGACCACTACCATCAAAATAATGAGGGAAGGATATTATTGTCCTAACTTGTTAAATAATCCACATAGATGGATGAAAAATTATGAGAAATGTGCCTAATTTTTAGGCAATCAAAGATTAGCAACCCTCCCTCTCCAACCAATCCAAGCTAACCAACCATTTTCTCAATGGGGATTGGATTTTATAGGCATGATCAATCCACCATGAAGTGCCAGCCATAAATGGGACCTTATAGTAACTAATTACTTCACAAGATGTACTAAAGCGATTGCATTTAAATATGCCACATAATCGTCTATCTTATAATTCATGGATAACATTATCACTAAATTTGGTGTTCCTTACACCATTATCTTAGATAATGTTAAAGATTTTGTAGGCACTTAGGTGAGTGAATGGGTAGTGAAACATAATGTCTACTTGAACACTTCATCTAATTGTTACCTACAAGGTAATGGCTTGGTTGAAACTACCAACAAAAATTTCATAAGGATTATTAAAAATATGATGGAGGATAACCAAAGGACATGGCACACTAAGTTGAAATGAACACTTTGGGATGACATCATAATTCCCTAAAGGTCCACTAGTAATTATCCATTCACGTTGGTCTATGGAAGGGAATATATAATTAAACTATCAATAAATTTTCCATATCTGGAACTCAATAATTGGTTGGAATTAATTGAAAATGATGCAATGACCGTGTGGTTAGTAGAACTCATGGAGCTAGAAGAAGTCAAGAACCAGTTAATGTAAGTTATAGAAGCAAATCAAGCTCTAATCAATAGAAAATTTGAAAAAAAATCATCTAACAACATCTTCAAGGAAGGAGACATGGTTTAGAAAAGGGATGTTGAAAGGGCAAAGCCAGGAAATCATAAATTTTTTGATGAAATATGGAGTGGTTCATACCTCATAACATAATGCAAAGGAGCCAATGCATTCTAGCTATCCAGGCTTGATGGATTGGAGATACCTATCCCATTCAATGGGATATAGCTCAAAGCTTGTTAAATAGGTTGGAATTCTTTACAAACTTTTGTATATATTAGGTTTATTTCATTTCCCTAAATAAGTGCTTTCACACAATCTGCAACTCATTAGTAGTCTTGCTTTCTTAGTTTGTTTCTTTTTTGTTTTTCCAATTTTGTTTTCCCTATTTTATTCTTATTTAGGCGATTCCTAGTTTATATTTATTCTTCAAGTAGAATGTGTTAAACTTAAAATTAATCCATGCCCAATAAACTATAAATCTACAGGAAAAAAATTGATTAACAGGAAATCACTCTTTAGAGGTGGCCAAGAATGTTGATATTTTTGTGCCACAAATATCAAAACACATTGTGCTTTATGGGAGACCCACAAAAATTTTGAGAAATAAGCTTTGAAAATGGACAAAATACCTTTTCCAAGACCTAAATAGAAACTAAAGATTTTTGTGTAATTTTCAACTTTTCAAAGTTGTAAAGTGCACCCAAACCTCCACTTTTCTGCTTACGCAAGACCTAGTGGGAATCAGATCTCGCATTAAAAATTGCAACTTTACAAAGTCACAGTTTTTTAAGTGTTTTAATTAATGTCTTGTGTTTGTGTACTATCATTGATGTCAAGAAGGATCATTAAGGTGAGTGTTGTCTTTGATGTCATTTGTTTGAGGTTATTAATGTCAAAGGATCATTGAGGTCAAGTCTTGATTCACAAGGTTCAAGAAGGTGGCAATAATCAAGTGTTGTTCTTATGTTATCTTGAGAAAGATCATTGAGATTAGCATGAGTATCATGATGAAATGAGTGATCTCTGAAGAATAAGCTGCATGCTTTGAAGAATGCTTGACAATGTTTGAGCTTGCTAGTGTGATCAAGAAGGATAGTTCAGTCTTGGTAAGAGACCTATATGATTTGATAAGTCTTGGTCAAATAATAATTATGGGAGATGATTTGTTAGCTATTGAAGGTGTCTTGAATATCTCAAAGTGGTATGGTGCATAGTAGATCTATTTGATAAGACTAGTTTTTTAGCATGGATATGGCTTGTAGAGGAATGATGGTGATGATATGGATGTGTATGGATGTTAAGTTTTGTAATTTAGTGTTAGAAAATGTGATAAAGGTGTAGATTTATTCCCATGACTCTCAAAATGAGCCAAAGGGGTAAGTTCTTCATTGGTGGTCTTCCCATGGACCTTGTCTTAAGACCCTAGGAGGCATGATGAGGCATCATGATCAGGTTTGGAGGCTTCTGAGATCATGTGAGTATGTTTTGATATTTTACATGTTGTTTTAAGTATGTTGGTGAATTTTGAGTTCTTGAGTTAGTGAAAAAATCATTAAAAGTGGTTTTGAGGTATTGAGTGTTCTTAGAATGAAGATATAAAGACCGAAGAAGGACTTTCTCATGCTTGTTAGATCGTAATTCCTTTGCATGGAATCTTGAGTAATTCATGGTAGTTAGGTAAGGTTCCTATGTGTATTATCCAATCAATTTTTAAAAAAATAGTGATAATCCTTTATGAATGATTGCTTAGAGTGGAAATTGGGTTTTGGTGTCTTAAAACCCTAAGTTAAACCTGATATTAGAGATATGATTCAAAATTTCTCAAAATGGTTTGGAAAGTTTAGTATGATGATTTGATCTTGGATTCAACTCTTTTTATCACCTTCTAGGTGGCATTGGTTAGAGAGAGGATAAAGAAAATGATCAGTTACAAGCATATTTATAAAGAATTGTTTGTAGTTCTCAAAATTTGCATTGACTAGAAGAAGTGAATGGATGGAGGGAGAAGTTAAAGAATCATGTTTTATGTCAATAAATTTTTTAGGATGATATCTATTATCTTTATCAATCATTTTATTCATCCTAGTGAGCTAGTCGCTAACTAGTTCTATAGTATAAAATGTGTGTTTCTAGAATTGTTATTGTTGAAGGCCTTTGCATGGTAGATTGATGATCATGAATGATTTAATATGTTTTATAGGACTTGTGTGTCCTATTAATTATTTTTAGAGAGTGTTAATTTTATTTTAAGTGTTTGAGAAGTTGGTCGCGAAGTTGTCTGTCTGGTTCAGTATAGACTGTGAGAGAGAGGGTCATGAATTAGGTCTACAAGACCAATGTTTTGCATTAGACCATATGTTTTTTATTTTGGATTTTGTTTTTGAAGTGTCATATGATGTTTTTAATGAATTATTTATCATGTAAAGTACCTATATTGATGTTTTTTGACAAATTGCTAATGATTGTGCTCTAAAGATATTGACATTTCTAAGTAATCTTTTTGAAGAGGTGTTCCTAAGTCTTTGGATAAAGATAGAAGATGTATAATGGATTTTTGATGACCCTAAGGCCATGAAGGTTCCATTCAATGTGGTTTGTGTCTATAATTTGTTTCCATAGGTTTTATGAGCTTCATCTTTTAAGATAGTGTTTTTGAGGTAATTAGGCCTAATACATCTTTAAGGCCTAATTTTGCTTTCAAGGTGTGAGCAAAGGATTTGTGGTTTATTGAGAATAGAGGAGGTCATTTTATGTTACAATTTAAGGGTTTGAAATGTTTGAGTTCATTGGTATGGGCCATAGAGGTTCAAGTGTTCCATGGAGAGGATAAACCTAATGCATAGGTCTTTATTACGCCTAAGAGAAGAATGAGGTCTAAATGTGTTTGGCTGACCTAAAAGTGATCTAAATGTTATATATTACTATGTGTAACATGTTCTTATATTTATATCATTACTTTAGCATTGTTGGCTCTGCACGAAAAAATTTGAAACTAGTTTTTTCTCACCTAGTAGGGCCCCCTGAGTGTGACCAGAGTGATCACAGATACAATGGAGGCTACTGCCGGTTGTAGTGCCTCTGGGGACTTGAATAGGAATCTGATAGAGGACATTCCATCCAATAGATGGAAGAAATCACTAACAAGTGAAAAGACGTGTTCCCCTAAAAACATGTTGAGCCTCCTTATTTCCATTGACGACATGGCCCTGACTATCCCAGATGATCTAGTGGAGCAAATTGTGGCATCCATGGACCTTGCATTGGTAGGTAAGTTTTTATCCTTCCATACTAATATTTAGATGGTAAGGAAATGGGTTTTGTCTAAGTGGAAAGTTACGGGTAGTGTTTTGATCACTGCTATGGCAAGAGGCTTATTCCTATTTAGATTTATGAATAGGGAGGATATGATAGCTATTCTTGTTGGAGGACCATGGCTATATGGCCCAAATTCTCTTGCCTTGTGCTTGTAGAAACCATTATTTGATCCTAACTCAGACCTCAGTAGGGCTACTCCTGCTTGGGTAAGATTGCCAGGGTTCCCATTGAAATTCTGGGACAAATTTTTTTTTACAGCTATTGGCAATTCTATTGGCCAATGCGTCACTGTATATCATACAACTAGAAAAAAGTCTAGATGTGTGTATGCTATATTGTGTCTCAATGTTGAGATTAATCAGACTGTCCCTACGTCTATAGAGATAAACTCTAAATATGGGACTTAGACTCAGCCGATCACATATGAAAATGCTACCACTTTCTGTCAAATATGTAAAAAAAGGGACATTTAATGACATAATGCAAGGTGAATAAAATGAGAAGGAAAGATGATTCCCTAGTTGAAAGTGAGGATCAATCTCACAATCATAGAAATTCTAGCAATCAAGGAATGGGGGGTAATGTGGAAAACCCTGACAATACAGAAAAGGTAGGGGATAAGATGGGCAAGGAGGATGTCTCTAGTAATGGGGGAAAAGCTTCCCTAGAGGAAAATAACAAGAAGGTATCAGACAATGATAGTCAAAAGGTTATAATAGACACAACTAACCCTTTAGACCAATAGACCAATATGTCTGAGGAAGGAGAAATAGGTGTCAAACCGATAAAGGAAGATAAAGCAAAAGACAAAGTTTCAAGAGAGGGATAGGAAAAATTAAATCTAGAAATATTACCTACTAAAGGAGAAGCAGACTTATAGTTAAACATAGATATTTTTCATGCTCTGGAAGTCGGAGACCAAGTAGGCAATTATTCAGCAATAGGTGAAACAGGACAAGATGGTAGTAATGAACAGGAGGAATGGGTTACCCCAAATAAAAAGAATTAAAAAGGTAAAAAATCTATAGATGTTGGCACCGATCCCAAACAAGGGAGACCAACCCTAAGAGAAACAAGACAGAGAGATTGCCAAGGAGATTGGCAGTGGTAAATAGAAAACACTGGAGACCTCAAATCCTCTAAATGAGAATTTTATCTTGGAATCTGAGGGGCTTTAATAGTCCTTCAAAATAGTTTGAGGTTAAAAATTGCATTTTAGATAATAAATTATATATTTTATTACTCCAAGAAGTCAAGATGAATGAGGAGAGTTTTAAGAAAATTGCTGACTACATATGGCCTAAGGCAGCTTTTTGCATCAGTCTAGATGAAGGGGCTTCAAGGGGGATTGCAACTATGTGGAATAGTGCTAAAATTTAGGTATCTCTTATGGCTTATAACAAACACTTCTTGATTATCAACTTCTCTTTGAACTCTTTGAACTGGCCGTTGATCAATGTTTATGGCCTAAATAACATAGCTTTGAGGCAAAATTTATGGATAGACTTGAGCAGTCTCAAGAATAATTCCCAAAACACTAGATGGATGCTAGTTGGAGATTTTAACACTCCTCTATACCCTTCTAAAAAATAGGGTGGGATTATTGATTATTCAGACAACATGTTCGACTTTGCCAAATTTATTAATGATTAGGGACTATTGGATATAGAATTGCAAAATTAAAAATTTACCTGGTCCAATAGAAGAAGAGGAGATCAAATGATTTAGGGTAAGTTAGATAGATTTCTTATCTCAAGTAACTAGAATGATTATCATAATATGCATGTGCAGGCTTTTCCTAGAACCATGTCTGATCATTGCTTGATCTTCCTCAGTTGGAGAAACCAGGGACAACATGGTCCTTTCCCATTATGTTTTGAAGCTATGTGGATCAAACACAAATACTTTGGACAAATGGTGGCCTAATGGTGGCAAATTCCAATTCAGGGCACTCCTATGTTCATAATAGTCAAAAAACTCTAGCATATCAAATAATAAGTTCATGGATGGAATAGATACATCTTTGGTTAGGTCTTTCAGTAGAAGAAAGACATAGTAGGAAATCTCAAAGATATTCAGCAATGGATGGCTCAAGGAGATGATTTAGAAGACACTTTAGAAGAAGAGCATGTCATGTCTTCTGAATAGAAGAATCTTATGGAAAGAGAAGAGGTTTTTTGGAAAGAAAAATCTCATGTTCAGTGGCTTAAAGAGGGGGACAGGAACACTGGCTTCTTTAATCTCTCAGCCATGAAACATAGGAAGGCCAACTCCATAACTAAGCTTTGTTTGGATAATGATGACATTATAATAGAAGATAATGAGATAGGGGAACAAGCCAAGGCTTTCTTTCAAAATTTGTTCACTGAAGCAAATAATGATGATGGGAATGATAGACCTATGAACCAATTCATTGATAAAATCCCCTATTTGATAACTAAAGAAGATAATCTGGAGATGCTAAAGCCTATATCCGAGGAGGAAGTCCATGCTATTTTATTTTCCATGGGTGCATTCAAAGCTTTGGGTCTTCATGGCTTCCCTCCTATATTCTTTCAGGAATATTGGGAGATAGTGGGAGCAGACCTTACAACTGTTGTTCATGACTTTTTTAGATCAGGTAAACTTTTGAAACAAGCTAATAATACTTTCATAGTACTTGTTCCTAAAAAGTCACAACCCACACACCTTATGGATTTCAGACCCATTAGTCTATGCAACACTATTTATAATTTATGCACTAAAGTTTTGGTTTTGAGGATTCAACCCTTATTATAAAAAAATATTTCCCCTACACAAAAAGGCTTCATCCCGAGCAGGCAGATTCTTGATGTTGTGATCACCACACATGAGACTATTCACTCCATGGACAAGAGCAGAATCCCTGGTATGGCTCTTAAGCTAGATATTTATAAAGCATATGATAGGGTCTCATGGAGTTTTATGTTCCAAGTCATCAGAAAATTTGGGTTTAATGATAAAATGTCTCATTTGATATGGAACATTGTCTCTTCTACAAAATTTTTAGTTCTAGTTAATGGTGTACCTAGAGGGTTTTTCTCATCTTTGAGAGGAATCCACCAGCGGGATCCTCTCTCCCCGTACTTATTCATCATAATGGCAGAGGCACTAGCAAGATACATACAAGCAAATATAGCCACAAAAAATCTAGTGGGCATCAAACCTACCTCCTCCCTTTATCCTGTGGCAGTGCAGCAGTTTGTCGATGATAACATCTTTTTTGGCATATCCTCGGTGATTAAAGCTCGAAGATGAAAAAATATTTTAAATAATTATGCCATAGAGTTTGGGCAAAGTATAAATCTCTGAAAAAGCAATGTGTATTTCTTCAACACTCCTAATGACCTTAGACAAATAATCATTGATATATTGGAATGTGTTGAAGTTGTTCTACTAGCTACCTACCTGGGTCTCCCCCTCACGGTCAAAGAGGTATCTCCTGGTTTTTGGAATGGAATTTTGGAAAGAACTCAGAGGAAACTTCTTGGTTGGAAAGGGAAACTCCTCAACAGTGATGGTAAACTATAACTTCTTCGAGCCTCTCTGCAAGGGATTCCTACATACTTCCTGTCTCTCTTTAAAATTCCTACATATATTGCTAACAAACTAGAACAAATTCAAAGAAAGTTCTTATGGATAGGGCTGGAAGATAAACAAAGAATGTCTTTAGTCAAATGGGAGAAAGTGTGTCTTCCAAAATCACATGGTGGCCTCAATATTAGGTCTATCAAGAACATGAACAAAGCCCTTCTCTCAAAGATTAATTGGAACCTGATCCATAAAAATAATGATTGGGGGGAAATAATGTATGCCAAATATATGCATAGAACTGATGGTTCCAACTTTCTACAACATATAGGGTTACCCCAGGGATCTATGATATGGAATAAAATGCTAAAAAGCAGAGGCCTTATTAAGTACGAAATTAGATGGAAACTTGGAAATGGTTGGCATATTAAATTTTGAGAAGATATTTGGTTAAAGGACAAGGCTCTAATCACACAAGGAAACTATGGAGAGATTGTTGATTTGGCTACTCATTTTTTTGGAGATAGAGTCAGTGATTACATGGATAATAACAATGGTATGCAGAGATGGAAAAATCTATTAGATTATTGTGATCACCGGCCTGAGCTTTTCCCTAGAATTCAAGAGATTCAATAGTGGATGTAGGGGACCAGAATCCCTCTCTTCCCCTGTGAAGATGAATAGTACTAGTGGCCAGTTAAGAATGGATCATTTTTTGTCAAGTATGCTTATCATCTACTGATTCCTACAGCTCAGAATAAGGATGCATGGAAAAAGGTTTGGAATTATAAACTTATACCAAAAATTAATATGTTATGGTGGGTTGCTGCTCATAACAAATTCTTAACACAAGACAAGCTTGAAAAGAGAGGGTTTACCTTGGTCAACAGATGTTGTTTATGTGGTTCAAAAGAGGAAATAGTTTCACACCTCTTCATTCACTGTGATTTTGCCTGAGAAATATGGGGCATAATTCTAAATAACTTTGGTATTGAATGGGTCTATAATTCTAACCTTAAAGAAGTAATCCTCAGCTGGAATCCTACATTTACACATCCTTGGCTCATAGAATTATGGAATCAAACTCTACCCTATTTGAGTTGTAGTTTATGGAAAGAGTGCAACCAAAAAAATTTTAGGGACACTGCTAGAAATGCATCTCATGTGTTTCATTCCTTTGTTAAGACTCTTATGGAAAGTGTCACCACTGCCCATATTCATTTTACAGAGAAACCCCTATCTGAAGTTGAAAATCAAATTGCAGCTAAATGGAAGGTTTTAAACTAGATCCCTGATTATAATAACTAAAAAATGATACAGAGACTAAATACTAAATGGATTCCCCCAAATCCTAACTAGATGAAACTCAACTTTGATGGGGCATCCAAATCTGATGGTAAAGCTAGTGGAGGAGGAATTATAAGAAATGATAAAGGATGGATGATCACTGTCTATGCTGGTGGAATAGGATTCGAGAGTAATAACTATGATGAAGTAATGGCTCTCTTATGGGGGTTAAAATTGGCTATATCCCTAAGAATAAGAAACTTGAGTATACAAGGAGATTCTAAAATGGTCATAAATGTTGTTAATAAAGCATCAAATATGGGAATTAAGCTAAAAGATATCATTAGGGATATCCAATTGTTTTTGCAGAAGTTCTCTAGAGTGGAGATTTCCCATATTTATAGAGAAGGAAACAGTGTTATTGATGCCTGTGCCAATCTTGGTCAGCAATTTTCAAATTAGCGAGTGTGGCACCAAGTTGTCCATATTCCTTTAAACATCAGGGATATTATTCAAAAGGAGATGACTTGTCAAGGATGAGTCAAACTTATAAGAAGGATAGCTCTCAGAGGAGGTCCATGTGGAGGGGGTTGTCATGGATCTCAGAGCTTGTTAATTATTTTACTCTCTTGACAATCATTCATGATTTATTGTATCAAGAGGTTAAGGTGCATGGGTCTCATTATGAAGATCGATGGGATATGATTTTCAATCATGGGAGTAGCCAATGTCATCTTGATATGGTATTTTGAACTATGAGCCATTACATTTTCATTATGCATAAGTGGGAACAAGGGTTTGTAACCACTTCAAAGTTGAAGGTTGAATTGAGGAACTCCACTGGTTAGGTCTACAAATTAAAAATGGAAGGAGACCAAATTCAAATAGAACTAGACTCCTATTTTGAATTCAAAGATAATCCACTAGTTTGGCATTATTATAAAGAAGGGGGAATCAGCCCATATCTGGAAAGGCTTAATGGGTTTGATGAAAACTTGTCCAAGCAATTTGTGAGGTCCTGGTTAAATAGGCATGTCACTATTGGCAAAATTAGTTTTGAGATCTCTGAAAAGGTGATTGATATGGCTACAAGAATGACCATGTAGGGGATAAAGCTTTAAAGGAAAACAAAAATTATGGATCTTGCAAGCCATAAACTGTTCTTGGGAGAAGGCAAAGAACTCGCCCCTTATCAAGGAGGATTTGAGCGTGCTAAATTACCTAAGCCATGGGATGGAGTGTGCTTAATTCTCATGAAGTACGTCACACTTGAAGGAAGATTTACTAGGTTCTATAATTACCATGTCCCTCTTTTAAATCACTTCAGGTGCAATGGTCTCATTAGTTTTCCTTTTTATCTACTCTCCTCTTTAAAACATTCTGTCCTTAGGGTGAGAGAAAAAATGTCTAAAAAACTGGATGTGAACCCTATTCCCCTACACCAGGGCCTCATTTTATGTTTGTATAATTTTCATCATGCCTTGGAGCCATCCAAGACTATCAAAATTGATAGTGGAGATATTTATTCCAATCTGTTGTCTGGTGATGCCATCGATGAGTCTTATTTTTCCCCTGCTCCTCCCAAAACTAAAGATGTATCTTTCTCCACCCCAAAAGAGACCCCTGTTTCCACCCCAGGCTCCTTTGCGAGCAAGAAAGGCAAGAAGAGGAAGGTTGATGTGGAGGAAGAGAATATTGGGGGGACCATTGAGATGACCCACAAAAATCTTGGTAGGGCCACGGGGGGTCAAGGTGGTAAATCTTATAAGTCTCCTAAGGTTAATAAGGAGGGATCCTCCTCCAGAGTCCAAAGGTTAGGGCAAATTGCTGGTAAACCCACCCCTAAAGCTAGACTTATTGATTATTCAGAGAGCACTTCAGAGGAATCAACCCAGGAGGAAGAGTCTAAGGAATCGAAAATCCAAGAAATTTTTGAGGACACTGAAGGGAAGCAGCAAACTAGGGAATTTGAGGTTACTGAGGAGGATGGTGCTGACATTATGGATACTGCTGAAAAAAAAAGGAAAATGTATGTCGAGGAAGCTGGTGAGGAAATATAGAATGAGATTGGTTGGAAATTTGAAATTGATGCCCTAAAGGATCGTATTCAGAAGTTGGAGCAGAACTTCACCAATGGGCTCCAGAATACAATTCTCCTGAACATGTCTATGCTGAAAGAAGTGGGTAATATTGGGCCTGCTATCAATGTAGAGAATACTGAGAAACTAAATGATCTTCTCAAATGAATGGCTATGTAAGGAGAGACCTCTCTGACTCTCATCTTTCTGTTTCTTATTTATTTTGTTTCTGTGTCTGTCGGTACTCTGCTAGTGTCGTCTCTTCTCAGAAGGCATATTTTATTTGATTGCCTTCTTGTCTTTTTTGCTCTGTAAAGGGTTTGGCCCCTGGTCTGCTACCTTACTTTATCAAAAACATTTTCTTATTGATATTTTAAGATTTATCTAAATTTATAAAGTGCTTTGGCTGACCAAGTGAGTATGTGAGAAAGTGACATGTATCTCTACAAGGCTACATAGGCCTATTTGAACTAGAGAAGAGATGAGTGAATGAAATGAATATCTAACTATTATGATGGTTAGATCAAAGAGTAAAGGATTGATATAAAACTAAACCACATATTCATTTAATTACTATCTATGATGCTCAATGAAAGGATACATATAGTGAACTAGTGATTAGAATAAGAACGAGGCCTAATAGGCCTTATTGGCTAGATGAGTGTGTGCAGATGTGAAGAAAAGAAGAAGAGGATTGTTTGAGATTACACAGGTAGTGAAACATATAAAATAAATGATATAAATCAATCATATACATCTATAGGTTTTCATGAATGTTTTCATGATAGTTTCAAGCCATATGAGGGCTATTTGAGTGATGTATAAGAAAGGAAGATTTGTTTGTTTGAAGAGGCAGTTTGAGAGTGTTGAAGGAGTGATATTGTGTTTATTGTCTATTAAGCTACTATCAAATTTGAATAATATATGTGTTCTTTATGTATTATAGTGGATAAAGTAGATAGAGAGATGAAGAATAAGTCACCATTTGTTGGTTGCGCTACAAGGTGTTGTGAAGGTGATCAAGTTTGTCTTGCTTGAGTTGGTGATTTGTCAAGAGGGAATGGGAGTTGTATTGAAGTTTGGTACTTGCATAATTATTCTTGAAGTGGTTGGGTTGGTGATAAATCACTTAGGGGGTTGGTTCTGTTGGGTGAATATTTTGTCGTCAACTAACTGATGACAAAATGGGTATATCAACAACAGCATAGGGAGATTTACACCATGAAAAGTATGGGTTTACCAGATCTGGATGAAGTAAATCTCTCTTCTCATCAAGGGGAGGTTCCCTATAGATATTTATGCACTATATGTATGTATAATTAAGTAGAAAATAACACATGAGGTGGTATAACAACATCTACCTCTCTTTTTTCAGAGGTAATGTACAAAGAATAAAAGAGGGAAATCCTGGTCTATCGCTAACAACACTCCTCTTCTTTTAGGAATGGTACTAAACAGAGAGCAAGAAATCACCTGAAGTAATAAAGTCCACAAGAACGTTCATGTAAGCAC
Organism: Torreya grandis; assembly: GCA_037957365.1. Classification (NCBI taxonomy): domain Eukaryota; kingdom Viridiplantae; phylum Streptophyta; class Pinopsida; order Cupressales; family Taxaceae; genus Torreya; species Torreya grandis. Next base: position 3,344,229 of record JARHVA010000609.1, on the reverse strand, counting down.
AAAGTCTTCCATAGCTTCTTTCACCGATTTAGAACAAGTACAACCGTAGAGTGAAGTGAAACACAAAGTCTTCACCTGAAACTACAAAAGATAACTAAATCTCAAAGATAAAAGTAGCACAAAGTCTATCTTCTACCTTCTAGAAACGCCCTCAGATAATATCAACACATCCACTTTGCTTATTAAATCAGATAAACAAGAGATTATTAGGAAAGAGAACATAAAAAATTGTTTCCTAGACAACACAGATAACTTCAACACAAAGTCTGAAATAAACTTGCTTCTCATTCATTCAACAAAATATGATTTACAACTTTGAGCACAAAGTCTCAAAAATTGCTTCAATTTCGGCAGAGTGTTTCCTCTCAATTTTCCCAGATAATTTACAAATGAGGTCTCCACTATATATAGGGAGAAAATCCTCAAAAAGAGAAAATAATAAAATATATAAAATATCTTGGTCAAAGATGACTCATCTTTGACTTTTAGATATTTTTTTGAAATATTTACATGTAATTACATATTACAAAATTGCATGCACTTTGCACAAAATACAAGTGCATAAGGAGAGAAGAAGAAAGAAGGAAAAAGAGCCTCAGTTCTTGCCGCCAGACTTCTTCAGATGAGCATCAACTTCTTCAGAGAAACTTCAGTGACCTAAAAGAACTTATGTTGAAAAGATGCCGATGAAGAGGGATCCTTTAGAGAAATTGCAACATGAATCATGATTGTGTAATCAAGAGAAGAAAGTAGCGATCTGGGAGAACTGTACACTTGCTGGTCATGATCAGGGAAATGTGCTTGAAAGTGATGAGACGTGAGCAGGTCGAAAAGCAAAAGAAAAGGGGAGCGAGCGCGGAAAATAGGAAAATGAAAATTTTCCAAAGATAGCAAAAATGAGGGAAAAAATGCAGTGGTGACAAAATTTGCCACCTTTGCAGGAAAATATGCAATGGTGGCAAAATTTGTAACCTTTGCAAGAAAATATGCAATGGTGGTAAAATTTGCCACCTTTGCAGGAAAATATGCAGTGGTGGCAAAATTTGCCACCTTTGCAGGAAAATATGTAGTGGTGGCAAAATTTGCCACCTTTGCAGGAAAATATGCAATGGTGGAAAAATTTGCCACCTTTACAGGAAAATATGCAGTGGTGGCAAAATTTGCCACCTTTGCATATTTGCTAAAAAAAAAAGCTAACTCATTGAAATTAATCAAAAATTTGGGTATTCTGATCACATTAAAAAAACAATAAATTTCATATTTACTGAGAAATATAACTAAGAAAGGTCACAAACTTTTCAAAGATATCAGTTGACAAAACTTGAGATCAAGAGAAACTTGCTTCGAAAGATGAACCTAGAGAGAAAACATGAAACGGACAAGTTCCTTAGGGTTTGTTCCAAAAATGAGGGCAGCTAATTTTGGGAACAACATCTGGCTCCTATTGGGGAACTGCCTTCTATTACAAAAATTAATTGAAGGGAGTAGGATCCAAAATCTCCAGTGCCTTAGAAGCGTGCCATTGGGCCATGGAGTCAAGCTACTCAAAAAGAAAGGCTCCAAAAATGAAAACAAAATAAACAAAACAAAACAAAAGACTATACAAATATACAGGTGAATTTATTTGGTACTTCAAGAATCAAAGCACCTCAGATGTTGCCCCTTTAGAGGCAGTGATGATGATGCTCTATCCTGATAGACCAACAAGAGGCCATTTTCTCCCCACAATTGATGATGTGTGAATGGAATTCTCCACCAAGAAACCAATTTCTTATGCCTTCCCTTTTGTTTTCTCCTCTTGCCCCAAAATAAGACTTGTCTTTTGATTTGAAAACCATGAATCTTTGTTTTCTTGGAGAAGAGCTCCTTTTTTCGATCATGACGCACAGTAGCATGGTCAGCTACCATAATTGGTTGCTCTTCTGGTTCCATCCAGCACCTGATTTGATTGTCCTCATTTGACACCTGCCACTGATTGGCACTATCAGGTCCACTTGTCGTTGTTTCATCTGAACCAATTTTTTGGTTGGCATTCTCAAGGGCTTTAACAAGCTCTTTATGAACCTCTTCTGTGGTCAAAAAATAATTACCCCTGCCTAAGGACTCAAATAGAATCTGAGCCACAGGAGATGACATTTGGGTGACCACGTACTTTGCCTCTCTCTCAGGAAGCAACCTTTGCATCATGCCTTTCATAGGGATTCTTGTCTGGGATAAGTCCATGCTCAATTCTCCTCCGACATCCTTGCAAAAGTTTCATCCAAGCAGAATGCCATATGAAGCTGGGACGTCAGGTACCAGAACTGTCATCTTGATCCTCTTGTCAGGGAACGCTACAAATGCAAATTGGGTATCTTTGATTTGCCCCAATAGTGGTACTTATTTGTTCTCCATGGAGAAACATCTCCTAAAAGTTTTAGTCAATGTGAGACCAAGAGATTCTACCACTCTAGCAGGCATGACATTGTTAGATGCACCAAAATTGATGATGCAGTTGCTCAGCTTGTGACCGTTTATTAATAGGGAAACATAGAAAGGTTCTATTTTCCCAGGAGCAACTAGAGGAGTCACAACAAGATTATTCTAGGTGGATACATTCTTTGGGGGATCATGAGTTACCCTCAAAATTTCTCGTCCTGCAGGGACAGCTGTACCTTTCACACATTTCGCCAACCTGTCCAACTGTTTAGGATGGGCTTGCAGAAATTCAAATTTAGACATTTGAATTTTAGTCTTTTTGACATGCTCAATTATGTCAAATGTCTAAATTGGACTAGGGACAGCGGATGGGAGTTCACTCTTTTGGTTTTTGGGAGGGGGAGGGCTGGTTTGCAAAGTTGGAGTAGAGGGTACAGAGATGCTTGGGGTACGTACCTTTTCAATAGTCACCGGGTCCTTTGGTTAGAAGGGTAGAGTGGTTCCCTACTTGGCAATTGAAACTACTGGCCGAGGTTGCTCCTCTGTCTTCTCTTTATCAGCTTGTCAAGCTGACTGATTTTGGGACTGGGTGAATACGGTGTATGATCCCTCAGCTACATTCCCCTCACTTTTGGGTTCATCTTGATAATTCAGGTAACCAATGATGGAGTCACCAGCTAATTCTTCTTCCTACTCTTCAAAGAGATTAGCATCATATTGTTGGTCCAACTCAGGTTGGAAAGGGGAAGCGTGTTCTATTTTCAGATATCCAACCACTGAGTTGGTTGGAGGGGCTTCAAGGGCAAGGTTCTTCTGTGGGGGAGGAAGACGATTTGGCTGCCCTTGATTCCTAGCAGCATTGCCTTGGTACGCTTGATTTTGAAATGTCTTTTTTGGCATATCCTGAATAGGAGAAGCAGACATAACTTGGGCCATCTATCTTCTGAGAGCTAGCATTTCATTTGCTAACTTTTGTACCATAGGATCTGTAGTACCTGTAAAAGAGCTTTCAACAAATGAAGAGAATCTATTTTTACTTAGGTCTTTTTTGATCTTACCTGCCAGGATAAGAGCATCCTCAATCTTAGTAGCCAAATTTTGAGCCAATGCTAGATCCATAGGGCCAGCTCACCTCAACAGAAAACTTACTTTAGGAAGCTGTGAGTTGATAAAAAAGCACTTGAGATTCTCTGACGTGGGCTAAGCGACAGTTGGAATCCGATTCCTTAACTTGTTGAATTTGGCTATGAAATCCCTCATGGGTTCTTGGGATTCTTTTTTCATCTGTGTTAGCTGCGCTAACAAGGTGTGTGAATCTTCAGCGGGTTTAAATCTAGCTTCAAATATGGACTTTAGTGTATTCTAGTCAGTCACCGACCTAGCCTGCAGGTGGTAGAACCAATCCACGGCAATGCCTTGCAAGGTTTCCACAAAAAGTCTCACTGCTACATCTTCAAACTTGACACCAATTATGCCACATGCTATGAAGAAAGCAGCAATATCCTCGTCGAGATGAACCTTTCCATCTCTAGAAAACTTAGGAATTTTTTTTCTAGAACTACGAGGTAGTTTATGCAAGGGTGCAGTCAAGTTAAGGGGACCAAAAGAATTGCCCCATAGGCCTTGAGCCATTATGATAAGAGGATTAAATGGCGGGATAACAAACCTTGGTGGAGTGTTTATAGGCATGCAGCGATTAATAGTGGAAAAAGAAGTTCTACCTTGCGTTGGTGACCTGACAAGGTTAGAAGGAAAACTCCTAGACCGTTGAAGACAAGCTGGTGGGGGAAATAGATCAAAATTGCTCTGCTATGCCAACTCAAACACGGGATTAAAAACACCCTTAGATCTTTGGCTTCTTGTGTAGCGTGGAGTTGCCAGATTTCAAATGAAAAAGGGACCGAAACTACTTCAAGTTGAAGCTTGAGGCTTTAAAATGCACATTCTTCCCAGCAGCTCTGGTTTTGCAGACCAGATAATGTAACAAAGATGGAGGGAGATGGTAAGGCTATAATGATAATGGATAAGACATGAAATGGAGTCGCCACACTATGTAATGGATAAGGGTAGGGACTGCTTCAATCTAAAACTTGAGGTTTCATACTGCACATTCGATTCCCCAGCTAAGTCGCCAAAAACTATTGGGTGAATATTTTGTCGTCAACTAACTGATGACAAAATGGGTATATCAACCACAGCATAGGGAGATTTACACCATGAAAAGTATGGGTTTACCAGATCTGGATGAAGTAAATCTCTCCTCTCATCAAGGGGAGGTTCCCTATAGATATTTATGCGCTATATGTATGTATAATTAAGTAGAAAATAACACATGAGGTGGTATAACAGCATCTACCTCTCTTTTTTCAGAGGTAATGTATAAAGAATAAAAGAGGGAAATCCTGGTCTATCACTAACAACACTCCTCTTCTTTCAGGAATGGTATTAAACAGAGAGCAAGAAATCACCTAAAATAACAAAGTCCACAAGAACGCTCACGTAAGCACAAAGTCTTTCATGGCTTCTTTCACCGATTCAGAACAAGTGCAACCATAGAGTGAAGTGAAGCACAAAGTCTTCACCTGAAACTACAAAAGAAAACTGAATCTCAAAGATAAAATCAGCACAAAGTCTATCTTCTACCTTTCAGAAACACCCTCAGATAATATCAACACATCCACTTTGCTTATTAAATCAGATAAACAAGAGATTATCAGGAAAGAGAACATAAGAAACTATTTCCTAGACAACACAGATAACTTCAACACAAAGTCTGAAATAAACCTGCTTCTCATTCATTCAACAAAATATGATTTACAACTTTGAGCACAAAGTCTCAAAAATTGCTTCAATTTCGGCAGAGTGTTTGCTCTCAATTTTCCCAGATAATTTACAAATGAGGTCTCCACTATATAGAGGGAGAAAATCCTCAAAAAGAGAAAATAATAAAATATATAAAATATCTTGGTCAAAGATGACTCATCTTTAACTTTTAGATATTTTTTCAAAATATTTACATGTAATTACATATTACAAAATTGCATGCACTTTGCACAAAATAGAAGTGCATAAGGAGAGAAGAAGAAAGAAGGAAAAAGAGCCTTAGTTCTTGCTGCCAGACTTCTTCATATGAGCATCAACTTCTTTAGAGAAACTTCAGTGACCTGAAAGAACTTATGTTGAAAGGACACCGATGAAGAGGGATCCTTTAGAGAAATTGCAGCATGAATCATGATTGTGTAATCAGGAGAAGAAAGTAGCGATCTAGGAGAACTGCACACTTGTTGGTCATGATCAGGGAAATGTGCTTGAAAGGGATGAGACGTGAGCAGGTAGAAAAGCAAAAGAAAAGGGGAGCAGGCACGGAAAATAGGAAAATGAAAAATTTCCAAAGATAGCAAAAATGATGGAAAAAAATGTAGTGGTGACAAAATTTGCCACCTTTGCAGGAAAATATGCAATGGTGGCAAAATTTGCCACCTTTGCAGGAAAATATGCAGTGGTGGCAAAATTTGCCACCTTTGCAGGAAAATATGCAGTGGTGGCAAAATTTTCCACCTTTGCATATTTGCTAAAAAAAAAGCTAACTCATTGAAATTAATCAAAAATTTGGGTATTTTGATCACATTAAAAACACAATAAATTTCACATTTGCTGAGAAATATAACTAAGAAAGGTCACAAAATTTTCAAAGATATCAGTTGACAAAACCTGAGATCAAGAGAAACTTGCTTTGAAAGATGAACCTAGAGGGAAAACATGAAACAGACAAGTTTCATAGGGGTTGTTCCAAAAATGAGTGCAGCTAATTTTGGGAACAATAGGTTCCTCCTTGCAATTTGGTACTTGTTAAAGCCTAGTTGAGTTGGTACTTGACTAGTTAGGGGTTGGTCCTCGTTGTTAGGTTTGTACTCAACTAAATTTGATTCATTACTTATAGGACTATAGTATAATTTATTTATCTATGGGATTTATTTCCCATGAGGGTTTCCCACATTTATCTTGTGTTCATGTGTTATGTTCTTGATTCATGTTCATATGAATGGTTCTAAATGCATTATTTAATCACTATATTGGTTTGAATAGTTAATGAATGATAAGTGGAATTAAATATAAATTTTCTAACACTAATTCACTTCCCCCCCTCTCATTCGTTGTGATTTAAACAATTAGTATTAGATCATGCCCTTTGAATAAGCTTGAAAGCTTTAAGGTGATCTCAGAATCACAAGATGGCTAAACAACTAAGAAAAGATAATCAAGAGTTGAGATCTATGGTCAAGGTTCTCAAGGAGAAAGTATGTACCTTGAAGACTAAGCTAGATAATAGAGACAAAGAAGATGAGATGACTATTTAAGATCTTGAGGATAAATTAGGGGTTGCATATGCAAGTCTTAGATTAAGATAAGAAGAGTGTAAACAATTCAAGATAGATATAGAGTAGCTCATAGTCAAGGTGAGCAAGTTTGAGAAAGATCATGAGAAAATAATCAAGGTTTTCAAGAATCAGTTAGGGGTTTCAAATACAAGTTTGAGATCAAATGAGGTTGAGTGTGATTAATTGAATATTGAACTAGGTTCTTTGAAGGTTTAGCATGAGTAGCTCATATTCAAAGTGAGTAAGTTTTAGAAAGATCATGAGAAGACAGAATAAGTTAATAAGGGTGAAAACATGAAGTTGAATCCAATCAGGCATCCTAATGTTATGAGGTATGTTAGATCTTTTAATGTTTTTTTCTCATGTAACCATCATAGGGCAAGCAACTGTATAAGGAGAGACTATACAATATTATCTAAAAGGGTTTTTTCTTGGGGATATGAAAGGATTCTTGGTATGTGAGATATTATGTGCTTCTGTTGTGATCAAAGAGGTCACATTACAAGGTACTGCAAGATGAGACATATTGAAAAGACTAGTTAAGACAAGAAGGTTTTTTAGTCATGTCACTAAATAGTGGGTAAAGAAATAAGTTCCTATGAAGAAGATGGAGGAGGAGCAAAGAAGTAAAGAAGAAGACTCTATGTTATCCTAGACTGTTGTTTAATCTCAGAATGAAGATATGAATTGTGTTGTATAAAATGGGAGCCAAAGAGTCAAGATGGTCTATTTGCCAAGGTAGAGAAAGAATTAGAAATGAAGGAATGTGAAGAACACTTATTATCTACATATTTTGAAAAGGTATTCAAAGAGAAGAAAGAGAAAAAAAAAGGTTTAGAAACCAAATCCAAGTCAAGAATATTTGGTGTCAACTCATATTTTTGTCCATATGAAGGATGAAGAAACCAAGTCTAAGGCCAAGTCAAAGGTGATAGTTAGGCCTATAAGGATTTTGAATAATATTTAGTCTTGTGAGAATATGGAGATCTTAGGATCTCCCAAATTTATGTTGTTCTAGTACCCTATGGAAGAGGGTGACTCCATTGGGCTTTATGGATAAACTCATCATCTAGTGGAAGTGTGGTGGGATCTTGGTTTGAGGGGGAAATTTTTGGATTATTCATGAGCTCTAAGAGTAGGTGTGTGTGCTAATAAGGTCTATAGTAGTCATGAAGATATTTGAGTTATGGATTGGTCTACAAGACCAATGTGTTCATGAATACAAGTTGAGTTTGTTGAGCCAGAGCTAGAAGTGTTGTTGAAAGTTCATGAGAGGTATGTAGAAAATGAAGATAGTTAATTGTGACCCTGATTTGTGTTGAGGTTTGGAATTGGTTGAATATGTCATGTTGAGTCAAATGGAGTAATAAAGCTATGAAGACAAAGGAAATATTATTCAGTGAAACTGAGCTGTAAATATTTTTATCAAGGAAGGTAAGTGTTCTTATATCTAAGTCCATCTCCCTGAGTTTTCATAAAGTTAGGGGGAGCTTAGTTAAAGTATTTATATGATGAGATCCTATGTGGGGAGTTAGTCCAGAATAAGTGATTGCCATTGATATCAAAATGAGGAAGAATGATCAAATTGAGAGAAGTTTATGTTTGAGTTCAAGAGCTTGTTGAAGGTGGTTGATTTTGCAAGAATGTGAGTTTCCTATATGCATAATAGTGAGATTGGGTTAAAAATTTTGTGTGTTCTTATGATGAGACCAAGTGTAAGATTAAAGGGGGAGCTTGTTGTATGTTCACATTGTTCATGTTAGTGTTTATAATATCTAAATATGCATCTAAGTATATGAAGGCCTATGATGGTTTGGTTAAGCTTCAAATAAGAGCATGGTCTTAGGGGAGATTGTTAGCTATGTGTTGAAAATATTTCTACTTCAGTAGATATGAGCCTAAGGAGAGTTGTTATTATCATGTCATTGGTGATTGTTAAATACGGATCCAAGAACTAGTTGGTAGATTTTTGGTATTGTAAACAAGGAGAATTTTTGTGTGTAGAAGACCCTTTGTCATTAATGTCAAAGGGGGAGAAAGTTCTTAATGGAAATAGTTTAGTTTGAGAGAGAAGTAGCTTTTTGAAGAAAATTTTGAGAATGATTAATTCATTTGTGGTTTGCCATCAATGACAAATAAGGAGATTATTGAAGTGTTGTCATTAAAGTCATGTATTTGTGCACTATCATTGATGTTAATAAGGATTATTAAGGTGATAATTGTCTTTGATGTCATTTTATTGAGGTCATTAATGTCAAAGGAAGATTGAGGTCAAGTATTGATTCATACGATTCAAGAAGGTGGAAATAGTCAAGTGTTATTTTTATGTTAGTTTGAGAAAGAAAATTGAGATCAGCATGAGTAGTATGATGAAATGTGTGAGTTACGAATTGAGATCAACATGAGTATCATGATGAAATGAGTGATCTCTAAAGAACAAGATGCATGCTCTAAAAAATGTGTGACAGTGTTTGAGCTTGCTAGTGTGGCTTTGAGTGATTCAATGGAGTGTCTTGTGAAAATGTATGAGGCATTGTTAGTTTCATGTATTTGGTTAAAGTATTTATGGATCCATGAGTTTAGAGAGAGAAAAGTTGAAGACAACTAATGTCTTTTGTCTTCATGTCTTGTGTGATCAATAAGGATAGTTCAGTCTTGGAAAGAGACTTATATGGTTTGAGAAGTCTTGTCCAAATAAGAATGATGGGAGATGTTTTGGATTCTATATCAAATGTTTTTAGATTATTTGTGAGCTACAAAAGGTGTTTTAAAGATCTCAAAGTGGTATGGTGCATAGTAGGTCTATTTGATAAGACTAGTTCTTGAGAATGGTTATGGCTTGTAGAAGCATGATGGTGATGATATGTATGTGTATGTATGTGAAGTTGTGTAATACTATGTTAGAACATGTGATAAAGGTGTAGATTCAATCATATGACACTCAGAGTGAGCCAAAGGGGTAAGTTATTCATTCGTGGTCTTCGCATGGACCTTGTCTTAAGACCCTAAGTGGCATGATGAGGCATCATGATTAGGTTTGGAGTATTTTGAGCTCATGTGAGCATGGTTTGAGTTTTGACATGTTGTTTCAATTTTTTTTGTGATGTTTTAGTTCTTGAGTTGAATAAGAAAGCATGAAAAGTGGTTTTGAGGTCTTGAGTGTTCTTCGAATGAAGAGATAGAGACCATAGAAGGACTTTCTCATACTTGTTGGATTGTAAATCATTTTAAAGGAATCCTAAGTAGTTCATGGTAATTAGGAAGGGTCCAATGTGTATTCTCTAGGCATTACTTTTTGGAATGAGGGGAAATCCTTATGAATGATTGCTAAGAGTAGAAACTAGTTTTTAGTGCCTTAAACCCCTAAGCTAAACCCAATATTAGAGATATGATTCAAAAATTCTCAAAATTGTTTGTAAATGTTAGTGTGATTAATGTATCTTAGATTCAAATGTATCAGTCACCTCTAGGTGGCATTGGTTATAAAAAGGAGAGAGAAAATGATCAATTACAAGCATATTTGTAAAGAAGTTTGTGTAGTTCTTAAAAGTTACATTGACCAAAAGAATTGAATAGATGGAAGTATAATTTAAAGACTCATATTATATTTCCATAAATTTTTGAGGATGATATCTAGTCTCTTTGTTAATCATTTTGGTCATCTTAGTGAGCCATTTGTTAACCAATTATGTAGTGCAAAATGTGTGTTTCCAAAATTATTGTTCTTGAAGGCCTTTTCATGGTAGATTGATGTTCCTGAGTGATTGAAGATGTTGTATGGGAATTTTTTGTCCTATTAATTCTTTGTATATATTTTTAAATTTAGTTGAATTGTTTGATAACTTGGTCATGAAGTTGCTTGTTTGTTTAAGTGAATACTTTGAGAGAGGGTCATGAATTGGGTCTACAATACCAATGTTTTGTATTAGAACATATGTTTTTTGTTTTGGATGTTGTTATATAAGTTTCATAGGAGGTTTTTAATGCATCAAATTTCATATAAAGTGCCTATATTTATGTTTGAGGATAAATTGCTAATGATTGGGTTTTCAGTAAATTGGCAGTTCTAAGTGAGTTATTTGATGAGGTTTTCCTAAGTCTTTGGAGACTGAGAAAAGATGTATAATGGAAATTTTGATGAACCTGAGGTCATTAATTTTCCATAAATATTTTTTGTGTGCCTATAATGTGTTTTTATAGGTTTTATGATCTTCATCTTTGAAGATAGTGTTTTTGAGGTAATTATGCCTAATAGGTCTTTAAGGCCTAATTGTGCTTTCATGGTGTGAGTGAAGGATTTGAGACTTATTGATCCTAGAGGAACTTGGTTGAGGTTTCAATCTAAGGTTTTGAAATTTTTTATTTCATTTTTGAGGTCCATTTGGTCCATAGAGGTTCAATTTGTTCTATGGAGGGGATAGACTTAATGCATTAGGTCTCTATTAGACCTAAAAAAAGAATGAGGTCTAAATGTGTTTGGCCGACCTAAAAAAGATATAAATTTTATTGATTCCTATGTGTAACATGTTATTATTGATATTTTAGAATTGATTTTAAATTTTAAATTTCTTTATCTGACCAAGAGAGTATGTGAGCAAGTGGCGTGTATTTATACAAGGCTAGATAGATCTATTTGAACTAGAGAAGAGATGAGTGAATGAATTAAATATATGAATATTTTGAGGGGTAGAGTAGAGAGGAAAGGATGGTTATCAAACCATACCACATATTCATGTAATGAATATTTATGATGCTCAATGAAAGGAAGCATATAGTGAACTAGTGTTTGGAATAAGAATGAGGCCTAATAGGCCTAATTGGCTAGCTAAGTGTGTGCAAATGTGAAGTAAAGAAGAAGAGGATTGTGTGAACTTACATAGGTAATGAAACATATCAAATAAATGATATGAATTAGTCATAGACATCTACAGGGTTTCATGAATGCTTTCATGACAGTTTCAAGCCATATGATGGTTATTTGAGTGAAGTAGAAGAAAGGCAAATTTACTTATTTGAAGAGTTAGTCCGAGAGTGTTGAAGGAGTGATACTGTGTTTATTGTATATTAAGAAACTATAAAATTTAAATCAGATATGTGTTCCTAATGTATGATAGTGGATAGAGCAGATAGAGAGCTGAAGAAGAGGTCACCATTTGTTAGTTGAGCAATGAGGTGTTGTGAAGGCGATCAAGTTTATCTTAGCTGAGTTTGTGATTAATCAAGAGGGAGTGGGAGATGCCTTCCAGGTTATTACTTGAAAAATGTTTCTTGAAGTGGTTAAGTTGGTGCTAAGTGACTTACAGGGTTGGTACCTCCTTGAAACTTGGTTCTTGCTAAAGCCTAGTTGAGTTGGTGTTTAAGTAGTTAGGGGTTGGTGTTCCTTGTTGGGTTGGTGCTCAATTAAATTTGATTCATTTATTATATGAATGTAATCCAAGTTGTGCATCAGTAGTTTTACTCCCCATGAGGGTTTCTCACATAGATATTGTGTTCATGTGTTATGTTCTTGATCATGTTCATATGAATGGTTCTAAATGCATTATTTAATCACTATATTGGTGTTAATGGTTAATGGATGATAAGTGGAATTGAATGTAAAGTTTAAAAATTGATTCACCCCCCCCCCCCTCTTAGTGGTTGTGCTTCTAATAGGAAACTATAATTGGGAATCCACTTTCCACTCTTCATCAATACTAGTGGTAATCAGAACTCGTGTTATAATTTATAACTTTGCAAAGTTGCAAAGTGCAATGTGTATAAACATAATATTTTCAAAATTTTATCACTTACTGACACTTTGTATCTTATAAGAACCAATTGAGTCTCAATATCTCTGAGTACATGCTTTAATCAGTGAACCAGGAAAGGGGTGGGAAGACCATTGGTGCTTCACAGTATTATTATCCCTTTTGCCACTTGTTATCTACACACTTGTCTCCTGAAAACCTTATCCCTAGCTTGATCTTCCCTATTGTAAACTCACCATTAATTGCCCAAATTTTATCCTCCTTCTCCTCACCTTAATCCCTTTTTGTCATTCGACTGTACTAAGTTGATGAGGTTGACCCTATATAGTTTTGGGTGATTTTCACTTAGGAACAAGTTTGTCTCTTGGCCGACCTAGCTCATGACCTAGTGAATTATTGTCTAAAATTGTGCTAGGTCGATTGGCTTGACCCTATCGTTTCAAATTTTTAAAAGAGTTTAGGGTCAAATCCACCTATATATACAACTTCATTTCACCATTATTTATAGAAGAGAATAAAAAGTAAGAGTTATTTTAAATCTATTTATTGACCATTCTACTTGAAGAGCAATCTTAGGGTTCCATACTTTCTTTGGAGATACGGATCTTGTCTTGTGGAGAAGTATTTTGGATGCATTGATAGGTTGTGCATCCTATAACTAATTTATCCTTCTCATCCTTACATACCATAACAACCTCTTGATAAGCACCTTGGCCAAGGGAGAGATTGAGGCTTGATGGGTTCATCTTTAAAGGTAAGTATTCCTAACTTTGTTCCTCCTTTGTAAGAGTAGATAGATATGCATTTGTACTTTTATTCCATGCATTAGTATTATATATAAATTGACATGAGTATATGTCTTCTATGCATACTTACTTTTATTATTTCTAACCCCCACTTTGTGGCACAAGATTTGGTGATAACTAGATTAGATTTACTTTACTTATTATTATAGTGAGATATCAAAACACAGGACTCCCTTAGGGTTATTACATTATTATGCTTGATAAAGGCTTTGGAAACCTCCCTAACATAGTTTATTATGATAAGATTATTGGGTGAATATTTTATCACTAGCTAATTGATGGGCAAAATAGGTGTTTCAACCATAGCATAAGGAGATTTATCGGCTAAAATGTGTGGGTCTACAACATCAGGATGGGACAAATCTCTCCTCTCATCAAGGGGAGGTTCCCTATAACTATATAATACTATATATATTATATATAAGCTGAAAATAACACTCAGGGGTAGGATAACACCATCCATCTCTCTTTTTTCAGAGATGATGTTCACATATGAAAGGAGAAATCTTGGGTGATTGGTGAAGGTACTTCTCTTCTTTCAAAAGTAATATTCAGTCAACATCTAGATTCCTTCCTTGGTAGTAAATGTAATAGGGCACAATAACCATCAGGATGAAGTGTAGTGCAAAGTCTCCACCTCAACTGCCAAAGAGTGAAATATATGAAGGACAATGGGGGCACAAAGTCATCCCAAGATCCTTTACACATAAACAAAAAAACAAACACACTAAAGACAATTGTGGTAGCAAAAAGTCTCTCCACAATCAGCTTCAGGATACCTTCCTGATTACTTCCACTAGTTCTACTTATTTAATTAAATGAACAAGACTGCATCTAGGAAATAGACATAAGAATAACTTTCTAAATAACACAAGCTATTCCAGCACAAAGTCTAAAAGGTCACTTGCTTTCTCATTCAAATAATAAAATATGATTAACAATATGAGCTCAAAGTCTTAGTAATGCCTTTCAATTTGGGTAGATTTTTACTTCTAAAACAGAGAGATCTCCCTAAAACAATAAGAGAGATTACAATATATAGCGCTCCAAGAAAGACTTGGGCACTTTGTTTCAAGGAAATGGCCCATGCTGCATTCAATGCCTTGAATGCATTTTGAGTTCTATGAAGTGGGCCATGCTAGAACAGGGCATCAGCCTTAACTGTGGCATGTCAATTCATCTCAAATGTCTCCTCCAAAGTTTGGGCCTCCTAGTCCTCTTTCTTGTATTTGTGCAGCTATCTACTTTGCCTTTACTCAAGGGGAGAAAAATAGGCTGCACCTTTGAATGCCTGCACTCTAATGTCTACTTGGTGGACTATTCCACCTACTAGAAATAACTCTTGCACAAATATTTTTGGTCTTTCCCTCTTATTCCCACTTTCTTTAATTCATTTTGTCTCTTCCTCATGATCTAAGCTCTCAGGCTATCTTCTCCCTTTCCACTGGCTATTTTAGCTTCTCCTTCAGCTAGTCACTAAGTTTGTCTTTTGGTTCCGTGCCACATTTAAAAATCAATGGTTATTTCATTATTCTAAATTTGACATCCATGGGGATGTTACTGGTCTCAGGGCACTTGAACCACTTTGAACCATGAACTTTGAACCTTTGAAGTGCATCAATTTAATGGTTCAACAGTTTGGGCAGTTCAATCAGCTCTTTGAACTTGTTTTTAGAATCTTCTACTTCCTTTATTTTCTTAAAGCTTCCTTTAAAAATTTGAACTTCTTTGAACTCTTTGAAGTTGTTGAAGTCTTCGAAGCCTTTGGTCTTTAGTTGAACCTTTAAACTATGTTGAACCTTTCTGGTTCAAGGTTCAACGGTTCAATGGTTCAATTTATTTCTTTGAATTCTTTGAACTTTTGGGTTATCTGGATCCTTCTCTTTTCTTTTGAACTTGTTGAACCTTTGAACCATTGAACCATTTGAAATATTTTGGTTCAAGGTTCAATGGTTCAATCTTATCTCTTCAAAGCCTTCTTTTCTTCTAAGTCTGTCAATTTTATTGAACTCGTTGAACCTTTAAACTTTGAACCCTTTTGGTTCAAAGTTCAACAGTTCAATCTTCACTCTTCAAAGTTTTCTTTTATTTAAGTCTATTGAAGTCATTGAACTTTTGAACTTTCTGAAGTCTTTGAACTTTCTAGATCATTTGAAGCGGTTGAACCACTTAAACTCTTTTGAAGCGCTTAAATCTTTGTTGAAACTTTGAGCCTTTAAACCACTTTGAACCATTTTGGTTCAAGGTTCAATGGTTCAATCAGTTTAATCTTTCATTCCAATTCTCTGAAGCTTGTCGATGAGTCTTTTGGTTGAACCTCGATGTTAAACCAGCCTTGAAAATGCCTAAGTGTTAGAACTTCTTTCTTTGAGAGATCCCACCTTTTGAACCTATTGAACCCATTGAACCTGCAAGTTTTTTAGCTGGAAAGACTTAAATAATTGAAGAACGTGAATACTTGAAACATTTTTTTGAAAAAAGAAGAGACTAATTTGGCCTGTAGGACCAAAATAGTTGATATGTTATCCCCAAAAACAAGTGACAGATTTTGGGAACAATAGTTGGCTCCAGTTGGGGAACTTCCATCGATTGCAAAAATAATTGAAAGGAGTAGAAACTAGAATCTCTAGTGCCTTCATGTATGCCATTGGGATACGGAGTCATGCTACCTAAAAATAAATGTGCCAAAAAATGAAATGAACAAAACAAAACAAAACTTAAAGACTATACATATGTACAACCGATCTCATCTAATACTTCAAAGATTGAAGTGCTTCAGATGCTACCCATTGTGAGGCAGTGAAAAGGGCGTGCCATCTTGATACTTCAATAGGAAACTATTTTCACCATTGAGCTGATGAGTAGCAAATGGGCCTCTCTATAAGGAATCAAACTTCCCATGCATTCTATTTTGTTCTCTTCTCTTGTCCCATAATAAAACTTGATCTCTAATCTAAAAATCATAGGTTTTTGCTTTCTAGTCAAAGAGCTTCTTCACTAGACTTTGATGCATAGCAATTAGGTCCACCACCATAGTTCAATGTTCATCAAGTTCAGTCAGGCACATGATCCTCTTGTTTATGGTATTTTTGAAAGTTGAATCTTCTACTGTCTTTGCCAACTTCAATGTTGGTAATTCTAGGATGATTAGTATCTCTGTATTGAGACCATACAAAAGTTGGAAAGGTGACATAACAATCACCCTCTTGGGCATAATTCTATCTACCCATAAAGCATCTAACAATGCTTTATGCTAGGTTCTTTGATTGTCATCTACCAGTTTTTTGATGATGGTCACCAGGTTCTTGTTGCTCGATTTTGCTTGACCATTTCCTTGTAGAAAATAGTTAGAAGAGTGAGAGAGGGTAATCCCATAATAAAAGAAAAACTGAGTAATCTCATGGGAAGAGAAATAGGCTGAGTTATTGGTCACAATATTGGTTGTGACCCTAAACCTGGAAATGATGTTTTCCTTGAAGAAATTGCATACTGCTTCTAAAGTAGCATGCTTGACTGGAACAACTTCCACCCATTTGGTAAAGTAATCTATAATTGTGAGGACATAATCATGTCCAGTACTTGAAGATGGGTTTACAATGCCAATGAAATCAATTCTCCATTGTTAAAATGGCTCTTTTATTACTACTGGCTTGAGAGGCAATGCAGCCAATTTGGGTCTTCCAACAAACTATTGACATAGTTCACATTTACGCACCCATTTGTATGCATCTTAAAATAGGGTGGGCCAATAATACCTAGCTCACAAAATTTTATGGGCAGTTACAGGTGCAAAAAAAATGTCCTCCACAAGCTAAATTATGGAAGGATTCTATAAGTTTGTTCTACTACACTTTATCCACGCAGCGAAGGAATACCCCATCGAGGTTCCTCTTATACAAAACATTGTCCCATAGGATAAAGTTGGCATCTTTTAACTTAAAAGTCCTCTTTTCTTTACGAGATAGGTGAGTAGGACACTCACCATAGGTAAGTAAATGAGAAATATTCGAGTACCACTCATTTGTAGTGGTGACAAAGAGAACTGTTGGCATGTTTTCAACTTCTATTTCTTTATGCCCCATTCTTTCTGGTATGTTGTCAGCAATTAATTGGCAAAGACCCCTTCCTCTCACTAGCTTCATTGGTTTGATAACTAGATCATACTCCTAGATTTTATCAATCTAATTACCCCTTTTTGTTCCAAACTCTTGCTGAGTTAATATGGACTTGACTATTTCATCAAGAACCAGGGCAACAATGTGTGAATTCATAATGTAAAAGCGAAAATGCTTTACTACCTTTACCACTGCATAAGCATGCTTCTCCATGTTTGAGTATTTCAATTCATGAGATTTGAGAGGACAACTCATGAATGATATAGGAAATTCCACACCTTCTTGGTTCTACGAAACTAGAATTGTTAAAAGTGTGTGTTCAAAAGCATAATTGTACATTATGAAGTCTTTGGTGTAATCTGGACAAACTAGAATTGGGGTATGGGCGATAGCTATCTTAATGTCTTGAAATTATGATTTTCCTTCTTTAGTCCAACTAAAAAAGGCCTTTCCCTTCATCATGTCCATGATGTGGTGAGTCTTCTCTGTGAACTCAAGGATGAACCTTCATAGAAAATTCACCTTTTCAAAGAAAGAGTAAACTACAGTCTTACTAGTGGGCAGAGCAAGCTCTTAGATGGATTTGACTCTTTCAAAGTCAAAATTTATTCCTTCTCGAGATACAGTGTGTTCAAGAATTTTCCCTTATGTAACCCCAAAAATTGACTTCTTGGGATTTAGAGAAATGCCATTCTATCGACATCATTCCAGCACTTGTTGCAGATGATGCACATGATCAGGATGATGCTTAGAAAATACTATTAAATCATTAAGGTATACCACAATGAACTTACCCATCTCATCTCTAAAAGCAAGGTCCATTGCTCTCTAGAAGGTGGTGCCAACATTTATGAAGCCAAATGGCATTCTTTGATATGCAAAGGTGCCCCAAGGTGTAGTGAAGGCAGTCTTATGTTGGTCTACTTCACCGACTTCTACTTGATTGTACCCTGAGTAATCATCTAACATTGATAACATCTCTAAACCAGTCACCATCGGAAGGATTTAATCCATTATGGGTAGAGGGTAGTTATCCTTTAGAGAGGATTGATTCAAGTTTCTAAAATCCACACAGAGGCAAATTTCACCATTTTTTTCTCACAGGGACTATGTTTGCAATCCATGTGGAATGATGGATTGAAAAAATTATCTTGTATTTTAATATTTTTTGAATCTCAGATAGAATAGTACCTAATATCTTGGGGTTATACTACCTGGATTTCTACTTGTGAGGAAATGAATCACTCTTGAGAGGAATTTCATGGCAAATTTATTTAGGCCTGAGTGACTTTAGGTCATCATAGGAGTACACCAGAACATCTATGTACTGATGGAGCAGAGTAGTGAATTTGAGCTTATCATCAGGGTTGCAACACTTCCCAATGTTGACGATCTTGGGATTTTCCTCAGTATTCAAATTTATTTGATCAAACTCTTGGGAGGAGCTTGAATCCATTTGTTGCTATTTGATGAACCTATCATGCTTATCAAACAGTTTCTCAAGGGAAACCAATCTTTTGAGAATTTTATTCCCTTTAAGCTATAGGAATTCTTCACCTACGTCTAAGTTTGTTTCAGGGGTTGATTCCTATGATAGAGGCTTGTTGCCTTCAAAATGAAGCTGTTCAAAGCTATCTTTTTGTTCTAGAAAGGCAATGATTTGATTGTTTCCATTGAACACTTGCCGATGATTGGCATTATCAGGCACACTTGGTTGAAAGACCAGTTTGATAGTGTACCTGTCTCCTTTAAAATCTAGGTGAGGAACCATGAGGGTAGCAAAAATAGCCAATGTATCAGCTTAGTCATTAAACTCTCTAGGCACTGTAGAGATACTGAAAGCATCAAAGCTTTCAATTTGATCCCAAACTAGATTGTGATAATGGCACAATCTCTCATTTTTGGTTTGATATAGGTTCCTCACATGGCCAACCACCAATTTAGTGTCTCCTTTGGTGTGAAGAATCTTAACATCTATGTCATGAGTAGACTTTAATCTGAGTAGTAGTGATTCATATTCAATAGTGTTGTTAGTGTTGCTAAACTGTAACTTATATGAACAAAAAAAAATATCTCATTTAGAAGATATCAACACAATCCTGGCTTCTAAGCTAGTAGAAGAACAACTTCCATCAAATTCTAGTATCCATACATCATCAAAAACTACTCCTTCCTTAGATATTTCTTTATTTAGAGGGGAGGATTCTTCTACACTTGCACTATGCTCTATTAATTCTTCTGTTGTTTTGTCTAAATCGATTGTTCGACTATCACATTCAAAAATTTCATCATACGCCACATGAACCTCCTCTATGGATAAGAATTAATTACCCATTCCTGAAGACTCAAATAGAATTTGAGCTTCAGGGGCTGATGTTTGGGTAATAATGTACTTTGATTCCTTCTCAGAGAGAAGCCTCTGCATGATGCCTTTGATATGGATCCTTGCCTCGCATAGGTCCATGCTTAACTCACTACCAACATCTTTGTATAAATTTCAACCAAGAAAGATGTCATATGAGGTTGGGACATCAGCCACCAGGACTGTCATTTTAATTCTCTTATCTAGAAATGACAAAAATGCAATTTGGGCATCTTTGATTTGTCCCAACAAGGGCACTTATTTGTTTTCCATGGAGAAGCATCTCCCAAAGGTTTTAGTCAATGTGAGACCAAGAGATTATTTCACCTTGGCAGGCATGACATTGTCTGATGCACCTGAGTCAATTACGCAATTGTTCAACTGATGATTGTTTATTAATAGGGAAACATAAAATGGTTTTGCTTTCCCAGGGGCAATTGGAGGAGTAATCACAAGGTTATTTTGGGTGGATGTGTTCTTAGGGGGAATAGGAGTTACCTTCAAAATGTCTTGTCCTACAGGGACAGTTTTACTCTTCACGCATTGAACTAACTTATCCAACTGTTCAGGGTTGCATTGCAAGAATTCAAACTCAAACATTTGAAGTTTAGACTTCTTAACATGGTCAATTATATTAAATGTTTGAAAAGAACTAAGAATAGAGGAAGGAAGTTCATCCTTCTAGTTTTTTTGGTGGTTGGTACTGGTCTACAAATTTTAAGTAGAAGATGAAGGAATAGTTGAGGTACTTACCTTTTTTGTGATCACCAAGTCCTTTGATTGAAAAGACAAAGTGGTTCCTCACTTAGAAATTGAAATTTTTGGTTGAGATTGCTCCTCTATTTTTTCTTTATCAACTTACTAAGCTTACTAGTTTTGGGACCAAGTGAATACAGCGTATGATCCATCAAACGCTTCACCTTTACTTCTGAGTTCATCCTGATAATTTAGGAAACTAATGTTGGAGTTGCTAGCTGATTCATCTTGGTCTTCTGTAAAGAGATCAGTGCCATCTTCCAAGTTCAACTTAGGTTGGAAATAAAAATTTGATTCAATTTCAAGGTATCCAATTGTTGAGTTGGTTGGAGCTTCTTCAATGGTGAGTTTCCCTTGTGGGGGAGGAAGACGATTTGGCTGCCCTTGATTTTTGGTAGCATTACCTTGATATGACTGATTAGGAAAAGTCTTCCTTGGTATATCTTGGTACAAAGGAGCAGACATCCCTTGCACCATTTTCTTTCTAAGAGCTAGCAACTCATTTTCCAGCTTCTGCACCATAGGATCTATGGTGCCTATAGATGAATATTCAAAAGATAAAGAAGATTTACCTCTATTAAGATCTCTTCTTGTCTTTCCTACCAGGATGATATCATCTTTGAATTTAGTGGCCAAATCTTGAGCTGCAGTAAGGTCTATGTGGCTAGCCCATCTCAACAAGAAACTCACTTTAGGTCGTTGAGACTTGATGAAGAAGCATTTGAGATTCTCAGCTGTTGGCTGAGTAATTATAGGAATCTTGTTTCTCAACTTGTCAAACTTGGAAATGAAATCCCTCATGGGTTCATGAGGTTATTTCTTCATTTATGTGACTTGGGCTAGCAGGGCATGCACATCTTCTGCAGGCTTGAATCTGGCTTTGAGAGTGTTCTAGTCAGTCATAGACTGAGCCTATAGATGATAGAACAGTCTATAGAAGCACGTTATAATGTCTCTATGAATAGCCTGACTGCTACATCTTCATACTTCACTCCTATCACGCCATAGGTTATGCTGAAGGCTACAATATATTTATCAAGATGAACTCTCCCATCACCAAAGAACTTGGGGAAATTCTTCTTGAAACTGCAAGGCAGTTCATGTAGAGGCGGAGTTAAATTGAGTGGGCCAAAAGAGTTACCCTAGGGGCCTTGAGCTACCATTGTATGACTATGGAAAGAGGGGATAACAAATTTTTTTAGGGTATGCACGGCTAAAACTCTACTAGTAGAGTAAAAATAAGCTCTGCCTTGTATTGGTGACCTAGAGTTGGTAGGAGGAAGACTCCTAGTTCATTGGAGGTGAGGTTGTGGAGGAAACAAATCAATATTGCTTTGTTTCACAAGCTTGAATATGGGGTCAACAACACCTTAAGATTTTTGGCTTCTAGTATAGCATGGAGCTACCAAATTGTAAATGGAAAAGAACTAGCCCTGCTTCAGTTTAGAGCTTGAGGCTTCAAACTATGCATTCTTCCCTAGTGGAGTCACAAATAATTGTTGGGTGAATATTTTGTCACCAACTAACTGATGGGCAAAATAGGTGATTCAACCATAGTATAAGGAGATTTATCAGCCAAAACATATGGGTCTACCACATCAAGATGGGACAAATTTCTCCTCTCATCAAGGGGAGGTTCCCTATAACTATAGAATACTATATACTATATATATAAGCTGAAAATAACACTCAGGGGTAGGACAACACCATCCATCTCTCTTTTTTCAGAGATGATGTTCATAGATCAAAAGAGAAATCTTGGGTGATTGGTGATGGTACTTATTTTCTTTCAGAAGTAATATTCAGTCAACAACCAAATTCCTTCCTGGGTAATAAATGTAATAGGGCACAATAACCAGCAGGATGAAGTGTAGTGCAAAGTCTCCACCTCAACTGCCAAAGAGTGAAATATACAAAGGACAATGGGGGCATAAATTCATCCCAAGATCCTTTACACATTAAAAAAAACACACTAAAGATAATTGTGGTAGCACAAAGTCTCTCCACAGTCGGCTTCAGGACACCTTCCTAATTAATTCCACTAGTTCTGCTTATTTAATTAAATGAATAAGACTACATCTAGGAAACAAACATAAGAACAACCTCCTAAATAACACAAGCTATTCCAGCACAAAGTCTGAAAGGTCACTTGCTTTCTCATTCAAATAACAAAATAATATTAACAATCTAAGCTCAAAGTCTTAGGAATGCCTTTCAATTTGGGCAGAGTTTTGCTTCTACAAAAGAGAGATCTCCCTAAAACAATAAGAGATATTACAATATATAGTGTTGCTGCATTCAATGCCTTGAATGCATTTTCAGTTCTGTGAAGAGGCCATGCTAAAATAAGTCATCGGCCTTGACTGTGGCATGTCAATTCATCTCAAATGTCTCCTCCAAAGTTTGGGCCTCTTAGTCCTCTTTCTTGTATTTGTGAAGCTATCTACTTCACCTTTACTCAAAGGGAGAAAAATAGGTCGTCCCTTTGAATGCCTACGCTTTGATGTCTTCTTGGTGGACTATTCCACCTACTAGAAATAACTCTTGCACAGATATTCTAGTCTTTCCCTCTTGTTCCCTCTTTATTTAATGCATTTTGTCTCTTCCTTATGATCTAAGCTCTCAGGCTATCTTTTCCCTTTCCACTGGCTCTTTTGGCTTCTCCTTCAGCTAGTCATTGAGTTTATCTTCAGGTTCTACGCCACATTTGAAAATCAATGGTTATTTCATTATTCTAAATTTGACATTTATGGGGATGTTACTAGTCTCAGGTCACTTGAACCACTTTGAACCATGAACTTTGAACCTTTAAAGTGCATTGGTTCAATGGTTCAACAGTTTGGGAGGTTCAATTGGCTCTTTGATTCAATCGACTCTTTAAACTTGTTTCTGGAATCTTTTGATTCCTTTCTTTGCTTGAAGCTTCTTTTTGAACTTTGAAATTCTTTGAACTCTTTGAAGTTGTTGAACTCTTCAAAGCCTTTGGTCTTTAGTTGAATCTTTGAACCACGTTGAACCTTTCTGGTTCAAGGTTCAATGGTTCAATCTATTTCTTTGAATCCTTTGAACTTTCGGGTTCTCTAGATCCTTCTCTTTTATTTTGAGCTTGGAACCTTTGAACCATTTGAACTATTATGGTTCAAGGTTCAACAGTTCAATGGTTCAATATTATCTCTTTAAAGCCTTCTTTTCTTCTAAGTCCATCAAATTTATTGAACTCATTGAACCTTTAAAATTTGAACCCTTTTAGTTCAAAGTTCAACGGTTCAACAGTTCAATATCCACTCTTCAAAGAGTCTTCTTTTCTTTAAGTCTGTCGAAGTCATTGAAATTTTGAACTTGTTAAAGTATTCAAACTTTCTAGATCCTTTGAAGCGTTTGAACCACTTAAACTCTTTTGAAGCGCTTAAATCTTTTTTGAACCTTTGAACCACTTTGAAACATTTTGGTTCAAGGTTCAATGGTTCAATCAATTCAATCTTTCATTCTAATTCTCTAAATATTTTTGATGAGTCTTTTGGTTGAACCTCGGTGTTGAACCAGCCTTGAAAATGCCTACGTGTTGGAACTTCTATCTTTGAGAGAGCCCGCCTTTTGAACTTGTTGAACCCATTGAACCTACGAGTTCTTTAGCTAGAAAGACTTGAATAATTAAAGAACTTGAATACTCAAAACATTTTTTTGAAAAAGGAAGATACGAATTTGGCTTGTAGGACCAAAATAGTTGATATGTTATCCCCAAAAACAAGTGATAGATTTTGGGAATAGAAAAGATATCCCCTAATCAGGTCTAACAAATCCCCATATTGGTCATATTCCCACTTAAAAAATGTCTCCCCAAACAGAAGTGTATGGTATGATCTATCTTCTCTGAGTTAGGTTTGATTTATAGACATGATACATTTTTGATTACATACATTCTAGTGAAACTGACATGAATTTAACTCTTATAGGTTTCATTTCACTTATTTTTCATTATGTTATCATTTTTATTATCATATATTTACAATACTGGGTTGACAGTGTCGACATAGTTTCAACTTCTATGCATGGGTTTAACAACACATTCATATCAATACAACTCCATTTTATTTGTGCAAGTTTTTTAGAATTTAGTTTAGACTACTAGGTCAACCTAGTCGACCTTGTACATTTTCAAGCATCCAGTTAAAACTTCCAAGTTGACCAAGTTGACCTTATATATTTTTAGGTATCTGGTTCAGACTACTAGATCAACCTAGTCAACCCTATACATTTCCATGCATCCAATTCAGACTAATAGGTTGATCTAGTTGACCTTATACATTTTTAGGTTTTCAACACATAGGATCTACAAAGCTAGGTCAACATAGTTAGGATAATTTACAAGTATAAATCAGGGTTCTTTAACAACAATCTTATTTTTCTTTGCATTCTCCAACCCACCAAGGTTCTTTTATATCCTTCTTTATCATTTATAGCATTTGTTATAGTTATGTTTTTTACAATTTTTAGTCTTTAAAATTACCCATGTAAAGTCAACTAGGTCAACCCTATTGACATAGTTATGTAATCTATGTTTTATCTAAAAATCTAAGTCAACTCTATCGACGTAGTTTATTTTTAGATCCTTGATTCCATAGTATAGAATCAACACTGTCAACTCTATTTTATATTCTTTGCATACACTATCAATTAAATTGACACTGTACTTTGTTTCAGAGTTGGAATTAACCTTTATATGCTAGTAATTACCTCACCCTTTCATTCCTTGTTGCTTGTATGTTATAATAGATCACATAGTCTAATTAGGTGGTTTTTAATATATTATTTAGTTACACTATTTTCTCTTTTAAGCACACACTATCAAATCACAAAATCTTAGAAAGCATTTTAACAATTACATACCCAAGGCCAACCTACTTGGATTTCATCACCAAGGGAGAAGCCAACTTAGTTTTCTAGCCATGTATAAACATGTGGTTAATGGTATATTTTGGCTAAGCATCTGACACCCTTATCACTATGATGTTTGAAGTGAGGGGGTAGGCCCTAATACCAAGCAAGTACCATTTCCAATTGATATCCCTTCCAACCCAAATGTCTTGAAACCATCCTTAGATTATTTTCTAGTTCCTTGTGTATATCCGACTTTCTTTCACATCTAAAATCATGTTTTAATAATCTAATAACATTCATATTGACCACTTAGTTATCTTTTACTTTCCAAATTGATTACTTGATCTTTGCTCAATTATATGTTGTATTTTAAAAAGTTACATTAGCCAATGCTAGTGCAAGGTTTTGTGTTATGTGCTTCAATTGGATCAACCTCATCGACCCAATTGATTATGTGTTTCCCTTCATTTCTTGATTTCAAAAGTACTTGAAAATTTTTCCTTATTTCAGTACATAGTCATTCCTATCGACACAGTCATTTATAAACTATTTATTTTTACCTTGCTCATTGTACTAGGTCGACCTTGTCAACTCTGTACATTTTCCAACCTTTACTTTCTATACTAGGTCGACCCTATCAACTTTGTACATTTTTAACCTCTATTTTTTGTACTAGGTTGACCCATTTAACTCTGTATACTTTTTTATCACTTTGTATTTCCATGTTTTTGCATCTCTCTTGCCTTATTTAGTCCTTCTCCTTCATCATCAACTTTTTATTTGAAGATAATAATGAATTGAATTAATAGATATGATGAGTTTTACCAACCCTCATAGGGTCTCCCATAAACAGAGTAGTGATCCTCTCTTGGATGAGAGTAATATTCATATATCCACTCACACAATGAACTATGGGACCCCTAAAATGCTCTTCTTTATCTCTAAATTTGCTCAACATCAAAGAAAAAATCCTTCTACCATTTACCGTCTCATGATTAGTGGTCAAGTTGAAGATACTCATTCACCTTCTACCACATTCTCACATGGATTTGGGGGTACTAATTTCTTTTATTCTCAACCTCTTCCCTATATTATGACCCCTTATCATATCATGACTTATTTAAACTATTCCACCTTCATGCCTAGTATATCCACTAACATGGTAGATTCTACATCTAGTGGGCCTCTCCCAATACCCACTCTCCTTAACTCTTCCATTAGTGTATTATTTTCTACCCAAGTTAATCATGCTTCTAGTACTTTATTTTCTCATCCCTTCACTAGTCCATATTTTTTCACACAAGCAAATTTTGCCACTAGTGCCTCACATTCTAATAGTTCCTCTCAAGCTCCTATCAACACCAATAGTGGTACCCAAGCCACTCCTTCCAATGCTAGTGCTTCAAATAATGCTAACAATGTTGATCAAACCCATCAAATTTTATTACAAACACTTAATCAAATGAATACCTTTCAAGCTCATAATACAAATCACATGATGATAATGCAAAATCACCTTCTCCATCTTCAAACCCTCCCTCAACCAATGCCTTAGGGCACACATAATCAAATTGTTCTCCTACCTATTCTTTTAGATTCTCATGGTAATCTCATCCCTCAACCTCCTCTTGTCAAAAAAATAATTAAACATCTTCAAAATGAGCCTCTTACCACTCAAATTGCTAATATTGATATAGGAGGTATCACCCCTACTATTTTTTACAATAGATTAACTGATCCCACTCTTCATCTAAAAACATTGCGAAACCTCTATAAATATTGGGTCATATTTAATACCTTTACCGCTACCAATATCTTAGCCAAAACTCTCAAAGGTGATGATTTAGATTGGTAAAACCAACTTAAAACACATTCTATTACAAGTTTGGAAGATTTAGTGAATGCTCTAGTCTAAGAGTTCTAAATTAGTGATCTTCCTAAAAATACTTTGGCCCATTTTATAAATTATAAGTAATTTGAAAATGAAATTGCCCAAGAATTTTTTAAAAGGTGGAAAACATTGTCCAACAAATGTGAACATAACATGGCCGATGATAACCTTTTTCATGTCTTTACCAATGCTCTCTTTCCCAAGTTGCAATATCAAGTCTACACTCTCTCTCCCCGTACTTTGAAGGAGGCCATTGACCAAGAAAAACATCAAGATCTCCTTAAGCATCAATTCAAACCACACCAACCTTCTATGGGTACTTGTATCTTACTTAAAAATAAGAATTGTAATGCTACCAATGATGGTGTCATGGACTCTTATGACACCATTCACACTATTCAAGATCTTGTTCCTAAACAATCTTTAGAACTAGCTCCCCCTTCTCAACAATACACCAATCCTCACATATCTTCACCTAATACCATCAATGTTCACAAACCTTTATCTTCAGTTGAATTACTAAAACATTTACCTAGGTCTCTTCAATGAGAACTTGATTCCATTCATCCTATGAAATCCTAGTATGATCCCAATAAGTTTTTTCGGTTTCATTCTAGTTTGGGTCATTCTCATGAGACCTATATGTAGCTTCGTAATTTATCTATGGATTTTCTTCTTGGTCATAATTTTGATCATGATTATATCATTCAGAAGCATCAACAAGCCTATGACATTGATTTTAAGTCTCATAAAACAAATATTAAATCTCAAGCCTTGAATCAATCCAATGCTCATTTGATTATCTATAAAAACCCTCTTCCAAATCACCAAAACCACCAAGACAACCAAGACAAGCTCACCCATTCCACCAACAATGTATAAATTCTTTTTGACCCAACCCTTAAAAAGAATTTGGTTAATATTACTAATATGTGAAGGGTGGTTGTTTTCATTTACCTTCAACCTATCTACACCCCTCCATTATCTCGCACATTTTGTGTTATCCAAGATTCTTCTCCAACTAAATTAAATGAGTTGGGGAAAGATGACCATATAAATTTTGATGATCCAATTCCAACTTCTCCCTTAGATAACACTTCCTATTTTATTTATACCATCCCTCCATCTTCTTTACCTAACAACAATGATAATCAAGATCCTATTCACACTTCTTCTACTGATTCTCAAAACCAACCTAAAACAACTCCATATTCTCAACATAATTTACAAAATTGTTCTAAAGCTACTTACTCTTATCAACACAAATTCCAATTCACTTTGGCTCTTCCTTCTAAGGACCTCATTCATTACTGTGCACCTATTTCTAACAACCTTATTATGTGTTATGTTGAGTGGGATCCCATCATGGAACTCACTAATCTCCCATAACAAATTCCATTTCTTGAGCTTATGAGGACCTCTCAACATCATCAAAACTATCTTATACAACTATTGATAGAAATTAACATCCCTCATCCTCCTCTAGTAGGACACAAAGAAACCTTATCTAGATCCGAAGATAGCATATTAAAACAATATGAAGAGATGTCTATCCATGTTGATAAAATAATGGATACTTCTCTTTCCTTAAAATTTCCCATCGATTATATGATTATAAATGAGATTATACTTTGTGGAGATGATCCTCATCTATTCATTAGTATCCAAATTGGTGATATAGAAGTTAAGCATACCTTGATTGATGAGGGTTCCGTCACTTGTGTTGCCTCTCTCAATTTTATCAAAACCCTTGGATTTTATGAATGCAATCTCAAATCCACATGAAACACATGTCACGGTTATGATAGAAGACAAATTCCTCTTTTAGGTTGTGTGGCTTCCCGTTACTAGCCCACCTACCACTGTTCATGTGAAGGTGATGATATTTAACTTTCCTCTATCTTATAACATCTTTCTTGGTAGATTGTGGACTCATTGTATAAGAGTAGTTGATTCTTATTCTTGAAAATGTGTTAAATTCCCTCAAAATGGAGCCATCTATAGGATTCAAGGTGACACTAACCCTTGGAATTTCAAAACAATTCTAATACCATGGTGTCTTTAAGATTCTTACTCTTGAACCTTTACCCAGTGTTCCATTCTATGAGTCTCAATGATTTAACTTTCTCATCAATTTCACTCAAATTTACAATGGTTATCCTAAAATCATTGGGAATACTCCCCCTAACCTCTTATATTTAGATAATAATGATCATGATGAGATTAACCTAAAGATTAAAACTTATGATCTCTCACGTCATCTCATCTCTTAGCTTCCTACTTCTTTACAACCTTGTTCTCACAAACCACCCTGTGATGATATCCCCATTGTCTTGACTAATACTCATCATTCCATTCATCACACCTCATTACATGACAATGTCATCTCCACCTACGTCATTTATCTTCATACACCTGACTATGATGATGTATATTCCTTAGATGATCCATTCTTAGGTGGTCATGTTCAGGCCCATGATGATAACATTATCTGTTATCATTCCTCTTTGCTTCAGTATTTTAATTCTTCCCATATTACATCATATATAGTTCTTAATTTTATCATTTTTCCTCTTTATTATAGTGTAGAGATGGTGCAAACACCTCCAATTTCTAAAAAACCAATAAGAGTATGCTTATAGATCAGGTTATGACTGGGCCTTACTTCTTTGTTAGGTACCTTGACCCCTATAGCTTGATTATCCTTGATATGTATGTTACCCTTACTCATCCTTCTATAGACCCTACCCTTCCCTTAGTATATCCTACTTAGGAGCCTATTCTTGCTTTTGATCCCATCTCTCCTTCCATCGAGCCTAGTCCCATTCCTTCACCACCACCACCTTTTCTTAGTGATGGTTTGCTTATTTTACCTCAAATGGATCCATTGCCCACCAAATAGGACAATGAGCCTTTCCAAACTCCTTCCACTTCTGTTACACCTCTTCATATGGGTACCTATACCAAGAGTACTCATATGTGTACTTGTTGCTTCCATATCATAGATAATCATTCCTCCACACATTATCGCAAACTATGACAATATATTGATACTTTACATCCTTCTACCCCTCAGTCCTCAAACAAGGCCATACCTCCCTTGAAGGTATTACCTAACTATATTCCTATGTATGGAGAGGTGTATTGTATTTGGCACCAATGTGATACTCATCACACCAATCATTGCCACATCCTTCAATAACATCTTAAAGATCACCTTATAGCTATTCACAGACATTCTACCATTCCTCCCATAGGTCATTTTCTTAATAAGGCTATCCTTTCTTCTCCCATGGTTTCACCTCTTGTTGATACATCCCCTCCTGTGGTCCCTTTGTCACCTACTGTTACTCCACCCATGGACCTTCCCTCACCTGTGGATCCTTCTCTACCTGTGAGTCCCTCACCTATAGATCTTTCCCCACTGATGATACCTTCTTCTCCCAT
Source organism: Torreya grandis (assembly GCA_037957365.1). Classification (NCBI taxonomy): domain Eukaryota; kingdom Viridiplantae; phylum Streptophyta; class Pinopsida; order Cupressales; family Taxaceae; genus Torreya; species Torreya grandis. Next base: position 3,313,430 of record JARHVA010000609.1, on the reverse strand, counting down.
AGAGTCTGCTATCATGAATTATTCTAAGCATCCCTTGCTTGATAGTCCTCCTCAACATGACCCAATAAGCATTCCTACCTTTTTTATTGAGGAGATTAGACATGAAGCATTTTCCTAGTTTTCACTAAAGATAGATGAGACACTACCTTCAATTCAACTTCAACTTCATAAAGATCTATCAGATGTTCTGGATAATGTGTGTGCACAAATATATCAATATTTGTGAACACATGCATGGTGTTCTTACATTTTTCATTTTATATTGGACGTGTGCTTCAATATTATCTTTATCTATTTGTATATCATCTAACATTGTGTTAAATTCTTATTTATCTTACATGGTGACTTTGATTTCACACTCTATATTGCTTATATTATCATTTATGTTTGGTTATGACTACCTTCTTTATCATTACTTTCTCTTTTTTCTTGAGTTGATTTATTAAAAACTCCCTTTTTTCTCTTCATGATTGTTTTCTTTCTTATCTTTATATACATAGATCATTATCATTGTGACTTGGTTATACAAACCTGGTTCCCTTTAGTCATTTTTTCTCTTACCATGTGATCAATTAGCAAACAATTCATCTCATTATACTCTCCTTTCACTAGTCCACTTTGGATCTCCTTTATTGCCTTTATTCCCTTTCTGCTAACTAAGCATATAGATGGTTGAGCCTTGAGATAACATGTTGGTTCATTTTTAAGCCTAAGTGTTTTAGTCGGTCTTGTCTTTGGTTACCTAGCTTCCTTTAGCCTAAGCCTATAGTTCATTCATGTGTGTCACTCTATCTCTCATGATTGGTCATTCCAAGTCCGTATGGAGGAAGAATCTTAAAAATCCTTAAAAAAACATTTAAAATCTAAATCATTTAACAAAAGGCAATGATACAAAAGGTAAAAATATTCAAAAAATTTAAAAGTCAAATCACACTAAAAGACATGATTCAAAGTGCATCTCCTTCTAGTCAAAGCTTAAACTCCACAGTTGGCCTCATAATATATCTAAGGTTGATTGGGTGTGGTAGGATAATATATTATAAAAGGAGAATAAAAATATATATTTTAGTGTTACCTAATTTTTCATGCAAGTACCCAATCTTCTTAGTAGACTGATGGCTCTATAATGGGTCCTAAGGAATGGGAAACATATCGAAGGAAGGTAGGTCAATTTTATTTTATTTTGTATCATTTTACCTTCATGATTTAATCTTATTAGTACACTTATTTTGCCTATAAAGCTTTGTGTCTATAATGAATGGGTTTCCTTTGTGCATTGATTGTCACTAGTCACTTAGTGTCTTTTCATGTCCTTACTATGCCTCCCATCTACTAAGGTCTTCTCATAAGATGCCTATGTTATGATTTTTGCATTTCCTTTTTCACTCCCTACATTCCTCATATTTATTATTGAGAAATATTATTTTGTTCATTGATCACTCCCTTAGGGATTCCATTTGTGAGTTGCATTGTAAGACCATGGAGAAGACCTAGCCTTCCTCACAAATTACCATAATTTGACCTTCATATTACCAACATCCTTTTTTACCCAATTTTAAAATTTATTCCACCTCATTGGTGTTCCCTTTGTGAGTTGAAATGTAAGACCATAGATAGGCCCTGACCTTCCTCACAAAATTTTCTAGTAATCCAAGTCACAATCAAAATTACATGTGTCAAATAAGAGATAAGATGTGATTGATCATGAAGTTACATGGCATTGACATGCTTCATAGCTTGATTTAGTATGTTTTATGCTTACTTATTTTCTATTTCACCTTTATCTTATTATTTTCTAATTGCATGTAATAATCCAATAATTTCTTGAATTTTTCATACTTCCCATCTTGAATTAGTGTGATAAATTTAAGACCAATTTTGCCAATTTTATTTTTCTCTTATACTTCCAAACATGATCTAGTATGATTGATTGACTTAATTGATTTATTTTTATACCATTTGTCATTTTATGTGCTTTCCATTTTATTACATTATTTTCATACTTTCCAATGTGATTTAGTGTGATTTTACTTGTTTTAATTTGGTGCCAATCTTTCTCTTTAAAAACAAACTTTTTGCCATCTTGTTTTAACACCCATTTGGTTCTTTATACTTAGTCATTTTTTTTTATTACACATTTCACAACTTGAAACAGTGTGTAGTACATTTTTTATTGCTTATATTTTACCAAATCTTTTTCCCTATTACTTTTTAACCATATATGTGTCCTACATAATGTTACAAATGAAACCACATCTCATATATTTTCTATAGCATATACAACAACTAAATACATGTGTTAGAAAGAAATATATCTAAGCATCCAAAACCACAACCATAATTCAAACACATATAATCAACATTCAACTACAAAATGAGACACATACATACACACATACATACATACATACATACATACATACATATATATATATATATATATATATATATATATATATATATACACACACACACACACACACACACACACACATAATGAGTTTTAATAAAATAATATAACCATACACAAAGCTTCATCTCTATGGTTGGGCCCCATCATGCCCATCTCGTGGCCTAGCCACGCTACCCATAGATGCCTCAATCTGAGTCCTCAAAATAGAACACTGTAAAGAGGATCTCTAAGATCTCAATCTTGACACCTCCCTATATAGATGAGCCACTTGAGCCTTTTACCTATGCCATTTGGGTCAAGGTCGCTAAATGTGTCACTCTCTCCTAATCTTATACTTGTGTCAACTAGGTTAATGTCACTAGATGTGTTGCTCTCTCTTGGGCTTGTACCTATCCCATCTGTGTCACAGTAGCTAGATGCATGGCTCTCTCTTGAGCCAGGGCATCCCATACTATTTCCTCTCCAATACCCACCCCTAATGGTGGTTAAATCCCCTCTCTATGTGCCTATAACTACCTCAAGGCTTTTCCAATTAGTCTAAGCTAGCTCACCTAAGATGGGGCAGATGGTACCATGGGATCCTCTAGTGTGGTAGGGTTATAGGGTGTCAAGGCCTCATATAGGATATCATGGAGTGATCACCTCACTAGGGACCCCCATCTAGTCTTGTCCTCTTCTGTAACACCTATAGAAACCAAATTAGAGAGATATTAGATCACTAATATATCTATCTCAAGTAAACTTAAGCAAATTTTAATCATCTCTTATTACCTAAATGTGTGTCATCTACCATTATCTTGTTCCCAATCCATATAACACCCTTTGCTTTAATATCATCTGGTATAAGGCTATCGTAAATAGTGGTACCTTACCATTTGACATGTGACATAGAACCCATGATATCACAAGTCCTATAATAAAATTTTAGATATCTAGAATCTATGAGGTATATACATTAAACATACTCACCCTCAATCCAGGGTATATCCTCTCTGATCCCATTTCCCATATGGCTAAGGCTCTCCTCTCCTCCTGACTATCTGATACTCCTATAACCATATATGTACCTACTATTAGTAGTCCTAGGATGGCATACACATCCTCCAAGGTGATACCCACATATATGGTATCCCACTCTACCTCCTACCTAAAAGTGAGAGTCAATCATTCATTGGCATCAAGGAACATGACTAATAAATATGAACTCAAAGGAATCCTACACATGTCTATTATGGCTCTAAGGCCTAATGAGATCAATCTAACTCTATTCTCAATAGACAAACACTCCAATAAGTCTAGGAGCCATGATGCATCCACTAAGCATCAAAACCTCAGATGCCCTTATAACCATAAAATAACAAAAGATGTATTAGATCCTCTATGACATTCATAATTGAAATACATTATTTTTAAATTTTAACAAAAACTAGCTTAAATTACTTTAATCTATTCATTTTTAATCACTTCAACCTATTTTTAGCCTACTCATCCCTTTTATCTCTCATTCGACCATTATGGGCCCTTCTAACACTCTTTTGGCCTATTGCACGCATTGTCTTACTATTTTGGGCCCTTTGTCAAACTCTGGTTTGACCAAAATCTCATTATTTTTTGGCCTAGTTGACTTCATAAACTAAGTTAACCCCTTTATTTTTCCCCTCTTAGTAATAAGTTATCACAGTGGATCTTTATACTAGGTCAATAGTAATGTACTAAGTCATCAATCTAAAAAATAGACTAGGTTGGCACATACCTACTAGGTTAGTAGTGTGGTGTTGGGTGTCATTATTCCCTTCATTTAATCAACTCTCTATTGATGTCATATTCAACCAGGGGTGTGTCTAAAGCTATATGCAATAAGAAGAATCTTAGCGACTTAGTAATTACTTGTAGGTATTTGTATATTTTTTTATTTTTGGGGATCTTTATTGTCTTAAGGACTTCTTGGTTAAAACCTTATTAGAATAGAATTATGAAAATCTGCTAGAAATAAACACACATTACATAAATGAATTTGCTGAAAATAAACACACTTTGTAGAAATGAATTTGCTGGAAATAAACACACATTACATAAATGAATTTGCTGGAAATAAACACACTTTGTAGAAATGAACGCACAATTTGGAATGCTTGGAAAATGATTGCAAATAAATGAGAACTCAATCTAGAACGATTGTAGGGATAAATCTACAACAAATTTTAACTTAAGGTATTGAAACCATTTATAAATTTAACAGTTCTACCTATTTGCTTTTGAAAATAAAATATAAATATCGACCAAAAATGAAGATCCTGGTTCTTGGAGGAGTGGGCCCTTGCTCCGCCTAGAAACATGATTAAATAACTTAATTCTCTCTCAAAATAGAAATGGCTATTTTATTGATAAAATGTTCTATATTACAAAAATGTACTAATCTATCCTTCTCCCTCTGTTCTTTAATTATCACCATTGTTCCTATATTCTTAAGGTCTATATATATATTTTTCTTCTTTTGGTACATTGATGGCCGTAACTATTTTATGAATATGATGGAACTGAATTGTGCCTAGAATAGATACTGAATTAAAACATAGCTGGATGTCCAGCTGTGTGATAAGTGTCTTGGATCTACAAGTATGGAAATCAAAAGTCTACTCCTAATTAATGGGATCATTGATTTGACATATCACCAGCCATTTGGAATAGATCTTTATCAGTTCTAGAACTTTAGAAGAGTTTTGAAACTAAAGGAAATCATTCCATGTCTAACCATGAAAGCTCTAGAGCTTATCTGCAGGAGTACTGGAACTAATTCAAATAATTTCGGAACTAAATATAGAGTTCTAGAACAAAGTCTAAAAATGTCACAGAACTTGTAATAGTGTGGTGGAGTTCCAGAACTAAGCTATATTGATTCCAATGCTTCCAAAAACATGCAATCCACTTCATATTTGTTCTTCAGCCTGATGATGACCTAGTTTATTACAAAACTTTGAATTTTCCAAAACACTTGTTAGGAATTATAGAGAGTTTAAACGTTAGAATCAAAATCAATAAAAGATGGAAAATTACATCCTAACTCATATCAGATCAAAATAAAAGTCACAAAATGTAGTCAAACTTAATAGAAAGAGACAGTAAAATGAGATCATTTATTATACATTTAACGATCATATCCTGGCCTCATTATTTCCCCCATACTTATTTGTAAGTCCCTTTACAAAATTTAATCTTCAAATTTGAGATTGTATATTCTCCATTCCATTTGATTGCTTAGATCAAATGGCTAGAACTGAATATCCCAATGCTTTGATTCAGAAGTACTATACCCTGCTCTTACTTCTACTTTTCTTTTTCATTCCTCAAATTGAGTGGGATCTTGAGTTTCTCTATTTTACCAAGGAGATATGGGGGTGAGAAGTAGAGGTAGCCTTGTCTACATTCATATCCATATGCACATGGGAATTTCATTGATCCAAGGAATTATTGTGCATAAAGATTTTTCCCTTTCTAGACTCCAGATCAAATTTGAAGGGGATATTACTTCCCTTATTTTCAATGCCATTGGGATAAATTCCCATCTTTTCAAACATGCATCATAGATATTATCAAAATTTTCCTTTTCGTAAGAGGTGAAGGAGTTAATGCTTTTCTATAAATTACAAAGATAAGGTTCTTTGAACCTTCCATTAAATGCATGGGATTGGAAATGTGAAGCAAAGGCGAATGGGTTGCCATAATGAATTCTCATATAGAGACCAGATGAACTAGCCTTTAACAGATGCTCTAACTCCCTCTCTTTCTATGCAATCTGATTTTAAAGAATAGAGACAAATGCATTAATATGGCTTTCCCTTACATACAAATTGATCATAAAACTTGAATTCTTTTCCAGCATGAAATTACATAGGTAAAATTCACAGAGAAGATTTTTCTATTCTGCATTGGCTAAGGAGTAGGCTGCCGAGAAATCAATTTCATCTTTTATTTCATGTGGAAGGCGACATGCTATCCTTGCCAACTTCTAGTGATTGAATTTTTCCTATTAAAACATATTATATGTAGGAGAATGTCTTCTGCATGCAAGCAGTTTCTCACTCATAATGCAAACTATTTGCATTTTCACAAGATATTTATATTTATCTTTTTCCTCCTTGTAAAATTTTTCTTCCAATTCCTTCTTTGCTTTATTTTTTCCCTATTTTTTGCTTTTCAAGTCCTTATTGTATGTCTTAACTACACTAAGTTCTCTTCATGTATCATCCCATAACTACTTGAGTGGAAAATAAGTCAATTCAGTCTGTGCAGAGACAATTGACACAATGGTTTGTCTCCTAGAAATTTTACTTTTTTCCTCTTTCTCCATCAGATACCTTTTAATCTCTACTAATTCCTCAATCTTAGCTATGAACTGGTTTGTTAATTCTTTAAGGAGCATTTCTCTTTGTTCTAATTTGAGTTTGAGGAAATTAAATTTCTCGTCCTTTTCCTTGATAATGAGCTCTACTCTAGACAAAAATAGAGCCTATTTAACCTACTGATTTTGTTTTTTTTCTAAAATTTCTTGGGGAGTTAAGCATTCTTCTTCCACTAGAGGGGAATTCCCTTTCCATTCCCAAGATGACTGTTCATCTTTTGCATGTGATGGTGCTATTTACTCACCCATTTCTTGAAAAATTTGCTCCTCAAATCTTTCATCTTCTTTTTCTGTTTGACTTGGTCCAGGAGGAGTCATGGCCATGCTGCCCAAAATATCAGTAGCTTCAGTTTCTAGCCTTTCTTGTTATTTCATCTCCTCTATAATTTATTTAGACCTTTTATGACTTCTCCTTTGTTGAGGAGCTTCAAAATGTGTATAAATGGGTCTCCTCTTAGAGCTTCTTCTGATTTTCTCCTCTTGCTCAGGCCTAGGTGAATCGTCACTGTGAGAGACAGGTATTAGTTCTCTTGTAACTTCTATAGAAGGAATTTATTGAGAAGGCACAATAGGGTCTACAGTTTTAGCTCTTCTTTTAGATCTTATTTTTGGTATTTCCTCTTCCCCTAGTTCTTTATTTTCCTCAACAGTAGTATCAATTTCCAAATGAATTGAAGGGGTAGGAGGAGTTGTTATTGTTCTTCTGAAAATACCAAGGTTTTGCCCCAACTTTCCAAGAAAATTTTCCCACATTTCTTCCCCATTTTTCTTTAAAAGGAAATGGTTCTCACATACGAAATGCACTAACCCATAATGTATAATTGTTCCTACACCCCAAGAATACCTCTAGGCCATTGTATGGATGGAGTCAAAAAGAAACCCTAAAAGCTTTACTATATATTCTAGTTTGGCAGCTCCATATCTAAGATATATGAAGATTTTTAGGACTTCTTTTCCTACTGACCCAAATTGTCCATCACAGGTTAAATACATAACTATCCAAAATGATACTTTGTCAAAGGGTTTAAGCAAGCTAGCCCTTTTGACTCCTTTTATGATTTTATTTATGTTGTAAATATACTGGGGTTCGGATTCCCCCTCTTTCAGTAGAGTTTCAACCAGGTCTTTTAATTTCCCTTTGGCAGGGTTTGAGACATGCACCATTAGTATTCCAGATATCTCACTTATTACATTCATAGAAAAAGGAATGAAAACCTTCCTAATCTTTGTCCTTATTTGCTCTAAATTTATAACAAATTCTCTTACCAATTCATCATTATATTTGGGGGGTTTTCTCAGAAACTCCAGCCATCCTACCTCTTAAAATATATTTTCTACTTCTTCATTTGTAAGGAGCTAGGTATCATCCTCTGGTTATAACCTCTTTTTAATCCCCATGATTCATTCTTCTTTAGTATTACACAAGTTAGCTGAAGAGTGCTTCTCTTATCGATAGAAATGATGACTTTGGTTACACAACTAGCAAATTCGGTTGTGGAATGCACAAAACTAGCAAATTTGGCTGTGAAACTATTGTAATCAGTTGTCAAATTGATGAATTTAATTTGATGTATCTCTCTTGAATTTTTTCTATGTTTAGTTTTTACTTTGTCGATTCAATAATAATAAATATTTTTTATAACTATGCCACTAATTTATTAATATCCTTCTCATGATTTCTCATGGTTAATCATGATATACAATAGATGACTCATCATACTAATATTTTTAAATCAAGTCTAATCACACATGCAAACTTTCAATCTAACTTTTAACAAGTTAAAAATATAATTACAATCCTTAATTATGTAATCCCCCCATCATGATGACTCATTATTCCTAAAAAGTGAAAAAAAGGAAAACAATTAGAATTCTAAAGAAGTTTTTGTTTTAAATTAGCCATTTATTTGAGAAGATCAACTGCCATTGTTGGTTTTCAATTGATCTTTGAGAGATTTTTTTGGAAAAAGAATGTTATTTACTAGTTTTCATCCTCTTCCCTTTATTCTAGATCTATTCATCTGATTATTTGATCATTTTAGAAGAACTGGGTTCTTCCACATGATCAAATTCTTTGTTTGCTTCAATCTAATTCAATAATTCATCCTTAGTAGGAGGCTTCCTATAAAGTTTTAGCCTGTGTCCATTGACCAAGAGTATTCTTCTACTGCCATCAATGGGAAGTAACTGGATTGAACCATTGTCAAATATCTAATCAATCTGATAAGGTCCCAACCATCTGGTTCTCAATTTGCCTTTAAATTGTTGATACTTAGAATCAAACAGCAATGCCCAGTCTTCTAATTTGAATTGCCTTTCCTTGATATGTGAATCATGCCATTGCTTCCTTTGATCTTATATTATCTTTGTCTGGTGAAGTGCTTCCATTCTCAATTCATCCAACTCATTGAGTTGAAGGATTCTCTCCTTTTGAGATACATCTAATTTAATTCCCACCTTAGATGTTGTCCTCAATGTCTGTAGTTCAAACTCAATAGGAAACAAGGGTTTTTTCCCATAGACTAACTCATATGGTGAAAACCTTGTTGTGGTTTTCCAATTTGTATTGTAAGCCTAGATAGCTTCAGGTAGTCTCTTTACCCAATATCTTCTTTCTAATTCAACTATTTTAGTAAGGATATTTTCTGATTCTCTATTTGTTACTTCAACTTGTCCATTTATTTGTGGATGATAGGGAGATGACTTCCTATGATTGATCTGATAATACATTGTGAAAGCCTAGATCATATTGGACATAAATTATGGTCCCTAGTCTGAAACTAAGCTTCTTGGCACTCTAAACTTTACCATAATTTTGTGATAAAGGAAATCAACAACTACTTCTTCAATGCCATTTGTTAAATCCTACACTTCTACCCACTTTTTCACATAATCAGTACACACAATAATGTGCTCTTTTTCTTGTGAAGGAGTATTAAAGGGTCCAACAAAATCTAATCCCCATATCTCAAATGGTTCAATCATGACTTGAGGCTATAGAGGCATTTCATTAGTAAAGGTTGGTTGTCCCATCCTTTGACAAGGATCACACCATCTAATATATCTCTTTACATCTTTGTATAGAGATGGCCAATAGTAACTAGTGTCGAGTATCTTGTGAGTTGTTCTTTTTACTGAATAATGTCCTCCACTTGGTTCATCATGACATGCTTGGAAGATGTCAAAGATTTTATCTTCTCTTACACACCTATATAAAACCAAATCATGACCACATTTAAATAACATTCCATATAACCATTTGAACTGTGCACTAGTTTTGATTAACTTCTTTATTTGTTTTTTAGTGAAAGGAGGAAACTTCCCTGTTGCAAGATAATTTACCATGTCAGCAAATCATGGTGTATTAGCTAAAATGACAAACAATTTTTCATCTGAAAAGTTGTCATTGACTGGATCCTACTCCCCTGTAGTGGTCAGTCTTGACAAGAAATCAACTACCACATTAGATTTACATGGATTGTCCATAATGGTAATATCAAATTCTTGTAGAAGTAATAACCATCTAATTATTCTACCTCCAACCACTAGTTTGTTCATTAAATATTTAATTGTTGAGTGATTTGTATGTATAAATATTTTGTACCCTATAATGTAATGTCTAAATTTATTAATTGCATAGATCACAGCCAAAAATTCTTTTTCAGTGATAGTGTAATTTATTTCAATGGGAGTAAGATTTTTACTAAGATAATAAATAGCATACATTTTTCCTTCTTCATCTTTCTATCCCAAAACTACACCAATTGAGTTATTTGAGGCATCAGTTTGGATGTGAAAATGTTTCTCCCAATTAGGTCCTCTCAATATTGGGGAAATTATTAATTTATCTTTAATTTCTTCAAAAGCATGTTGACACTTTTCATCCCAAAGAAATTCACAGTCCTTGGTAAGCAACTTAAACATGGGGGCAGCAATTTTACTAAAATCCTTGATAAAGTGCCTATAGTATCTAGCATGCCTTTAAAATGACTTGATATCTATGGGGGTTTGAGGAATAGGCAAGTTTGAAATAATCTTGATTTTGTTTTGATCAACCTAAATTCCTATTTTGAAATATGGTGTCCTAATATAATCCCTTCATCAACCATCATCAAACATTTCTCATGACTAAGAGACAAGTGATGTTGTTCACATCTTGTTAATACTTTGTCCAAATTTTTCAAGGCATCATCAAATGTATCTCCATGCACAGTAAAGTCATCCATGTATACCTTTACACAGTCATTTGTTAGGTCTATAAAAATTGCTAATACAACTCTTTGAAAGGTTTCTAGACCATTACATAGTCCAAATGGCAATACCTTGTACGCAAAGGTACCCCATGGATAAGTAAATGTCATTTTGTCCTGATCCTCAGCAACAACTCTGATTTGATTATATCCACTAAATCCATTTAAGAAGGAAAATTACTATTTACCTGAAAGGTTGTCTAAGACTTGATCTATGAATCGTAAGGGAAAATAATTTCTCAGGGTGGCTTTGTTCAGTTCCCTATAGTCAACACACATTCTCTATTTTCCATTATTTTTAGGGATAATTACAAGAGGAGACACCCACTGGCTCTCTGAGATAGGGTAGATAAAACCTACTTATAATAATTTTTCAATTTATTGTTTGACTATATCCCTTAAGGCTAGATTAATCCTTCTCTGAGATTGCCTAACTGGTCTAATGTTTTTAGTATAAATGTGATGGGTGCAGATGCTGAGATGAATTCCCTTCATGTCTATATAGTCCCAAGAAAAAGCTTTAGTATGATCCTTCATAACATCAAACAGTTTAGCTTCTTCATCATTCTTTAACCAGCTATTAATATTCAAAATTTTACCTGGTTGAATCTCAACATGTTTGGTTCTAGTATATGATGAATTGATTTGTTGAAAGGTTTCCATTAAGGTGTTTATTGGACATGCATGTGGTAGTAACATATGATATGTAGCAACATCTCCAAAATTTCCTTGAGATAGAATGTTGGACAAAGGATAGCTGGAAGAGTTATGATACTTATCTTGTTGTAGGTCAAACTCCTCGTTACTGCTATTTTCTAAAAATTCTTCATCATCTCTTGATATTTGTAAAGCTAAAGCTACAGCTCCTTCCTCTCCCTAAGAGAAATCTCATTCCTTCGAAGAAAAATTAGCTTAATTTATAGAGAATTATTATTGGTGTGGTTCCAAAACTAACTGTGATATTTTTGAAATAGATTCTGCAAGTTTTGAAACTAATCTAATGACAATTAGTGTACATTTAATGGAGGATTAACCATATCTACTATTTCTTGTACATGATTCTACAATGTTATCAAAGCCAAACAAGATATATTTTTCTCATTAATATCAAGATTATCAACTTGATTATCAATAAAAGGTCATGCAGAGGGATATAATGAAATTTGCTTAGAATTCTTACCATTTGAAATAGTCATATCACCTGACTTGCAATCAATTAAGGCATCAACTATAGCTAACCATGGTTTACCTAAAATAATGGGACAACCAAGTGTTTTATCTTTTGGCTACAATATAAGGAAGTCAACTAGATATTCCCATGACTCCACCATTACGACCACATCTTCGATAACTCCTTCTAGTTTTGCTACAGACTGATCCGCCATCTGCAATATGGTGTTAGTAGGTTGTATGTCTATTAATGATAATGTTTTCAAAGTGTCCACTATCATTACATTGATAGATACTCCCAAATCAATCAAAATGTTATGTATATCTTTATTCCCTATAGATATATAAATAGTAGGGATTCTATGATCTCCATATTTGGGAAGTAGGAGTTTCCTGCTAATAAATCAACAAGTTTCCCTTCTACCTAAATAGTCTTGGGGTATCGCTTCTTTCTTCAAGGTTTTTTAAAACATAACAGTTTGATTAACTTGTTTAACTCTAGAATATCCTTAATTGCTTGTAACAATGGCATTTCAATATCCAATATTCTTAGTTCTTGTAGCAATTTAGATTCCTTAATTTTTATGGCTTCTTTAAATCTTTTTGGAAATGGAATCCTAGCAGGGTTTCTTTGTGGTTCGTTATCTTCTTCTTTTTCATCTTATTTAAGTGCAACCAGACTAGGGGTTGTAGCTTCTTCTATCATCTCAATGATTATAACTAGTGGACTACTAACTATTTTGCTAGATCTAGTTTGAATGTTTTTATAATCCATTGCATTTAGATCAACTAATTTTCCTAGTTCTGTTTTGTATACAAGAGTTGTTTGTTTGTTTCTTGGGTTTGCTACTAGTTGTGTTGGCATTTGTGTTTGGAATACATTCTTAGCATGTGTATTTTGTGTTGGAGATCCTATTATGGCTTGTTGGTTCTGATTTGGATATGTTTTCCCTTGCACATAATTACTAGGGCCCCATCTAGGGTGTGGCCAAGCACAAGGATTTCTTTGACCAGCCTAAGGTTATTGATGTCCCTGAGTATACCGAGATTGACTTGCCCAATATTGAGGATGCCATGTTGGTTGAGGGACCCAAGGTGTCTATCCCCAACTTTTTGGTGCTATTTGAGCTACCCATGGCATCATCCAAATATTAGGAGCTGGCCTTGGCATAAATTTCCCTTGACTGAGTTGTCTCTGAACAAAATTCAATTCTTCTATGGTGGATGATGTACTAGTTTGTTTGAGCTGATTTTTTACAAGTGGAAGAAGAGAACAAGCATGAGTAACATGTTCTTTAGATTCAAAGACAAGACATACTTCTATTTTATCCAAAGGACATTCTCTTATTGCATGCTTCATCCTGCATCTAGGACAATACATAGCTAATGGTTCAGTTTTGGCATTTGTTTTAGCTTGTAATCCATCCATAGTGGAGGTTAATTGAACTAATATGTCTATTTTAAAGTTTTCCAATTCATCCATCAATTTTTTCATATCTAGATTTGAATTTTTAACCATTTTTCCCTTTCTAGGTCCACCCCTTGTCCTTGAATAGTTTCCACAAATTTCTATGATTTCATCCATTCTTAATTGAGCAATGTTTCAACCGCCAATTAAATCAAGGGTTTCCCTAGATTCATCGTACAGACCTTTGATAAAAATGGTTTTACTTAATTCTTTTTGAAGTACAAATCCACATATTTTACTCACAAAGAGGAATCTATCCAAATAATCTTCCATATTTTCATCCTCTTCCTATTTGATTTTGAAAAATTCTTCGTTTCAATTTATTCCTCTACAATAATCTTGATATTTGTCTATGAAAATAGTTTCCATTTGTTCCTAATTGGTAATAGAATTATATGTTAATCCCATAAACCACCTCATTGATGCATCCTTTAGGGTAAATGGAAATAACTTGAGTTTTTGATTATCTGTCTTGTAATCATAAGTCTGACATAGTACTTTAAACTCAAACAAAAATTTGTTAGGATCCTTAGATGGCATTCCTCTAAATGTGGGAAAGTGTGTAGGTGAAATGTTCTTCATAGTGGTTTCATCATCCTCTCACTGAATGGGATAGGTAAAGGTTCTCTCAAGTTCTCTTCCAGCTTCTCATGCCATCTCTCTAGTATTTTCTAGTCCCTTCTCCCAGTCAATGTGGTATGTGGTCTACTTTGGGGATGAAGAAAAGTTAGGAGTAAGAGGTTGACTACTCAATTGAGAATCAAAACTTTCCCTTAATGGATCTTGAGAAATAATCCTCCTCCCTAAAGTTATACTTACTTCTGGTGACTGATCCAAAAATTCCAATGATGGCAACTCTACTTCTTGTCTTGTAGGAGATAATGGTGCCTCCAATTCTTGGTCAACTTCCTTATTTAAACTAGAGGATGATGGAAATTCTTGTTCAAATATTTTTTGGAGAAATCTACCCTTGGATTCTCTTGGTCTACTCATAAATTTTGTGATAACTTAGGGAAGATTTCTTCAATTACTAAATGTATGAGTGTTGCTCTTGTTGACACCTAATTAGAAAATTCCAACTAGTGGTTCCTTGGTAACGGTGCCAAAAATGTTGGGTGTCATTATTCCCTTCATTTAATCAACTCTCTATTGATGTCATATTCAACCAGGGGTGTGTCTAAAGTATATGCAACAAGAAGAATCTTAGCGATTTAGTAATTGATTGTAGGTATTTGTATATTTTTTTATTTTAGGAGATCTTTAATGTCTAAGGACTTCTTGGTTAAAACCTTATTAGAATAGAACTATGAAGATCTACTGGAAATAAACACACATTATAGAAATAAATTTGTTAGAAATAAACACAGTTTGTAGAAATGAATTTGCTAAAAATAAACACACATTATAGAAATGAATTTGCTGGAAATAAACACACTTTGCAGAAATGAACACAAAATTTAAAATGCTTGGAAAATGATTGCAAAGAAATGATAACTTAATCTAGAACACTTGCAGGGACAAATCTACAACAAATTTTAATTTAAGGTATGAAATTTTTTTATAAATTTAACAGATCTACCTATTTGATTTTGAAAATAAAATATAAATACCGATCAAAAATGAAGATCCTGGTTCTTGGAGGAGTGGGCCCTTGCTCTGCTTAGAAACATGATTAAATAACTTAATTCTCTCTCAAAATAGAAATGGCTATTTTATTGATAAAATGTTCTGTATTACAAAAATGTACTAATCTATCATTATCCCTCTATTCTTTAATTATCACCATTATTCCTATATTCTTTAGGTCTGTATATATATTCTTCTTCTTGTGGTACATTGATGGCCGTAACTATTTTACGAATATGATGGAACTGAATCATGCCCAGAATAGATGCTGAATTAAAATGTGGCTAGATGTCTAGCTGTGTGATAAGTGTCTTGGATTTGTAAGTATAGAAATTGGGGGTTTGCTCCTGATTAATGGGATCATTGATTTGACAGATCATCGACCATTTGGAATAGATATTTATTAGTTCTGGAACTTTAGAAGAGTTACAAAACTAAATTAAATCATTCCATGTCTAACCATGAAAGTTTCAGAGCTTATCTACAGGAGTACCGGAACTAATTCAAATAATTCCATAACTAAATATAGAGTTCTGGAACTAAGTCCGAAAATGTGACAGAACTTGTAATAGCGAGGTGGAGTTCCAGAACTAAGCTATATTGATTCCAATGCTTCCAAAAACATGCAATCCACTTCATATTTATTCTTCAACCTGATGATGACCTATTTTATTACAAAACTTTAAATTTTCCAAAATACTTATTAGGAATTATAGAGATTTTAAACGTTAGAATCACAATCAACAAAAGATGGACAATTACATCCTAACTCATATCAGATCAAAATAAAAGTCACAAAATGCAGTCAAACTTAATAGAAAGAGAGAGTAAAAGGATTTCATTTATTGTACATTTAACGGGCGTATCATGGCCTCATCATGTGTATTTTATCAAATTTTAGCCTCCTAGGTTGATTGGGTCGACATAGTTGTTTTTACCCACTAACCCCTTACATTTTGAGTAATAAATGCCTTCTGACATTTATTAATCCAAACCCATTTCCCTAAATGGTTTTTACTACTCTTAGCACCTAATTTGGGTTCATTTCAATTCCTAGAAATGCTTTAAATTACAAACTTCTAAACTACACTTAAATTCAATCAAATATTCAAAAACAAGTTTGAGATTCTTAACTGTCTACCTTTGTTGCACCTACCACCATCATTGGGAGTCCCTCTCATCTCAGAAATTATCTCCTTGACATCTTATCTCATTTGATCTCTCAGATCTCTTTTTCTCTCCTTCACAAGTCAAAATAATAAATGACTTCCCTTTGACCTTATTTAAACTTACTTTTCACAAATCTTAATCTTTCAAATATTTTCCATGAGATTCCTCATTTTGCCTATTTATTTGTTTTTACTAATCCATTTTTCAAACCATAAAATACTATCATGATGATGTAGGGAATTTTTCCACTACTATATGCCTATTTTCCAAAACTTTTAATTTTTGGCTATTTTTGACATTAACTTCTACAGTTTCGCCTAATGTTCTTCACATTAGATACCTTCACTCCTCTTGCAGTCTACTTTATCTATAACACTAAGGTAAGTAAAGGTATGTGTTTTTAAATTATGTCTTTTCTTTTATCTTAGTTTTTACTTACTAAACTTTACTTAACATCAGCATTTTCTATTCCTAAAGCACCATCTTGTGTTGCACTCGCATGACACATGATGAGCTTCATGTGGGGCATGTATACACATAATATTTTTAAACTTTTATAACTTGCTGACACTTTGTATCTTTTAGGAACATATCAATTCTTAATTTCTTTGAGTGCATACCTTAAGGGATGCACTAGGAAAGGGGTGGGGAGACCAATGTTGCTTCACAAAATTGTTATGCCTTTTTCCACTTGTTATCTACACACTTGTCTCCTGAAAACCTTATCTCTAAGCTTGTTCTTCTCTATTGTACCCTCTCTAGTATTTCACACATTTTATCCTCATTTTCCTCACCTTAATACTTTTTTATCAATTAGTTTTACTAGGTCGATTGGGTTGACCCTATATAGTTTTGGGTGATTTTCACTTAGGAACTAGTTTGGCTCTTGGTCGGCCTAGCTCATGACCTACTGAATTATTGTCTAAAATTGTGCTAGGTTGACTCAGTTGACCCTATTAGCCAATATTTTTGGAAGGGTTTAGGGTCAAATCCACCTATATATACAATTTCATTTCACCATTATTTATAGAAGTGAAGAACAAGTAAGATCTATCGTGCATCTACTTATTGAACATTCTACTTGAGGAGCAAGTTTAGGGTTCCATACTTTCTTTAGAGATATAGATCTTATCTTGTGAAGTATTTTGGATGCATTAATAACTTGTGTAGCCTAGATTTTATTTATCCTTGTCATCCTTACATACCATAACAATCTCTTATGAATCACCTTGGCCAAGGGAGAGATTGAGGCTCAATGGGTTCATCTTCAAAGGTAAGTATTCCTAACTGTGTTCCTCCTTTGTAAGAGTAGATAGATATGCATTTATACTTCTCTTCCATGCAATAGGATTCCATACACATTGACATGAGTATATGTCTTCTATGTATTCTTACTTTTATTTTTTCTAACCCCCACTTTGTGCCACAAGCTTTGGTGAACACTAGATTAGATTTACACTACTTGTTATTAGTTTAGTGAGATATCAAAACATAAGACTCCCTTAACGTTATTGCATGATTGTGCTTGATTGGAGGCTTTGGAACCCTCCATATCATCATGTGTTATGATAAGAGATCCCCTAATTAGGTCTCACGAATCCCCATATTGGTCATGTTATCACTTAATAAATGTGTCCCTTATCAGAAGTGTATGGTATGATCTATCTTCTCTGAGCTAGGATTGATTTATAGACACGAAGCATTTTTGATTTCATACACAATACAAACTCCACTTCCCTCCTTTCACCACAAACCAATAGGAATTAGAACTCTTGCTACACTTTATGACTTTACAAAGTTGAAAAGTGTAACTGAGATCTCGCTACCCACCTCTAAAGCATTTCCCACCTCCAACAACCCTCTCAGGAGATAGTAGAGGATAAAAACAAATTACAAAATTGCAAACTTGAAAATTTTCAAAGTAACTCTATGGATCCATTTTCCCACCATTGATCCATATATAATCATTAATTAACATGTTTGGCATTAATTACATGGTTTATCAATATAAAACTTAGGTTTTTCATCATTATCAACATTGTAAACCAAATCTAAAGCTCTGTTGCCAAGTGAAATCATGAACTAGACCTCTAAGATGAGTAATGTTTCTATCTAGAGTTCATTCACCACCATTATCAAGCAATGCAAATACCACACACTAAATTTATCCATTGCAAAATCTTGCATGCATTCATGGTATTCTTCTCAGTCACTTTCTCTTTTTTCATTCCATGCCATTGTTCTTTCCTGGAAAGCATTAAAATTCTTGCCAAAATTAGGGTTTTGTCTCTAAAACATTTAAAAATATCATCACTAAACTTTTTGCTCATATTTTACCTTTTTTTTTATGTTCACTTGCTAAAATATTATTTCCACTACTCTAGATTGTTGTGTTTCTTTAGATATTTTCCAAATAAATCTAGGGTTTTTTCAATACTATTAAAAGTCTTGAATATTCCCAAAAATATCCCCTATATAATTACAAGATGAAAATCTCTCCTTATATTTCAAACTAAAACCCTATGGAGATTAAACCTTGAGAAAACACATAAAAATCTTCTTTAAAGTTATGGAAAGATTCCCTTTGCTTTAACACTTCCAGTTCTTATCAGAAGTATGAGTTGCCTTTACAAACCATTTCCCAGTCAGACATTTTATCAAATTTTACAAGTGTAATTAAAATTTAAAACCCCATCAGACCATTTGGTCATAATTTATAGCTACTGTTTCACATTATATTCCTACCAAAACTAAACCCATGCATAAACATAACATTTCTCCTCCTAATTGAAAGTAAAAATATAATTTATAATTACAAGCCCAAATTACAACCAGCTTTTTAGTTAGTTTCTCACACCCATTTTACCTAGTGTATATGTCTAGAAAAGAGATGAAGTTCAAGTCAAAGAGACCTATTGTCCTATCTATCCTAGATTCAAACACTAATGAGATAACTGACATAGACATAGGTCATACAAACCTAGCATACATATGGAATAGAGTCAATTTAGAATTTAAGAATGATTGGATTCAGAGCATCTACAATAGTGGTTTACCTTAGGTTGCAGCCTTCCCACTCTCAGTTAAAATATTTGAGCTTGTGCTCACCATGGATAAACATTATGATGCTAAGAAGAGATAAGTAGTGAATGATATAGGGGAGAAAATTATGAATCTTGAACCATATTTCATTGATACTATGTTCTTGATCCCAAAACTTGAAATCTACATAGACATTACCCTTGATTCCTCCAAAAATTTCTATCAAGATAATAACTCAGTCTATTTACGAGTTTTAAATAAACATTAGTTAAAAAACTAGATCTATATCCACAATAATGCCTAAGACCCTAACTAGGATAAACTTCAAACATGAAGTAGGAGATATCATTATACTCTTGAAAAGAGTTACAAAGATCAAAAATGCAAAGAATTATCAAGATTAGATGTACAAGTATATATGGTTAATGCATCAAAATAAATAATACATTCACTAGGCCCAATTGACCAAAGATTATATTCATAGATAGTTGCTAGAGGTCCAAACCACTATTAAATTATACATGACCTCCTACCTGGTCTATGTTTTAGCAAGAGGGAGGGCATTCTCGAGATTAAACATAGTGCCCAATAAAGTCAAAAAAAAGATTAACTACTATCCTGACCTTACTTTTGAGGGTAGAAATTAACAATTCATAAGATTTAATGATGCCTCCATCTTCTACGTCATAACCATGTTTGAACAGAATCTAGGGAGGACAAGGTTTTCTAAGGTTATACCAAAATAAATTGTAAATTGGGGGTCATACTTTATTTAACTTCCTGCATATTCATACATTAGATTTGGTGGTTTCAGTGGGTGTTCTTACACCCTTCCTAGATATGTACATGACAAATGGGCCTTAAAGGAGCTTGTGAGATAACTAGTGGAAACCCACAACTTCTTATCAAGCATGCATAAGGTAGGGTTACAATTACCTATCAATATATGGAGATACACCTACCCTTTTCTATCTAAGGCCAAATGTGTAGATGCGGAGATGACCTACATGAACTTGATAACTCTCAATGGTAGGCCCTTCTATGATGTGATTGGTTATATTACCAATATAGTGGGTTCTTCATATTCTCACATTCCCTTTTATGAAGATTATTGGGAGGATATGTAGAATGACACTATGATAAATTAAGACTTATAATGTGACACCAATTCCAAAAGATTTGAAAGATGAGGAATAACCAGTGGATTTGGTATATTATGATAATCAAATCTATCTCTAACCTCTTCATCTAGTCAGGTGTTCTACACCTGAATCCTTATCCTTATTAGATAGGACCACCCAAGTTATAAATAGAACATTGAACTGGTTAAGGAGAAAGGGGGTTAACATTACCAAAGAGACCCTGAATATCATAGATAGGTTAAGAGAAGATAAGGATAAGGGTATAATGAAAACAATAGTAGAGGGTTTCAATAATGAAACTAAAGTAGATCAGGTAGTGGGGCCAAGTGTTTGGCATAATTAAAATCAAAATCAAAATGAAATAAGGGTTTCTTCCAATATTCAAGAGACAATAGCCCTACCAATGTATCAACCACTATTAATTTCTATAGGGGACATTAATACTATAAACCTTCCTAATATCTCTACTATTTGGCTAGCATAAGGAAGGACTTATCCTATTTCACTAGCTCACCAGTACAAGCAATCACCCCTCCTATTTCTTCCATCCCACTAGTGCAAATAATCACTCCTTCATCTAATTCCTTAGTACCAGTGATTTCCTTGGAAATGAGTCAACTAGTGTAGTTGTTTATCCTGACTCCACCTCCACCTCCCTCTTCCACAATCACTTCTAACCCATTGATCACCAACACCACCCAATAGTATATAGATGTGGACTCAGCCATTCTGGCTATAATCCCACTATCCATCACAACCATTATAATGGATACACCCCTATCTTCATTTTCTATCACACTTCCCATTTCATCTACTCTAGAAATTCCCACTACATTGATTGATTCTTTTATCTCCTTAGACTCCACCCTTCCACAGGTTCTCTTATTCCAAACACATGTGATAACCTCACCACCTATGTCACTTCCAACTTTTGCACCCCTAGTAAGCATGTCCACTTCACCCATCAAAGTTTCATTTCCTTATTCCACTCTAACATTAACCCAATCCCCCATAAAGGAGGTGGAAATAGAGATACCCACTAACACAACTATTACTACTCAACCCACCAATGGGGAAGAGATATTCAAATCATCAGCTGAGGACTCAATGCTAATGTTAATAGAAGATAAGACATTTTTCATGGTAACCACCAGAGTAGTAGGTTCAAATACATACTCATAGATAACACTATTTGTTAGAACAACACAAGATTCACTGGTAGTTACTTGGCCTATAAGGATCCATATCCAAAATCTATGTGAACCCAAAATAACCTCTATATTTAAAAGGTCATGGTGATCGACACTCTACCTACACTTATTTCACTCATTAATACACTCATTCAACATATGAGTAGCCTCTCACAAACTAATGCTAGATATGCGCCACCTAATGTGCATACTCGACCCCAACCTTACATGTCTTGTGGGGCTATATGCACTAGACCTTCTGATGATGATGGTGTTGGTGGTTTAGAGGGCTTGGATAATATACTTATGAGTCATGATTTTTGACATGCACATTTGGTATGCAAACATCAACCACTAAATAGATGCGGGTATATTTTATATAAATGTCATGTTAAATTTAAGTTATATTTGAAAATTTAATTTAGCTAACAATTAAATTACATAAAAATTGAATAATATATATGTAATTTTTTATGTCCTAAGAAGTGATGGTTCCTTGATCATCACAGTTGACATTTGGATCATTTGATTTGATGTAGTCATTATTTAAATTTTTAGATCTAGCTACTGGCCCATCCACTACTGCATTTATCTATGCTAAGATGACACTTTTAACTTATACAGAGGTAAAAATTTTGGTTTAATCTTATGCTCTATGTATATTAAGTCTATGTACATTTAACTTATAATTTTAAGTTTAATTTATCTATCAAGGATCTTAAAATTCAAGTAAATTATTATTAAATACACTCTTGGTCTAATAAAGGAGAAAAATTTATCATATATATCTTTGATACTTTAAAGAAAAGAAAGCAAATGAAACCTTTTTTACATTCAGTTTATGGCTCAAATAGACACTCCTCTATCACTGTGAGCCGAGACAGATATAGGCATTGTTACTACAATGTTATCTGCATAGGTGTTGATAATGATATATATTAACATGTAATTTTGAATTGTAAAAATAGACTTATTTTAATAATTTTACCACATATGTCGGGAAAATATAACTTATGTGAATGTATTGTGTATGTAGGGTTGTCCTATGACATCTGATAGCCTTAGGAAGATGATTAGTAGGGCAACTTCTCATGTTTCTTCCCTTTTTTAGATGCCTATTCAAATAATTAAGCCTGCTACTGACTTGTTTGGGTGTTAAAAACATATTGAACAAGACCGAGAGCTTGCAGTAAGTGCATGTTTAAATGATTTTTTATTGTAGTTTAAAATTAGTTTCTTAACATTTGGTTGAATGTATTTTATGTTAATTTTGTAATAATACTTGTATTTGAACAGGTTTATCTACAAGCGAGCTATGAGCATAGGACCTACATTCGGACCTTGGAGCAATCCAAGGCATTAGAGGGATATACATCTACAAGCAGGGCATCCCAAGGAGAGTATTTTTAAAGGAAGTCAAAGAGAAGGAGGTTATTTGATGATTAAGATGTTTTACATGAGATGTGTTTTTGTATGCATATATGGCAATTTATGCATTTTTGGCAATGTATATGTGTATATGACATTCACCCAACATTAGATACTATGTTGGTAGATGTAATTTTGTGTATGCCTATCATGGAAATATATGTATTATTGACATTGTACGCATGTGCCTATATGATTTTTTTAGATTTTTCATATGAATCATGTTAATCTATCTAGTTTATATTTAGTTTTAATTTAAAATGTTATTGTATAATGTTGTTTTGATCTTCAAAACTATTATCTATCAGATCTAGTATTTAATGTTGTACACAAATGAAAATTAAAAATTGATCTTTTCAATGCTATAAATCTCATATCTCCCATATTTTTTTAAATTAAAGTTTATATTTGATTGTGTAGTGGAAATGACTAATGACACTCTTATCTATTTTGCATTTGTCATCACCCATTTAAAAAAATTTAATTGATCATTAAGATAATTTGATTTTACTTAAAGCCCATACCCAATCATGTTCAAACTTGTATAATGCAAAGACATAAAATCATTCATAAATCCCTACAAATTTCTCACTCGAATACCTATACCTAAAAGTTACATGATCTTTCATCTTTACCTGGATCTAATGCCTTTTTTACTAGCTTTTCTTGAAACTAAGCCTACTACTTGTATGTTTTCTATGATTCTTGTTCATTTTTATTTTCCCTCACCTCTCAAGTAATCTATATCAATACCTCTTCTACACTCAACTCCTTTTGGTGACCATGTACATGGTCTACTTACTCATCTTTGTAGCTTTATCTTTGTTAAACTTACAAGATTAACTTATTCATGACTTTCACTATACTGTCTTTGGTCTGATAAAAGTCAACTATACTGACTTGAAACAAAATATTCACTCATGAGACAATGATACCTCTTTGGCCAAAACCCTTTATCATCCCCTAATACCAACTAATGCACAATTTACTCTTATATTTTTAATAAGTCTATGTAAGTCCTATTCATATGCTCTAAGATCATGAAGAATTCCAAACTCACTTATCCACTCTTGTTCTCAACTTGATTCAAAATCCACTCTCAAACAATCTTCTTTTAAACTAGTCGCTTACTCATTAGGTCTGCTCTTAACTAGTCATCAATCTCTTAGAACTACTCTCCTTTTGAACAATCTTCTTTAACACACTTTAGATAGGTCTTAGTAAAAATAAAGGATTTATGTAGGTGTCAAAAATTACAATAAATCAACCAACTATAGGTCTCTAAGATATTGATCTCTCATTCTCAAATTCTATCTTTCTAATTTTTTAGGTCTCTAGACCTAGTTATTGCTCCAACAGGTTAATTTCTCAAAATAGAGTTTTTAGATCTTAAAAATTATATTTCTAGTAGTCTTTTAGCAATTCTAACATGTTCTAACCCTTACCCAAGTTTATAGAACTCAAATCAAACAAACACTCATTTTACCTTATGCACAACTTTCTCAAAAATGGTCTTCTACAAGTGTACATAAAAATAATCCTTTATACCTATAATTTAAAACCTCTTTTCAACCTAATGATACTTATATTAAGTTATAAGATCCATTCCCCAGCTTCTCCCAAAGTTTTAAACCCTATTGTTCAATTGTTTGAGTTTTAAATGTGTTTTACTCATGAAACCCTTACTTTGGATTTACTCATAATTTATGTAGGCCAAGAGATTAGCTAAGACTATTATCAACATAGATTCTACATGCATTTAGATTTTTACCCTTCAATATCTCACTCATTCAGCACCTTCAAGACCTCACTCTTGACATTTTATTACTTTCTAAGAATGTCCTTTAATGGTGTTGGGCCTCCTACAGTTGATATTTGAAAATTGATATTTAAAAATATCACAAACCTATTCTAACCTCAAAATCACCATGAACTCTTAAAATACACTTTCATGCAAAAGTAGGTGAGAAAAGGGAGAGAGGAGCACAAGAACACTAATAACAAATATTGTCAAAGTTAAAGTTATGATTATAAAAATATTGTTATGATGTTTCTTGACCAAAAATTGACACTAAATACACATCTAATTGAAGGATAACATCTATTAACAAGTTCTTGGCCTCCCATTAGGCCTGATTGACAAACCCACCACCCATTTCAGCCTCAAGAACATCGTTCCCAATACAAGAAAAATGCAAATTTTTAGTCTAAGTTAAAGCATGCATAAAATGAAACTTGTAAGTCATTTTCATGAACAATTAGATCCCTCTTCTACCTATTTATTCCATATAATCACACCCTATAAAACTTAGGTGGAACCTGTGATAGCAATTTTTTATACAAGTTGCAGTGACAGGGTAAAAAGGTAACTTTTTGGCATTGAACAAGCAACTTCATGAGCTCTAACTGCCATTTGTGCCTTTGGTATATCCACATGAAAATATATCACTTACATCATGCCTAGATAGGAAAACTACATATTATCAAACTACCACAACATCAAGATCCACCCAGAAGTGCATTTTCACTATCATTCAGGAGCGTAGAAACACTTTAATAAATGTTGTCAAAGTTTAAGTTATGGTTACAAAATTATGGATTCAATGCTTCTTGACCAAAAAATGACACTGTAAACACATCTATGGGGTTATGTAACATCTAGGGCTAGGTTTTTGGCCTTCCATCAGGCTTGATTGTTAAACCCACCACCCATTCTAGCCTCAAGAATGCCCTTCCCATTACAAGAAAAATGTAGTTTTTAGCCTAAGTTTAAACATACATAAAATGAAACCCATAAGTCATTTATGTAAACCATTAGATCCGTCACCTACCTATTTAATCCATTTAATTTCACCCCATAGCACTCAGGTGAAACCTTTGAGAGTAATATGTTGGACAAGTTATAATGAAGGGTCCAAAAATGCAACTTTTTGGCATTGAACAAACAACTTGTTGAGATCCAACTACCATTTATACCTCCGGGACCTCCACTTGATAATATATCACTTTTATCAAATATAGATAGGCAAATTACACATTATCACACTACCACAAAGTTTAAATCCACCTAAAAGTTCATTTTCACTACCATTTGGGAGCGTAAAATACTGACAATAAATGTTATCAAAGTTTAAGTAGTGGTTGCATAACTCTAGTTCTAGTGCTTTGTGACCAAAAATTGACATTTAAAACATGTTCTATGGGGAGATAATATTTATGACTAGGTTATTGTCCTCTCATCAGTCCTGATTAACAAACCCACCACCCATTTTGGCCTCAAGAATGTCTTTCCCAATACAAGAAAAATGCATTTTTTTAGCTTAAGTTTAGACATGCATAAAAATAAACATATAAATCATTTATATGAACCATCATATCCTTTCCATACCTATTTAATTCCTCTAATTGCACCATAGAGCATTCACACGTAACATTCGAGAGAAATCCATTGGAAAAGTTGTAGTGATGGATTCAAAAATGTAAATTTTTGGCATTGAACAAGCAACTTCTTGAGCTCCAACTGCCATTTTTGCCTCTAGGACCTCCATGTGATAATATATCCCTTTTATCACATATATAGTAAAATTACATGTTATCACACTTCTATGATATTTTAATCCACTTGGATGTGCATTTTCACTAACGTTCAGGAACACAAAAATACTTATAATAAATGTTGTCAAAGCTTAAGTTATGGTTGCATAATTATGGTTATGATAATTCCTGACCAAAAATTGACAATGCTAACACATCTATAGGGAGGATAATGTCTAGGACCAAGTTCTTGGCCTCCTATTAATCCTGATCGATAAATCCACCACCCATTCTGGCCTTAAGAATGCCCTTCTTAATATAATAAAAATGCAAATTTTTAGCCCAAGTTAAAACACGCATAAAATGAAACATGTAAGTCACTTCCATGAAATTTTAGATCCTTTCCCTGAATTTTAAATCCCTCTAATCACACCCTATATCACTTAGGTGGAACCTTTGAGAGCAATCTGTTGGACAAGTTACAGTGATGGGTCTAAAAATACAACTTTTTGGCATTAAACAAGTAACTTCTTGAGCTCTAACTGGCATTTCTACCTCTGAGACCTCCACCTAAGAATTTATCACTTAAATAATGTCTATATATGCAAATTACATATTATGACACCACCAAGATGTTCAAATCCATCTAGAAGTGCCCTTTCACTACCGTTTAAGAGTACGAAAACACTGACAACAAATGTTGTCAAAGTTTAAGTTATGGTTGTAAAACTCTGGTTCTGATGCTTTGTGATAAAAAATGAAACTACTAATATTTATAATGGATTGATAACATTTAAGACTAGGTTTTTTGCCTCTCATCAGTCCTGATCGACAAACCCACCACCCATTCCACCCTCAAGAACGCCCTTCCCATTACAAGAAAAATGGAAATTTTTAATTTAAATTCAAACATGTGTAAAACAAAACTTGTAATTCATTTCCATGAATCACTAGATCCTTCCCCCACATAGTTAATCCATCTAATCACACCCTAGAGCACTCAAGTGGAACCTTAGATAACAATATGTTGGAAAAGCTATAGTGACAAGTCCAAAAATGCAACTTTTTGGCATTGAATAGGTAATTTCTTGAGCTCCAACTGTCATTTCTACCTCTAGGACCTTGACTTGAGAATATACCACTTCGATCACATCTAGATAGGAAAATTACACATTATCACACTACCACAACATTTAAATCCACTCAAAAGTGCATTTTCACTATTATTCAAGAGCTTCTCTTAGCTTGAAGAATATAGAATTCTCTACTGATAGTGCCAATCTTGTGAAGGTGGAAGCTTATCTGGCACCACTAACATATAAAAAATTAATAGTAAGTAATTAAAAATGAAATTCATATGTACTACCTAGAAAATAAAAATCATTTAGTAAACTTGGTTACATCTACATTTGAAAAGTCAACATACCTACGTATTTCAATCCAACAAACCACTAAGATTTGTTCTAACCTTGAAAGTATCAAGAATAGGTTCTTCATCTGACTCCTTAACTTTCCATAGTTTCATATTTAATGGCCTCCCATGATATTTTTATAATTGAATATTTATTTCAAGAATCAAATTTGAATAGTTCAGTATGTTCCTATGAATTTCAAACTCTTCAAACAACCATTGATCTAAAAAAATTATAGGATATTGTCAAAACCAAGTTCCAGTGACTACCACTGACCCAGTGGGATAGTTAATGTTTTCTCCATATATAACAGGGGAAATAATTTTTTTCTTTCTCTCTACACACTGACATAAGTAGTAATTAGTTCCCTCTTCATTATCTTCATCTCCAATAATTGCAAAAACATGCCCTGTATCTTAAAAATCCATTTTTAGTGATAGTATGAAGATATTTAATGATAATAAATTATACATAACAAAAAATATTTTATCTGGCTGCACTATATTAGATACAAGGTCAATGTCATATGATGATGTCATATTTATAGTTTGAAATGATGTTAGAATCTGATATGTGTTTATTGGAATTAGAGGTTTATAACTCCAATCATCCACCCACTCTTGTGACTCACACTCATTCCAAATAGAGTCCATGCATACAAAATAAAAACATGCCAAGTGTCTTGTATGAATAGTCCAAGAACTTGTATTTGAGATACGAAATGAGTGGAGGTCATTGTAACCCATTAGAGCCATAAAATCCTTAAATTTTGTTAAGTGTTCTTCCTCTATTAACTAGAAATGTCTACGAACAATAGAATTTGGGTTAGCACCATGACACATTTTCTCATTACACCATTCAACCATGGTTTATGCATTTGTCAAATGAACACCCTCTTCAAATTTCAACTCCTCCCTTGCAATATCTCTTTTTACACATGCTCTCCTTTTTCATGGACAACCTTGGTGAAACTCCAAATGCGTTTTACACCAATGGTAACGTGCATCCTTCTCAACTAATAAAACATTCATACATTTTTAAATTACGATGTGTAATTGTCTGACCAAATTTAATATTGATTGAAAGTAATGTTCCTCTAATTTAGCTATTTATAGAACTTATGAAAACAACCTTGCACATACTTTAAATAATGTGTTCGGTCATCATTGATATAGAAATGGTACTCTCTTAATATTTTTTGTTGTTTCTCTATATTATCAAGTGTATGCATGAATGTTATATGTATGAATATGGGAACTTGTGATAAATTGTAATATTATGATTAAACTTCCATTTGGGTTTTGAATGTGTAATTTTTAGAAAAGTCAATTACTAAAACAATCAAACCAAGTGGGAATGTATCCTTGCTTATTTAGAATGTTCATCCAACCATCTAGCCATGTGTGCATGCCTTACATACTCATAAACAATTTTCTCTCTAAATTTGCCTAAAATTTTGGAAACATGTATCTTTTTTTAGAAAGCTCACACCTTTTAGATTCTTTGTCATCTTTTACTTGATATGTCACTGATTTATATTTTATTAAGCCAATAAATTTCTATCCAATTGCACTTGTAATCTCCTCATGGATACTTTTTTTTAATTTTGGAAATCCACCACAAATGTTAAAATTTACATTTAAACATGATTTGTTATAAAATAATTATCCATCCGATCTTTTACAAAAGATAGTTGTAATATATTCCCTAGCTGATTTGGTAAAAATTCAATGCCACACTCCTATAAAATGTTTTTGGTATGCAAATTACAATTAATATAGAGAAAAACATCACAGTGCATTGAAAATTCAAACATGTTTCCTACAACAACAAGTGGTGCATGTGTGATTTACTTTTATATAAAAAGGTTTGGCCATCTCAAAATATCTTTGACAAATAAAAGTTTTCAAATATTTTTCTAAAAACTTAGAGTACAATTGTGTTTGATTCATATCCAATAAATGTTTTGGATATAATTCATGGTTATGAGAACCAACTCTTATTTTCATTACATTTCTTGCATTGGGTGAAACTCTTGTATTGTCTTTCCAAAATTGAGTAGGTAACTCTTTGAGAGTATTGGCTATAGCCTTATCCTTTTGTGAAAATCTACCAGAGAATGCCAAGAGCTCATTGGTATTAGGTTCATTAAGTCTTTCAAATCTTTCAATTTCTTTCATTAATATTTTTCTATTTATATTAAGTGTTCGACTTATTTTTGAAACCATTCATTTTTTCCCTATTCGGTCACTTACCGCACAAGTTGTGACTATATGTCAAGAAAAATTATAATATTGGGTGCATGATTTTGGACCTACAATATGATATGCATCATGTAGATTTTCAACAATTTCATTATTTTCATCATCCATGTTAGATTATTTTAGTCCTAACATGTACATTATATGTCTCATTGTAATTAATTTTATCAATGAAATAAATAATTGACATCTTTGACTATCATAATCCAAACTTTGAAAGAAACTATCCCAAATTTGTTAAGCCAATATTCTTAAATGGTGATCAGACATTTTGTTATGTGTAGAGTAAAAAACTCTACATTTTTATTTTTTAAAATTTTAGTTGTGCACTCCAAGTTTTGTCCCTGTACATTTCAGTTTCAAGGCATTGAAGTTTTTTGACATAGAGCACGGGTGCAAGTTTCATTTTTTGCCTAAAATTTGTCTAAGTATCAAAATCAAGTGAAAGCTGCCAAGTGTCATCAACTGAGACACATTTTATAATTTATATAAGTTGCTCAGAACATGCCACATGTCTCATGGTAACTCAGTGAATCACGACAAGTGTTGGCATCTGCGTTTCAAATTTCCTATGAGTTTCGAAGGATTCTTTCAATAAGCTTCTCTAAGGGTGAAGCGAAAGGCACCAAGTGGTAACTATGGAAGGTTTCAATATGTTTTTCTAAAAATAGTGGAAGATGCCACTTGTTCCTAGCTAAAGAAAGTGAAATCTGCCACGTGTCAACATCTGAAATATCTTCATTTTGTTTCATTGTTAAGTAAAGACTATGGTGGGCCCCAGGTTTTGTTTCTAAAGTTAGCGGAAGTCGATAAGTGTCATCATCTGTGTGAATCTAAAATGAGTCCCAAATGTTTCAAGAGTGTAGTTAAAGCTCAATAGAAGCCACCACGTGTCCCTAGCTAAAGTAACAAAAGTCGCCACATGTCCCTTGATTAAAGATACATGGAAAGTGACACCTGTCCCTATTCTCCTTTTGAAGCTGCTCAGGTGAGAAGTGTTTTGGGTCCCATTTTTTGTAAGTTGTTAAAGTTTTGAAGTAGCGAACTATGATAGATGTCAAAAATGGAGCACTCTTGAGCAAAGACATATAAAGAGTATAAGTTACGTGAAAAGTGCCATGTGTTTTCGATAAGTTCCGCGAAAGCCGCCAAGTGTCATTTTTTTGTGTCACCTAAATAATGAGATAGTTTTTAAGTGAAAAAGTAGATACTTCCAAGTGCCCTCACCTGTTTCACAGTGGGAAGCATCCTATGTATCTATTTCAGCTAATGAACTTGCAGGGAGATGAAACATTTCAAATCAAGGAAATATCTTTTGTTAGACACTTCTAGTTCAGTTAGAGTTCAGTTAGACTATTGGATTGGGAATGTGCAAGCAATCTAGAGCTAGTCTGATGCTATAAATATGGGTGCAGAGATCACCAGAAGGATCAAAACATATAGAGAATTTTATACGAGAGATTGTTATCAAGATGTTTTAGACTTTCTTGCTATAGCTAGTAATGTCATTTGCCTTTGTTCTATTTTCTTAAATTAGAAAGTTTGTATAACTATGCATGTTTTTGTGCCTTTTATGCAACTAGAAAATAAATAAGAAGACTGAGTTTTGTGCCTTTGTTGATATTTTATGTGTTATTGCAAAATCGTCTAAGTTGTGAGCCTTTGATCTTATCTATTCTCATCTTTTACATTGATCATGCCTTGTTTGCTCTTTAATGTAGTTGAATCTTAAAGATAGCTTCATTGTGCTTAGAATTAAGAGTCAAATTAAATTTAGGTGCATCTCCATAGTTAGATTTTCTTTCATTGCATTTGTGTTTTTGTTTAATTTCTATCCCTTTTCTCATTACATATTTGAGATAAAGAAGAGCCAACTTCTTTAAAATATGGAGGTCATTTCAAGTTGTAAGTCCCACATTCTTGAAACTTCCCATTGTTGGTGTTGGAAACAACACAATTTTAAGCATCAATAGTTTTTGGCATGCCCGATGGGACCCCATCTTGAAGTTTCTTTCAAGACCATATGAACCAGAGAGCTACAAAGAGTCAGAGCTATGAACCAGTAACAAGATCTCAATCTGCTGTAAATCTAGGTATTCTTTTTCCACCATTGATAACTAGTCTAAGAAGAAGGGTCAATCAGTTTATACCAATACCAAGAGCAAACATGGGAGCACCTATACCCCCAAGGAATTATGCAAGTTGTAACACTGGTAGTCCTCTGATTCTCCCAATACCACCAGCCACTTGGGATCCTATCCCAGTAAATGCCCTGAAAGATCTACGCAAATTTAGTGGGCAAGATTTCAAAACACCTGAAGAGCATCTACAGGATGTGTCTGATGTATGTGCAATACATGTGATCACATAGTAGAATGTGGCTATAAGATTATTAGTAGCTTATTTTAAAG
Source organism: Torreya grandis (assembly GCA_037957365.1). Classification (NCBI taxonomy): domain Eukaryota; kingdom Viridiplantae; phylum Streptophyta; class Pinopsida; order Cupressales; family Taxaceae; genus Torreya; species Torreya grandis. The sequence continues at coordinate 3,280,514 of JARHVA010000609.1, read as the reverse complement.
GGAAGGCTCTGGAATGGTATAGATCTTTGACCCCAAATACATTATCTACATGAGATCAGCTTGGAGATCTTTTCTTTGAAAGATTTGAAGAAAAGGGTGATAAATCTTCTTTGTTGCAACAATTGATTACTATCAAAAGGGCACCACAAGAAGCAATGACTGATTTCAATTCAAGATTTCAAAAGACTTGGGAAAGGATTCCTATTACAGCAAGACCATTACCAGCTATGGCTATAGTATTTTATCTTAAAGCTTTAAATTTAGATATATCAGTAATGATTCAGTCACTTGGAGGTCAGACTCTGCCAGAAGCTTAAGACTATGCAATCAGGGCTAAAAATAATTTAATAGATGCTGGAAAGTTTCCCCCAAGCCCTCCCACGCCCATGTTTCAATAAATTACCTTACCGTTGCCTCAAGAATCCCCTAAACCCATAGCCCCACCTGTGTCTATGTATACATATCCTTAACAACCTACTAAAGAACTTGTCTCTGCTCAGTCATCTGAGATGGATGATATCAAGAATATCTTAAGGACATTTTCTAATGAGTTAATTAACATAAAAAGACAACATAATCCTTATCCTAAACCCCAATATCAAGGCTACCAAGGAAATATATTTCCACCATAGCCAAACCAGTATCAGGGTCATCAAAGGCAAACTAACACTCAGCCAGCAAACTAATTAGTTACAATCCCTACACCCTCACAAACTGTTCCCCCTAATTCGAATAGGGAGATTGTTTAAGGGCAGAATAATTATGCAAATGGCACCAATGCCTGGTGTTTCCCTTGTAATAATGCTCATATGCTCAGAGATTGTCCCATGGGTAATTTACAACAAAAGGTAGTAGAGAAAAGAAGAATGGATGGACAATTTGTAAATACTTTTGACACTCAAGCCTACCAATCTCTTGGTATGCAAAATGTATTCCTAATGGCTTAGGTGCAAGGGATGTCCTTACAAAAAGAAGAAGAAATAGCCCCTGAACATGCTTTGTTTTTATGGGTTGAAGATGAAGAGTTAGTATTATTGAATGAAGCTTCCACTTCCAAGAAGCCAGTAGTATAATCAGATTACTACACTAGAGCCAAAAGAAGGATGATGGAATAGCCTGAAGTCACAAATAATGAGACTGTGGGGCCTCTTCCATTTCAAAGTCATCAAAATATAGCTGCTAGACAAGAAGTGCCTTAGCCAGTGTAGAATCAAGTAATTTTTGGACAAGTTCAAGAAAAAGTAAGGTACTCTTATTTTCTAAGAACCCAAACACTAAGACTAATGAATGTGGTAGATCAATTGAAGAGGACCCCAGCACATGTGTCAATGTGGGACATATTAAGTATTCTTGAGCAAAAGACACTGTTACAAGAAGCTCTGCAAGACCAAGTAGTGCCTAAACATACTAGTACCAAAGAAGGATCTACTAATAAATAAAAGTTCAAAGACACAGTTCCTCTGTAGACAATAGCCCTTGTGAACAATGCACTAGAGTTAAGTAAATCCAAACCAGAGCCCTTTTATTTAACTTTGATAGTTGGAAAGAAATTGTTGCATAATGCAATGATAGACTCAGGGGCCAATACTACAATAATGCCTAAGCAAATAGCTGATGCTTTAAAAATAAAGTATGAGCCACTTACTAGAGGAGTTATGCAGCTAGATGGAAAATCAGTGCAAATAATAGGGAGAATTAAATAACTCCCATTGCAATTATATACTTGTCCTAATATTATTGTCAATCAAGATGTAGTAGTCATAGATATACCCCCTATTTTCGGCCTATGTATATATAGATATTTCATAGCCGAGATAGGAGGTTATATGTCACTTGATTAGTCTCACCTCATCCTAAAAATCAAATATGGTTCAAAGATGAAAATACTATCTGAGCCACTATCTAAGGATCACATCACCAATGAACCAACTTCAAAATTAGAGGCAGCTCATACTATGCTAAATAAGGAAGAAAGGGTCTTTGTTGAAGAGTTAGGTGACTGGATTGAACATGACCAAGAAGAGGAAAATAACCATTTGTTAGTTATGATGCATAGTGACCCATATAGAAATTATGATTCTACTAGTTTGGGCACTTATGTCATATTTGATGGAATCATAAAATCCCAAATGTTTTAAGGGAATAAATGCCAAAAGGTACCTCTTCTACCAATCCTTAGGTCTCTCAACATGAATTCTAGATTCCAAGTTGGAAGAGGGAAAATCATGAACCAGCTTGTGACCTTGAAGAAGATAAAATTGTTGCCTCTTCTCAAGGGAAAATTTTTGATCCCAAGGTCATGAGTTGGAAATGAAAAATGGAGGAAGCAAGTGAGGAGGAGTGTGTTCAATTCATGGCTGGTCAGGGAGATTTCATGAGTGTAGATGAGAAGGAGATCGCTAGAGGTACACCCTTTGATGAACAAGAGGACAAGTCACAAGATTTTATCTTAATCTCTGATGAGGAAGATATAATTTCTGACTTTCTTCTCACTTTACAAGATGATATGGAGGAGCATGGACACTTTCTTGATCATGTTTTGAAAGACTTGTTTGAATTCATTGGGGCATGTTATACTATTCTTCAAAGAGGTTGTGAGTTGATTGCGAATAGACAAGACAACATTGAGACTCAAATAAATTTGCAAAATTGCTGCAAGCTTTCAGGCTTATCCTTTCAAGAGGTTGGTGATTTTGAAGATGATATTTTTAAAGTCATTAAGAAGGATGACCATGTAATGGAACCCAAGTTTGAGGTAGAAGGAAATAAGCCAATCAATGATATATATCAAAGGGCTTATGGTGATGAGCCAATAGCCATCGATTTCTTGATGAGACACGCCAATATGAAGAACCAACATTCGACAAGCTTTCAAGAATAAGAAGAGTATGTATATGTTGGAAGCATGTTTGAATCTGATCCACTCAGATGCAAGCCAATCAAGGTGGCATGCAAGAAGAGCAAGTCACCAGAGCTTCATCCCATTCAACCACTTGTCTGGCAACATAAGTCATCTCGCCATGAAGGAGACTTCAAAAATTCTTATTTTGATCTTGGAGGGAGGCAAAGATACCTGGTTAATGTATTATAGTTAGATAGTTTCATTTTACTTGTTCCTTTGTTTTCCCATTTTTCTTTCCCACTCTTTCTTTTAAATAAGTGTTATTTGAACATGTGGCTGCAGCTCAGAGTTTTTTTTCAAAAATTTTAAAACTCTCAACACATTAAATCTCTCCCAAATCCTTAAATTATCCCAAGGTACCTTGCACAGCCACTTTCATGGCGTGTCTAACTCGCTATCCCACACAAATTCAATAAAGATTTGCTAACAATTATCCAATTTTAATGCCATTTTTGAGACTTGATGGGTCATTAAATACCCCATAAACAACTCACCCAGTTCAAATCTAAAGGGAATTTTAAGTATTCTTCTTATCTGTTTCACCTTATGTTGTATCAAAACTCTAGCATATTTTCCCAACACATGCATCTAAATATCTATGACCCAAGCTTCGGTCTACATAGGACCATTCCTGTGTCTACATGGACACATATCTTGTCCAAAACCAGTGACCCATATGAATTTTGGGAGATTTTTTTTCCCCTACTTTTTGTCATCTAAGCCCAAAATCGATTGTAAATAGATTGACTCCAAGTGTCTCAGGCCTTATGACCAATTGCACTATTCCTTGTGATTACTTTTTTGGATCCCATCATACTATTATTAGAGTCAATGGTTTTAGTAGAGAACCCATGTTGCTACCTAAGATTCTAACCCTTAGGTTAGCACTCTTAGAGGTCACCAGGCAAGTGTCTATGGTGGATAATGAATATGGCACAGGTAAGAAAAAGAAAAAAATGTATGATGTTCCATGGGTAACAAACAACATGGCCCTAGAGGTCAGAGATGTTGAGCTCATGCTGCTGAGAAAGCTAGCCTTCTTGGGTTTCTTTCTAATTGAAGATAAATTGGGATATGACCCAAATGGTTTCATAACTTCATGGGTTAAGAATAATAAGGTTGTTGCCAAAATTGTGCATGAGGGCCGTCCTTTTTGGGAAAATAGAAGAAATCCTAGGGAAGATATTCCTAATTTTTATGTAGAATTGACGGATTTGCCCCTTCAAGAAGACAGGCCATGGGAAAAAATTTATGTTAAGCAAAGGGATTTTGATCCTAAAATCAGAATGACTTCTGGTTTAAGAAGAGCATTAAAGAACAAAGACTAGAACACTGAGAAAATAGAAGCCTATTGGAAATATAGGTAAGAAATTTGTGAGACAACTCACTCTTTTGAAAATGTGTACTCAGATGAGAAACGGGAAGAACTCTAGGATGAATGTCATCTGTCTCCTATCTCTAGCCCTAATACAAGCAATTTTTAGACACAGGGTGGAGAGTCAGAAGCCAGAGCAAAATCCAGTCAAATATTGCAGACCCCAAGGCAAACTTCAGCTACAGTCTTTGTAACTATTTGGCCCCAATCTCTTAGTACCATTAAAAGACAAAAGAGTGTGGTATCTTTATCACCAAAATCTTCTCCATTAGCATCAGCCCTTAGGATTTCCAATTTTACACAATCACCACTAGCAGCAGTGGTAAATGTTGAAGAGAAGAGAGCACTGCCAAAAGAAGAAACACCAAGGAAACATAAGAGGCTAAGGTTTCAAATTAATTCAAAGGGGAGGGTAGAACCCTCATATCACCAACCATAGATTACCTCAGTTGCTCCTCAGGTAAGTGTTGTTTCTCCTTCTTCTTCTCAAACTCTCTCTTCTTCTCTTGGGGTGACAATCCCATCAAGCCAAATAATATCTCCTGCCACCTCTACTGTGCTTATTTCTCATTTTGCCCCATCTATCCATACTTAGGCCATATCATTGCCTCATTTTTCCCCATCTATCTCAAAGAGAGTACCTCCTCAGATTTCTCCTAGCCAACATTTGGCTATTCCATATGACTTGCCACAAGGTTATCCTTTTGCAAGTGGGCACATTGCCTCTCCTTCTACCTTCCAGACTCAAGTAGATGATGCTAAGAAGGCAAGGGAAGCCCAAATGGAGAAAAAGAGGATCAAAGATAATAAAGCCCTGACTACACCACATATGAGGTCACAATTTGACCCAAATCAGCAGCAACTAATGGTGACCCATTTATCACCTAATGTAGTCCAAAAAAATAAGTAGATGCAGCCTGAAGATTATACAATGAATGTAGTTCTTATCGACATGTCCCTTTTTAGACCACAAGATAGGGTTGAGATGCTAAATGAGTCCACTTTTGTAATAGCTAATGATTATTTGAAAATATCAAAGAAGCTATAGAAGATGGAGGATGGTCTATCCCAAGAGAAGGCAAACTGTAGTAGTTTGACTATAGAAATCAATACTAGGAATAATGAAATAGAGAGTCTTAACAAATAGTTGTAAGATATTGTTTCTTTTCAGACTCACCAGGCTATTTAGGCCCAAAATGATTCTTTGAAATCAGGGCTAATGTAGGTGAAAGATGCGGTGACAGCCTTAAGGTAGGAAAAGGAAATATTACAAGAAAAATGTGAGGAAAGCCTACTACAGGTTGCTCAACTTCAACAAAAGCTATTAAATAAGCAGAACAATACTGCTGCTATACAGGCCCAACTTCAAGCCAAGTGACAAATGATGGAACAATTGACACTTGAGTTGGCTAATAGGCCAAAGAATGTAGGGGTTTTGGATCTAGTTAAGGAGCTTTATGTATCAATATGGAAAAGAATCCCTGAGGAGATTACTTAGCTCAGACCCTCTTTAACCTTTCTGCTAAATGCACAAAAATTGTGTGAAAAGGTGGAGACTTTAGTTGAAGACACTCTGTCCACTATCTCTTTGAGAGTGTTTAACTCTCAAATGCTGCTACAAAAGCTATATGATGTAACTGATGGAACATTATTAGTAGCAGTGATTAGTAACAGAATGATTGCTACCAAAAGAGTGAATGAGGTTCTCAATTGCAACTCCATAGCAATAAATTGCAGAGAGCTTCTAGATGTGGTGAAAGAATGAATCAAAGACATGAAACAACACATTAAAGATCTGGTGCAATTGGGTCTTCCCTCCCCTTTTCCTGATAGAAACACTGTGTTGATAATTGATGACATTAAACCTTTGTTGTTAGCTAGGCAAAATGATCAATCAGATTTTCAAGGTTTAAGAGATGATTCATCAGTACCTGAAGTGGAAGCTGTCTTGATTCCCATGTCCCAGCTTGAATTTAATTTGAAGGCTATAATTCATATTTTGTAGAATTTTTCACACAAGGATATCATCAACCTTGATTTAGCCTTCCATGAATTGCAGAATAAGTAGGGATTATTTGATGATGAGTGGTCTGTTTATCAGACAACCTTAATGAAGTTGTGATTTTTGACACATTTTTATACATTCTTTGGATTCTTTTTTAGTAGGCTCAAAAGTCCTTGGGGTCACCAAGAACTGTAGAGTAAAAAACTCTACATTATTAATTTTTAAAATTTTAGTTGTGCGCTCTAAGTTTTGTCCCTACGTATTTCAGTTTCAAGGCAATGAAGTTTTTTGACACAGAGCACGGGTGCGAGTTTCATTTTTGCCTAAAATTTGTCTAAGTATCAAAATCAAGTGAAAGCTGCCAAGTGTCATCAGTTGGGACACATTTTATAATTTCTATAAGTTGCTTAGAATGTGCCATGTGTCCCGTGGTGACTCAGTAGAGCGCGACAAGTGTTGGCATCCATGTTTCAAATTTCCTATGAGTTTCATAGGCTTCTTTCAATAAGCTTCTCTTAGGGTTAAGCGAAAGGTGCCAAGTGGCAACTGCAGAAGGTTTCAATATGTTTTTCTAAAAGCAAAAAAAGATGCCACTTGTTCATAGCTGAAGAAAGTAGAAGCCACCATGTGTCAACATCTGAAATATCTTCATTTTATTTCATTATTAAGTAAAGACTGTGGTGGGCCCTGAGTTTTATTTCTAAAGTCAGTGGAAGTCACCAAGTTTCATCATTTGTATGAATCTAAAATGAGTCTTGAATGTTTCTACAGTGTGTTAAATCTCAACAAAATCTACCATGTGTCCTTAGCTAAAGCAATAGAAGCCACCACGTGTCCCTTGATTAAAGATACGTGGAAAGTGACACCTGTCCCTGTTCTCCTTTTGAAGCTGCTTAGGTGAGAAGTGTTGTGGGTCCCATTTTATGTAAGTTGTTAAAGTTTTGAAGTAGCAAACTATGACAGATGTCAAAAATGGAGCACTCCTGAGCAAAGACATATAAAGAGTATAAGTTACGTGGAAAGTGTTGTGTGTTTTTGGTAAGTGTCGTGGAAGCTACCTAGTGTCATTTTCCAGTGTCACCTAAATAATGAGATGGTTTTTAAGTGAAAAAGTAGATACTGCCAAGTGTCCTCACTTGTTTCATAGTGGGAAGCATCTTGTGTATCTATTTTAGCTAATGAACTTGTAAGGAGATGAAATGTTTCAGATCAATGAAATATCTTTTGTTAGACACTTCCAGTTTAGTTAAAGTTCATTTAGACCGTTGGATGGGAATTTGTGGGCAATCTAGAGCTAGTTCAATGCTATAAATATGGGTGCAGAGATCACCATAAGGATCAGAAAATAGAGAGAATTTTCTGTGAGAGATTGTTATCAAGAAGTTTTAGACTTTCTTACTGTAGCCAGTAGTGTCATTTGCCTTTATTCTGTTTTCTTGAATTAGAAAGTTTGAATAACTGTGCATGTTTCTATGCCTTTTATGTGACTAGAAAATAAATAAGAAGATTGAGTTATGTGCCTTTGTTGATATTTTTAGTGTTATTGCAAAATCATCTAAGTTGTGAGCCTTTGATCCTATCTATTCTCATATTTTACATTGATCATGCCTTGTTTGCTCTTTAATGTAAATAAATCTTAAAGATAGCTTCATTATGCTTAGAATTAAGGGTCAAGTTAAATTTAGGTGCATTGCCATAGTTAGATTTCTTTTCATTGCATTTGTGTTTTTGTTTAATTTCTATCCCTTTTCTCATTACACATTTGAGATAAAGAAGAGCCAGCGTCTTTAAAATTTGGAGGTCGTTTCAGGTTGCAAGTCCCACATTCTTGAAACTTCCCATTTTTGGTGTTGGAAATAATGCAATTTTAAGCATCAAAATTAGGCATTGGTTCTAAAATATTTTCATTGACTTCAATTAAGTACTTATATTTTTGATGCACAATTCTTGGAGGGGTTGTTAATTGTGGAATTTGCTGAGAAAGTGTTTTAAAATTGTTATTATTTTCATTGTTTAGAGGTGGGATGACATTTTATTCATTGTTTATTTATTCATTATATGTTTCCATGAAACTTCCTTGATTATTAATTTCATCATTATTTATTTCCATCAAATTTTCTCCCTTCATGGGGGGTGAAGCATCATACATAGACTCATCATCAACAAAATTAAAAACTCAGAACTTTGAATGTAAACTTCCAACATTATCTAATTAATTATTGTTAATTTCATTATTATTCATTTCATTATGGTCAATTTCATCATTTTTTAATTCATTGTACTTTGTCTACCATAAATATTTTGCTTTTGTATCTTGTGTTTCTCTCTCAAATATTATAATTTCTCTAGTGTTTCTTCCTTCAACATCTTCCTCTTCATTGAACATGATCCATCACCCATCAAGGATAATTGACATCTTTTCAAAGGTGGGATCAAAAGTAGACAGGTCCCACAAGTCTTATAGAGAATGTTTGTGGGTAAAAAATTCTCGATTTGGGTTAAAACTTGATGTTGAAAAGTGAGTTTAGTATATATTAATAATAATGTGATCACTTTATCTAATAATGTGATCGTGTTATCCAATAATGTAATCATGTTATTCTTAATACTAGGTTTTTCTTGAACATAGACATTAAAGAGCAGGTTTTGTCTATATTAAGAATAACGTGATCGCATTATTAAATAACTTGATCACATTATTCTTAATAATCAATTGGGGTTAAACATAGACATTGAGAAGAAATTTTTGTCTATATTAATAATAGCATGATCATGTTATACTCAAAATAGATTAGGGATTAAGGCATTAGTGCATAAGGTTTAGGGATTAGGGCATAGGGCTTACAACTTATGTTTTAGGGTTTAGGGATTATGGCATGTAGGGTTTATGTTTAAGGGTGTATATAAGGTATAATCACTTTGTGCCTTTTAAACCTAATTATTTCTACAAAGGATGTTAATTAGGACTAAATCATTAGTAAATAAGGAAAATTTATAGTTTATAATTTAGGATATAGTGTTCAGGGTTTTCGGTTTAGGGATTAGGTTTTAAAACCATATGGTTTAGGGTACTTAGGGTCAATCACAAAGATAAATCTTAGTATAAATTATGTTAATTTGGGTTAAAATGATTGGTTCAAGGTTTGAAGAGTTTATATTTATGGTTTATAATTTAGAGATTAGGAACTTTAAGGATTAGGGCTTATGGTATAGCTTGTAGGGTATATAAGGTAAATCATTATGGTGATTGGGGTAAATTTGAGCTCCTTAAACCTATATTTAGGATTAAAATGTAATTTTGGTCTTGATTAACCCCCATATCATCATAGATTGAGCTAATTAAATCAATTTTGGTTTAATGAGTGATGTTATTTTGACCAAGTTCATCCCTATGAACCTAATTCTTTCTATATAAAAAGGATGTTAATTGGGGCTAAATTTAATGGTCTAGGTTTTAGGGTCTACAATTTAAATGGTTTGGGATTTAGGTCTTGTGGTTTAGGGTTTAAGGTAATTGGTGCAGGGTTTAGGGTTAAAGTTAAATGGTGCAGGGTTTAGGGTTTAAGATATCAGATATAGGGTCCAATCACTAAGGTAATTAAAAAAATTGAACTACTTGTTCACCTATTTATGATAATTACCTTCATGTTTGCATTTGTGATAAAAGTATGTTTAGCTAAGGCTTACATGTTTAAATTGGAGCTGATGAACCCCTAAATTACATTTTATAGTCATGTAATTAGGTTCAACGGGATCAAAATAGACCCAATTTATTTCAGATGCATAGCTATATTGACACTCCAAAGGCTAAGTTTTGGCCATAGGTTTTAAAAATGCATTTTATGACATCTCATGAAAAAATCAATTATATCATAAGGCATGTATGTTTGTGACATGTAGTAGGCATTAGGGCATAGGGCTTATAATTTATGTTTTAGGGATTAGGGAATATGACATAGGGTTTAAGCTTAAGGGTGTATATAATTTATAATCGCTCTATGCCATGTGAACCTAACTCTTACTACAAAGGATGTTAATTTGGTCTAAATCGATTGGTAAATAGGGAAAGTTTATGGTTTACAATTTAGTATATAGTATTTAAGTTTTATGGTTTAGGGCTTAAGTTTTAATGTATATATGGTTTAGGGTACATAAGATCAATCACAAAGATAATTGAGGATAATATGAATCACTTGGACCAATTTATGACTATAGAATATGTTTTTGGGTTACCATTATGCCCCATATCATCATGCAAATTGAGTTAATCATTCAAATGGGGTAATCAGTCATGTGATTTAGGCCAAATGGAGCCCTATGAACTTAATTCTTAGTTTAAATGATGTTAATTTGGGCTAAAATGATTGGTTAAGGGTTTATATATTTTATATTTATGGTTTAGAGTTTATGGATTAAGAAATTTAAGGATTAGAGTTTAGGGTATAGGTTTTAGGGTATATAAAGTACAATCATGATGGCAATTGGAATAAATTTTAGATCCTTGAACCTAGATTTATGTCTAAAAATTATGATTTTGGGCTCAATTATTCCCCACATCATCATAAATTGACCTAATTAAGTCAATTTTGGTAATGAGTGATGTAATTTTGACCAAGTTCATCCTTGGGAACCTAATTCTTACTATATATAAAGGATGTCAATTGAGGCTAAATTTATTGGTTTAGGGTCTAGGGTCTATAATTTAAAGGGTTTGGGGTTTAGGGCTTATGGATTAAGGTTTAAGGTAAATGGTATAGGGTTTAGGGTTTATGTTAAGGGTAAGTACATGAAGTTGGGGGATAATTTTATGGATATTTTGTGTAATACAATCACATTATTAAATAATGTGATCTCATTATTGACATAACATAATTATGTTATTTAAATTATGGATCAAAAATTATCAAGCCATAATGCGATCACATTAATGTATAACATGATGGAGTTAGTATATAATGTGACCATATTATTATTAAAATAATAACATGATCACATTATAATAAAATCAATAATTCTTTTGCATTACTGTTATTTTACACATTAAAGTAGTGAACATGTAGACAAAGTGAATCTTGGTTAATAAATAACGCAATTACTTTATTGATAACACAATCACAATATTAATAACATGATCACATTCCTATTATTTTATACATAAAAGCATGTAGACATGCACATGAATCCAACATTGGCCAGAAGCTTATATTTACTACTCTAAATTTAAATATAAGTTTACATTTATATTGTTACACTTATTTTCGTATACTTTAAATTTATTTTAGTAAATATAAGAAATTAAGGTCACTTTGCATATGATAGAGTTGGTCTCATAATTTCATGCCTTACAATGTGGAAAATGGTTTTTCAAAATCCAATATAGTTAGTACTTCGGCATTTTTGGGATTTAAGTATTAAACCTAGGGATTTTAAGACATAATTTTTGCAATTAATGTCTATTTTTGGTAAACATATAGTCATTTTTTAGGTTTTTAAATTGATGCAAAGTGGGGTGACTAGGGTAACAAAGGTCACATCTATGACCTTCACACATCAAATGACCTCTTTGTGTTAATTTCACATGTTAATCATCCCCCCTCATCCCTGATCACTTCATACTCATTCCTTATCACCCCTAATCACTTTTTCATCATTCCTCATTATCCCTAATCACTCCCTCATTGACCCTTATTGTCCCTAATAACTCCCTCATTAACCCTTACTATCCTTATTCATCTCTAATCACTCCCTCATCATCCCTTATTACTCCTTCATTGACCCTCACTATCCCTCATCATCCCTAATCACTCACTCCTCATCCCTCATCTTCCCTCATTGACCCTCACCATTTATTATCATCTTTAATCATTCCCTCATCATCCATAATCACTCCCTCATTATCTCTCACCATCCCTCATCATCCCTAATAACTCTCTCATCATCCCTGATCATTGATTCATCATCCTTAATCAATCTTTCCTCATCCCTCATCATCCCTAATCACTCCCTTATTTACCCTCACCAATCCTCATCATGTATAATTTTTCCCTTATTGTCCTTAATCACTCCCTCATTGACCCTCACCATCTCTCATCATCCCTAATTACTTCTTACTCATACCTCATTATCTTTAATAACTCATTCCTCATCCCTCATCATCGCTAATCACTCCCTCATCAACCCTCACCATCCCTCTCCATCCCTAATCACTCCCTCATCCTCCCTAATCACTCCCTCATTTTCCCTCACCATCCTTCATCATCCCTATTGAATCCCTCATCATATATACTCAATTTCTCATCATCCATATGTTGGAATCACAAACACTGGGAGGGGGTGAATCAATGTCTTAAAATAAACCTTTCTTCCCAATTAACATAATTAACCTTTCAAACCAATATAGTGATCAAGCAATGCATAGAGAAGAAATCACATAAACATGAAGAAATATGTAAACAAATGAACATAAGATTTGTGTGGGAAACCCTCATGGGTGATAAAACCCATTGAAACATAGCTTGGACTACAGTCTTATAAAACCATAAATCAATATTTAGTAAGGCACCAACCCCTCACTAATCAAGCACCAAATCAACTAGGCCTTTAGGAAGCTCTAACTTGCAAGGAGGAACTAAAACCCTAAGTGAATCATCACCAACTTATCCAATTCAAGGATGATTATTCAAGAACCAACCTGTAAGGAAACTCCCACTCCCTCTTGACTAAGCACCAACTCAGCTAAGACAAATATGATCACCTTAAGACACTTTGTTGCTCAACCAATAGATGGTGACCTTTTCTTCAAATCTTTACCTACTCTATCTAATGTCATACATCAGTAACACATATCTTATGAAAATCTTATTTTCTCTCAATCAACACAATATCACTCCTTCAATGCTCTTAAACTACCTCTTCAAACAATCAAATTTGCCCTTCTTTTACTTCGTTTAAACAACCCTCATATGCCTTGAATAGGTCAAATGACATTGATCATCATACATATAACTTATAATGGATGTTAATGAATAATCCTATATTAACCTTTTATGTTCTACATGACCTACTTATTCTTATCCAATAACTCTTTTCTTTTCTTGCTCTCGCATTCCTTAACTAGCACTAATAGGCCTATTATGCCTTGTATTTATACCAATCACTAGGTCACTCACACTCTTGGTCAGATAAGACACTAATCCATTGTGTTTAGAACCAAAAAATGTCTTATAACATGTAACACACAATAATATTATCACCATTAGGTCAGCTAAACTCATTTTGACCTCAAATTTCTTCTAGGCCTACTTAGAGACCTAATTGCATTAGGTCTATCTTCTCCATGAAAAAAATTGAACTACTATGGCCCAAATGGCCCTCACCAAAGTCCTTAGACTTTTAAATAACTAATTTTAAAACCTTAAATAACCTCATTTATTCTCAATAAGTAACACATACTTCATTTACCTCATGAAAGCTCCATTAGGCCTTAAAGACCTATTGGGCCTAATTACCTCAAAAACATTGTCTCAAATAACCTATAAAAACACTTTCAAGGTATAATACACATATGGATGGAAATTTAATGACCTAAGGGAAATTATAAAACTCATTATAATCTATAAATAAAACTCCAAAGACTTATAAACACCTCTAAAAAAGGCTCACTTTGATCTACCAAAAAGTTTCAAAACACAGTCAAGAACTTTTGACCATCAACATCTGTACAAGCACTTTACAACACTAAAAAATAATGTATAAGATATCATGTAACCTATAATAGATATAAAAATTATTTTAACACTTCCAAACTGGTCAAGATGACACAGGAACATCAAACTCACTCACATATAGAAAATTGCATGTAGCTCCGAAAATACAGTAATGAAGAATGTTGTATTTATCACTTGTAAGGGAAATTAAAATAGTTATAATTAAAATTAATATTTATTATGTGACATTCATAACACTCTAAATTACATATATCATTGGTTCTAGTGTCAATCATTAGTCGTGTAGACCAATTTGTTAACCCTCTCTTTCACAGTTCTTACATGACTAGATAAGCCATTTTGGCTTAAATATTTCAATTATTAAAGTGAATCTAAACCTTGTGTCAAGTATGTATAGGTCATACGCATCCAAAAAACATAAAAAATTGAATTTTTTACTAATGACTCCTATCATAGAGTCTAAAATACTTCACTTCATCTTATATACCCAAAACTGCCATTCTGCCTTGAGAAACTAGTCATGGTGAACATGCATTCCAACATCTATGTAGACATAGTAAATAAGTATCGATGCATGATTATTATCTTTATAAATATTTATAAAATATACAAATATAAATATACATAGGTCTAATGGTAAATATGTAATATATAAACCAAACTATAAACTTTACACCTTCATTGTCTCATCTTCACTAGACAGGACACCTTATGAACAACATTTAAAATATTTTTAATGACCTCCAAGACATATAAAAAATATGGAAATGTGTTATAGGTATTCAAAAAAAACATAAATAAATTTTATCCATTCCTAGTCCACTATAACTCATCCCTGATCTCATACTCAGTTATGCCTGGTTTTTCTCATTGTCTTCATTATTAGGCTTTTTAGAGATAAGTCATCTTTCATGACTAATTTAGTGATAATTCATATTTTAGGTCTATAACTTGATCATGATACACCATTAACATGAATTAAAATTTACAAGATTCAAATCCCTCCATTGTGCACCTTTGACTCAGTCAACCCTACTTATTATATCAATTTTTTGAGAAATAAGGGATTTCTTATAGCGTCCACTCACTGTCATGAACACTCAATGGCATATAAAGGTACTTGTAAGAGTATTCTACATGATCCAATCATCAAAATATCCTTACCATTCCATTATGGGAACTCAAATACAAAAACTTCATCATTGGGTCACTATAAGGGTTTTAGAAAGGTTTAAGACCGATTTCCATTCTTAAAGTTTGTTCATAAAGCTCTATCCCTAAAACCAAATCCTAATACTTGGAAATATTTTTATGATCCTTTTCCATCTCTCCCAAAGATTAATATTCCTATGAAATAGTCACACTTTCCAACAAGCATCAAAAGTTCCTTCTCGAGCCTATAATTCTACATTCTAGCACTTGAGAGACCTCAAGACCCACTTTACATGCTTTCTCCTTTGAATTAAGACCTGAAACTTCATGATCACTTTTGAAACAACATATCACACCTATATTATATTTCACATGAGATTTATCACCTTGGAAACTGATTTTGACCCCTCATTAAGCAACACTAGGTCTCTTTGCACATGAGTCTTATACATTAAGCCACACTTAGACCTTAAAAACACCTTAAACCCTCTTGAAATGCTCTCAAAACCTCATAATAATGTCATATATCCTTTTACCATGATAAAATATAACATTTCATGACTTCAAGCTCATACATATCCATGTCATTACCATCATGCCTCTACAAGACATAATCATGCTCAAGAACAAGTTCATTCACACATACCTACTAGGAATCATACCACTTTGAGAACTTCTTGCCACTATACATTCACTCTAAGACACATTATTATGAAAAAAAAAAACCTTTTCATTCTCAACTAATACCACACATGTTCTCACAAGCCTCAACTCACTCACTTGACTAGACTTCACAATGCATGCCTTCACCAAGACAAGACTAGGCTTTGTGAACACCTTGTCCACAAATAATTGATTTTTATGAACTTGGTAAATCAATGAAATTATCACAAAAATAAATCCAACACAAACAATAATATTTTTATGATGATATTTTTGTGTATATAAAGTAATCATTGTTCATAAGTTTGTTACATATCAACATTTTGACAAGACCTTATGTAGAACTCAAGGACCTGCTAGATCATTCCTAAGCCATCATGATCAATTACCATAAAACTTCAAAATATCACTTATGGGACATAAATTACACTCAATTACCTTTGAAATCAATGACAACATCAATGTCTCAACATACCAATAGGAACCTACCTCAACAATCTCCCCCTTTGTCATTGATGGAAAACACTCTAACAAAGTAGATCATTCACATCTCCTCAAGCTGGATCTCCCCCAAACTAGTATTTATCCCAATCAAATATTTCTCCCCTTTTGAAATTAATGAAAAAGGGTCATCACTAACAATACTACTAATCCTTGGACCTGGATCAACTAAAAACACATCTTTCGTATACACATAATATTTTCAACTTTTATCAAATACTAATGCTTGTCATCTTCTAGGAACCCATCGAGACTCAATCTCTTTGAGTGCATGCCTTAAGAGGTACACTAAGAAATGGGTGGGTAAACCTTTGGTGCTTCATATTATTTTTTTCCCTTATTTCCAAATTATTATCAATCTAACTAGCTCTTAAAACCATTCCTTAAGCTATTACTTCTCCCTTGTAGACTTCTCCAGTCTTTTTCCTCTTTCTATCCCTCTTTTCCTCACCTTGATCCCCTTTCACCAGTTGACTATACTAGGTCAACTGGGTCAAATTTTTATAGTTTTCATCCTTTGATTATTGTACAAGGTCGACTAGGTTGAACCTGTACTATTTTTGGGTATTTTCACTTGAGAGCTTTGTTATCCCTTCGGTCGACCTTACTCGATACCTAGTGATTTATCTCCCAAAAACATACAAGGTCGACTAGGCCAACCCTATATAGCTGACATATTTGAAAGGATTTAGGGTGAGATCTACCTATAAATACAATATCATTTTTTCATTATTTCAATATGAAATCAAGAGTTATTCTTCACTTATGCTTCTTTATAATTTGTTCTTCTACCATTTTATTTGAGGAGTCTTAGCTTGGGGTTTATACTTGGAGAATTTAGTCTTGTGGATAATTCTTGGATGTTTTGGACTTTCTTAGTTATCCTTATAAACCAAAACAACCTCTTTTGAATCCCCTTTGGCTAAGGGAGAGATTGAGTCTCTGCAGGTTTACATTCAGGTAAGTATATTCTAACTTTGTTTTCCTCTCTTTAGTAGATATAAGTAGCATAAGTATTGGCTTGAATAATATTACTCTTCATATTCCATGTATTAGGGTATTAATCATACTTAGCTTAATTAAGATTCTCTTGTACATGTTTTTATTGATTCTAACCCCTTTATTATGCCACAAGATTTGGTGTGCACTAGATTAGATTTATTTTCTTGTTTATTAGAATAGATTAAACATTAAACCTAGAACTCTTTTAGGGTTGTTGAATGATTCTATTAGACTGTAGGATTTGGAACCCTTCCTAGCATGTTGTATTGTGATAAGTGATCCCATAATTAAATGTAGCAGATCCCCATACTCGTCATCCCCTCGCTTAACAAGTGTATTCCAAATTGGAAGTATAGGTATGTTATATCTTCTTCGAACCAAGATTGATTTATAAACATGATGCATTTTTTATTACATACATTCTGATGAACCCAATGTGAACTAACCTTTGATAGATTTTTTAACATTATTTCATTCTTTTCATCATTATTTTTATCATATATTTGCCATACAAGATTGACTCTATCGACCCAGTATCTAAATTTTGTTTACACAATCTCAAGTATAGGCTACTAAATCAACCCGATTGACCCAGTACAAGTTTTTATCTTTTCAAACATACAATCCAAACAAATAGGTCAACCTAGTCAACCTTGTAAATTTTTAGTCACTCAACAAGTTTTTGTAAAGCTTGATTGACCCAATTGAACTAGTTAGTAGAATTTGTAAGCATATATCAGGGTTCTTGAATAACAATCTTCATTATTTACATCTCTAATCCAACAAGGTTCCTTTTTATCTCTCTATATTTTTCTTTACAGTATTTCCTTTTACAATTTGTAGTCTTCAAAATTGCCTTTACACAGTCAATGTGATTGACACTACCAACCCAGTTTTGTGTTCTATGTGTTATCTAGATAACTAGATCAACTTTGTTGACCCTATTCATTTTCAAACCTTGCTTTCATAGTATAGGCTTGAATTTGTCAACATTTTTATGTATTTTATGCATACATTATTGATCATATCAACATTTTACATTGTTTCAAATTTTAAATTAACCTTATATGTTAGTAATTAATTCACACTTTCTTTTCTTGTTGCTTGAATGCTTAAGAATAGATCACATAGCTTAATTAGGTGGTTTTTTAATTAACCATTTAGTTTACTATTTTCTCTTTTATGTACACAACCAAATCACATAATCTAAATAAGAATTTTAACATATGTCTACCCAAGGCCAACCTACTTGGATTTCATCACCAAGGGGGAAGCTGACTTGATACTCTGGTCAAGTATAAAGCATGGTTAATGGTATATTTTAGTTAAGCATCTGACACCCTTATTTTTATGGTGTGTGAAGTGAGGGGGTAGGCCAAAATACCAATACTATATCATTTCCACTACAGTCCCTTTCATCCCAAACTACCTAAAACCATCCTTAGATTACCATTCTATTTCCTTGTTTATAGCCAAGTTTCTATCACATTTAAAATCATATCTTACTAATCTAATAAACATTTAGGTTGAACAATTAGATAACTATTTACTTTCCAATTTTATTTATTTCTCTTTGATCAATTATATTTTATATTGTAAAAACTTGCATTAGCCAACATTGGTACAAGGTTTTGTGTTATGTGCTTTGATTGGATTGGCTAGCATTAATACAATTGATTGTTTGTTTTATTTTAGCTATTTATTTTGAAATTTATTTCTTAAAATAATCTTGTTTCATTTCATAACTTGTTATAGGTTTCTTAAATTCCCATATCTATTGTATTGATTTAACCTAGTCCACCCAATATCTTTTCTAGTCTCTACTCACTGTACTAGATCGACCCAATCGACCCTGTACTATTTACAGTCCCTATTTTATATTTTTATAATTTCTATTCACTATACTGGATCAACCCAATAAACCCTATACAATTCCTAGACCCTATTTTTTTGCTAGGTTGACCTAGTTGACCCTGTACTATTTTCTATCTTTCTTATTTTTCAATTTAGTTATCTATCTTTCCTTCTTTGCATTCTATTCATTCCTCTTTAGTCATAATGAAATTTCCTATCATAATCTTCTTATATAGCTTAAATCCATTTAGATACTATATGAGATGTTTAATTCTTCCTCTCTTTTCCTCCCAAGAGCACCATCACTCTTGGGGCACCTCTTCTCCTTCTTTATTTATGAACTACAATATGGTGAAAATAACACCTCAAGATGAAGTTGATGGATCTAATCCCTTTTTTACTTACCATGAAACTTCTCATCTTCAAAATATTCAAACTAATGTGGGATTAATTAATACAAGTTTACTTTAAAATCCCACTAATAATCCTTCTTCTAGCAATCCTCCCCCTAACACTAATCTGGGGAGTGTTCCTACCAACACTAACTCACCTCCTGATTCAACTCAACCTTTAGCCCAAGTTATATAACAAATTAATATAATGAAAAATTATAATACCAACCACATGATGCAACTTAAACAACATTTAATTAATATGGCTAATCAACCTCTAACTATGCATCCTCAAGCTAATCCCAATTTCATTCCTCCACCTCTTTGGGATGCCTCAAGTAATGTTATTCCTCATTCAAACCAATCAAAATGATCCTTTATCCCCTTTATTTTTCCATTGATATTGGTAGCATATCTCCAACTATTAAGTATGATGGGACTAAAGACCCTGCCTCATTTTTCAAAGCCTTTAGCAACCTTTAAAAAGAGTGTATCCAAACTAATACCTTTGCCACAACTAAAATCTTGGTCAAAACCTTCATTGGTGATGTATTATAATGGTATAATCAAATTACCCAACATTATATTTTACAACTTTAATATTTGGTTAATCCTTTGGTTAAAGAGTTTCAACACAATGATCTTCCTGAGAATTGTCTTAGCAACTTCATCAATGCTAAGCAATCTCCCACTAAATCATCTCATGACTTTATCAAAAGATTGAAATATGTAGATCATAAATCCAATCATAACATGACTGATGATAAATTATTTAAACTCTTTATCACCACTTTGACTCCCACTCTTCAATATAAGGCTTGAATCTTTGCTCCCCAATCACTCAATGAATCTCTTTATCAAGCTAAGCATCGAGACTTTCTTATGAAATAATTTGAACATAATCCTAAAATTATTAAAGGATACTTCCAAACATCTAATGATATCACCAGTAATAATCTTCAAAACCAACAAGGAGTTTCCAAAATAGATGTTACTTCACTTTCTCATACACCTCTTTTGGTTCAACAAATGAAACAATTTTTTCCACCTTCCAAACCTTTCATCTATCCCAATGCTCCTCCTAAGAGGTATGATCCCAACCTATTTTTTTGGTTTCATGCTGACATTAGACATTCTCATGAATCTTGTAGAGGGCTCACTAAAATTGATATCTCCTATATGCTTGGTGATTCATTCAGTCACGAACCTATAATCAATCTTCATCATCAACAATACACTGTTGATTTTCAAAAATGACAAACTTCTAAATCTTCTACTTCAAATAACCAAAAATCTTCTTCCAATAATCAATTAAATGCCAAGGATGTTTATGCTATTGATGTTGATTATCACCAATATTTTAACAATTCTCAATATGTCAATACTGCTAAGGTCAATTATCATTATAGACCATCTCACAAAGATCTCATTACCAAGCCTAAGAATCCATATTTGGAGGAACAACTTATTAAATATACTACCACTGCTATTGTTACTTTAGAATCCCAAGAGGAACCATCTCCTCCTAATATTCCCACCACATATATTCCTCTAAAGTCTAATTTACCTCCTAAACCTTATGTTGGTTCTTCTAAGTTTTATTGGAACTTTCTTGAAGAACTCAACTCTATACCCTGTAAAATTCCACTTATGGAGTTGGTTTGTACTTCACCCTATCATCATAAATTCCTTATGTAACACTTCAAGAAATTGAATATCCATCATCCATAGATTAAGAACCATCTTCTATTGAATCTCAACCTATCAATGTCAATGCCATTGAAGCTATGTGTCCTTCTTCCAAGCCCTCTATTAAATTCTTTGAAGATGACATGATCAATGATGAAATTATATTTAGTGTTAATGATCCACCAATTTTCATCAAAGCATCCATTAATACCACTCTTATCTAGAAAGGTCTAGTTGATGAGGGTTATTTAATTAATGTGACATATTTATGGCTCATCCAACAACTTGGTTATAACAAGGACCATCTCAAGCAAAATCATCATACTTGTCATGGTCTTGATAAGACTAATAAAAAAACACTTGGTTGTATTTGGTTTCCATTAATGATTGGACCTAAGATTTTTCAAACCAATATTATGGTCTTTGACTTACCCTTACCTTAAAACATACTCCTTGGTCATCCATGGACTCATTGACTGAGAGCCATTGCTTCTTCCAGTAGTCAATGTATTAAATTTTTACATAATGGTAAATAGTATAAGCATGAGGTTGATCCCAACCCATGGAGAATTCATCTTACCAATCCTAAATTGTGATATCATATTCCTATCATTCCTAAATTTAATAGTGATCCTTCACCTAAATTCATCAATGTGAATCCTAATTTACAAGTTACTCTTGTGGATTCTGATGATGATGAGCCCATTGATTTGAAACATACTTGCAATGCTACCAAGTTACCTCTCTACATTTCACAATGGCTTCCTCCTCTATTACCTAAGGATTGTAGTATTCTTCTTATTGATGAGATTATAGATTTCCCCCTCCATGCAATGCTCAAGAGCCTTCTTTACCTGAAGATGACTTCACTTGCAATGATTTTAGAGTGGTCAAATTATTTCAAGATCCTCTCATAATGTATCCTCATATATTTAATAATATTGGGGTTTTACCCTTTGAAACTCCCCCTGATTCTCAAGCATGTAAAATTTATCCAACATATGATGATAACTATATAATGGTCCAAGCTCAATATAGAGAGTTGGATGTCCAACATTATCAAAAAACCTTAGCCAAAATTAATGATTTTAATCAGGATGTTCATACCATTTTTATGGATCATACCTTAGATCTTAAGGGTTATGTGCCTCCTGACAATCCTCATATCGATACTCCTTGGGTGGTAGAGAAAATTATAGCTTCTAAACATATGAAATTTTATACATCTCCTTCATCACCTACAGATCCAATCATTGCATCTAATCCTTCTCCCGTCTTTGAAGCCGCCGATGTTCCAATATCTTATGCTCCATCTACTTATTCTACTCTTGAAATTACACTAGATGTCAAGGAAACTGGTGTTCATCAAATAAATTCTAAGTATGATCACCATGGTAATCAAATTCTAGATCTTGAATTAGATGTTTATTTTTATGGTCCTCTTCTTACCTTGCCTAGTGGCAAAGCTATCCTTGAGTTACTTTATGCTCGAGAACCTCAACATCCTTGACATCATCATAAACTTGGAAATTTTCAAGACTAAAACTCCTTTCTTCAACAAATTCATTGCTAGCATTGATCCTATAACAAATCCCATTTCAACCTTACCTAATGCACCATACCAATTTCAATATGGCAATGACATGCTTATGGAATAAACCACTGGCATGAATATGGTACTCCATCTTGTCCTCAACCAATTGTAGTTTCTCAAGAGCTTTCACCTACAAAACATGATAATTTTAGTGTATTCCTTGACAAATATCATTAATATTTTGCTTGGTCCTATGAGGACATGCTTGGAATTTACCCTAGCATTGTGGTGCATAACATCATTACTTATCCTAATGCCAAGCCTGTGCATCAAAAGAAAAGAAAATTTCCACCTAAAGTTTCCACTCTATGTCATAAGGAAGTCATCAAATTACTTGATGATAAATTTATTAGACCAGTGGATTATTCTAAATGGGTTTACAACATTATTCCTATTCAAAATAAGGTTACTATGGTCATTCACATTTATATTGATTTCTGTAATCTTAATCTTGCTTGTCCCAAGGACAACTTCCCTTTACCTTTGATAAATGCCATTATTTATTTCATGACTGGTTATGAAATGTTATCTCTTATGGATGGTACAATAAAATTCACATCAATATTGAGGACCAACATAAGACTACTTTCACCATGGAATGGGGCATCTATTGCTATATCAAAATGCCCTTCGGTCTCAAGAATGTTGGACCCACTTACCAATGAGTAATGACTCACATCTTTCACGATCTTCTTCACAAAATTGTTGAAACATATGTGGATGATATCATTGCAAAATATAAACATCATAAGAATCATCTTTTTGACATTGCTATCATCTTTGACCATCTCCTTAAATATAAAGTTAGGCTCAATCTTTATAAATGTGTCTTTGGAGTCACATCTAGAAAATTATTAGGATTCTTAGTCTCTCTCCATAGTATCGATGTTGATCCTACCAAAATTAATGCTATCATCAACATGCCTATTCCTCATTCTATTCTTGACATTCATACTTATTTAGGAAAACTTAGGTCAATTAGTTGATTCATCCTTAAAATGGCATATCAAATTCAGTCTATAAATTCACTTCTTAAGAATTGTACTACTTTAGAATGGATGGATCCATGTTAAAAATCCTTTGATAATATGAAAGAGTCATTACTTCATCCACATACACTTCATCCTCCTTTCAATGATAAACCTTTGATTCTATATACTTCTTCCACACCTATTTCAATTGGGGAAATGCTTGCCCAAAAAGATGAAATGAGAAGAGAGTATGT
This sequence comes from Torreya grandis, assembly GCA_037957365.1. NCBI lineage: Eukaryota > Viridiplantae > Streptophyta > Pinopsida > Cupressales > Taxaceae > Torreya > Torreya grandis. The sequence goes on along the minus strand of JARHVA010000609.1, from coordinate 3,256,433 downwards.
TATCTACTACATTCGCTGAGGCATCATCAATTATGAAACATATTATACCAAAATTGAGCTTGTTTACCTCATCATCTATTTTGTAGCTAAATATCTTTTCCACTATATGCTTTACAAAACTACTTAAGTCATTATTCATTCTGACCCCCTTCATCATTTATTCTCCAAAGCATTTCTTCCTAGAGATAGAATTTGTAAATGGATGATCCTCCTTATGGAATTTGATCTCCGCATCATCACTCAAAAAGTTGTTAAAGGGAAAATCATAGTTGATCAACTTGTTATAGCTCCCATACTAGCCACTTCTTCTCTTCAAGATAATCTTCCAAATGTTAATATCCTTTACATTGAAGGACTTAATTAAGCTATTAATCTTAAAGATTATTTTCATAACTTTATCACCGATCTTGAAGCCAATAATCTTTATGAATCCACTATTCCCTTCGATACTACTAAACAAAATTATTTATTGAGGAGCTTCCTAAAATTAATGTTGACTTGCATGAAGATACTTGAACCCTTGACGTTGATGGTGTTAAATGCCTTCCAGGAGCTAGGGAATGTTGCATTCTCACAAATCCCCTTGGCAAAATCATTCCTTTAGATTTTCACTTCACCTTCAATGTCACCAAAAATGTGGCTGAATATGAAGCTCTTATCTTAGGCATGAGAGCTACTCTTAATTTAGACATTTATTACCTTCATGCTTTAGGTGATTTTAAACTCATTTGCCACCAATTTAGTGGTGCTTATCAATGTAAAAGTGATAACCTCATCACATATTATCAAATTTCAACCACTCTTGCTAAATATTTCATCTCTTTCACTATTGAGCCTATTATTAGAGATCAAAATTCCATCACTAATTCTCTTGCCTCTTTAGCGTCTCTCTTTCATCCACACCAAATCCTTTTTTATCCTACTTTTCTTATACAAATAATAAAATCTCCATCATCTATTCAAACACCATATTTGCTTATCTACCACATAGAGTCTATTACCATTCAAAAAATCCCATGGTATCAATAAATCATTCAATTCTTGAAACATCAAACTTATCCTCTTAATTTAGATTATCATAAAAAACACATATTCATAAATAAGCTTTCAAATATGTATTTTGACATAACATTCTTTATTATCACAATGTTGAAGGTACCTTACTCCATTGTGTTATTCAAGATGAGGTCCCTTCTCTTCTTAAACAAGCACATAGGGGCATTTGTATTGGACACTATAGTGGACATGTTATAGCCCATAAATGCCTATATATGGGTTATTTTTGGCCTACACTTGAAAAGGATGCAATCAAATATGTAAAAAAGTGTAATCTTTGTCAAATTCACAATGATATAATTCATTCACCTCTAGTCAAACTTAAAACCATCAAATCTCCTTTGCCATTTTCCATATGGGGATTTTATCTCATTGGCAAACTACCTCACTCCCAAGATGGGCATGTCTTTATCATCACCGCTACTAAATATTTTACCAAGTGGGTAGAAGCCATGCCCCTTATTAATATCACCAGTCCTACCATTTCTAAATTTATTCTTAATAAAATCATTTTCAACTTTGGCATTCCCCATACCATCATTTTAGACAATGGTGGTAATTTCAATAACAAACATGTTAAACAACTTTGTACTAAATTCAAGATCAATCACAAATTTTCCATGCCTTATCATCCAAAATGCAATGGACAAGATGAGGCCACTAATAAAATTATCAACAAAATTATCCAAAAGATAATTTTTGAAACTCATAGGGATTGTGATATTTATATTTACCCTGCACTTTAGACCTATTGAACTGGCATACACACTGCCACTAGAGCAACTATATTCTCGTTAGTCTATGGTTTTGAGTTAGTTATTCCTTTAGAAGTTGATATTACCTCTCTTTGTATATCTCTTCATGTTATTATTCCCAATGAATAATTATGTAAATCTCATCTTCATTCCCTTGATCTACTTGATGAACATCGTCTTGTCACCTTACAACATAACTGCCAATACAAGGCTTGCATTACCAGATAAAATAATAAACATGTTAAATTATGCATATTTAATGTAGGTGATATTGTCCTTAAATTAGACTACATCCATGATAAAGAAGGTAAATACACCCAAAAATAGTGGGGCCCATATTTAGTCAAAGATATTCTTGGTCCAAGCACCTACCATCTTCAAACCAATGAAGGCCATGTTTTCAAAGAACCCACCAATGTACAATTCCTTATAAAGTTCTTTGCCTAAAAATTTCTTTTTTTTCATGCTTTCTATCTACATATATCTAACACTTTTTGTAGGTTATTTACATGGGTATTTCCCTCTACATAAAGTTCACTCCTTTCACAAACCTCTAGTCCTCCTTTTTAGTCTTTTGGTTTCTTGATGTGCCATAGTCTTCTTTATCTTCTTGCATTTCTCTTTTTTTTAACACCCCTTGGGCATTTATTTTGTGAGTTGATTCAAAATACCATGGATAGGACCTGACATTCCTCACAAAACTACCTTCCTTTTGCTTAACTCACTTTATCTTTCATTTTCTTATTGGCACCCCTTGGGTTTTTCTTTTATGAAGTTGTAATGTAAGACCAGGGATAAGACTCAGTCCTCATAAACTTACCATCTTTTCATTTCGTTTATATCCTTTCTCTAAACTTTAGATTTTGTTGCTTTTATTAGATGGAATTTGCACAATAATTTATGTTAGCATGTTTTCCTTCATTTTCCTCATTCTTATGATAAGGAATCACACTTTACTGTCATTGTATCCTTTTTTCCCTTTATCACATTTTTTTATGATTTGAAGTTATTAAAATTGTTCTATGTGTCACTTCTCTTGATTTCCCCTTTCTTTCACTCCCATTAGATAAAACAAGGTCAAATTCAAGATAACACTTTTATTTTACCTAGATTTATGAGACTCTCAGACCCCATACTCTTTGAATTTCTCTCTCTTAACAAACTTGTCCCAAATATTCAAATGAAAGTCATCTTTATCACTCATGTTTGGTTTTCCAAATCTGTATGGAGGAGGAATCTGAAAAAGACATCAAGAAAGTTAAAATCCAAATCATTTAAAACAAAAGGCAATGATATCTAAAAGGCAACATATAAATCTCAAAAGTCAACATCACACCAAAAGACGTGATTACAAGCACATCTCCTATCTATAATCAAATCTCAAAATCCATAATTGGCCTCATATAGAGTCGAGGACTTTTGGGGTGCAGTAGAGAAATATATTGGAATAGGAGAATTCAAAAAACTTTATGGTGCTACCTACTTTCTCATGCAAGTACCCAATCTTCATAGTAGATCGATGGATCTATAAGGGGTCCTGAGGAATGTGGAATACATTGTGGGAAGACAGGTCCATTTCATGTTTCATGCATATAGCCTCCATGGGATGATCTATATACTTCATTTGTTGACCTAAGACTTGTGTATATAAGAGAAGTTCTTCAGAGTCCTTAAGGTCTAAATTCCTCTTATTTTGATAAACCTAATTTGAGGGTCTTGAATTCGATAAAGAGTTCTTATACCTTGGTTTTTCCTTCATTCTCCCCTCTACCCATTTCATTTCCCCCTTTGACATTAAAATTAATGATTTTAATTCTATTTTCTCTTCTTTAATTCTTTCTTCTTAACCTCTTAAATCAACATGCTAGCACTACTTTATTTCAATTTTATATATCCTTAGAGTAAAACATGTTTGAGAAACTATGGATTACTTCTTTCTTTTTCCCCATGATTTACATTTCTAGACTTGTCTTACTTTCCTTTTACCATTTTTTATTGTTTTACTATCATGTTTTTATGGACACCTGAGTTTGTACCCTTTTTCTATTATTGAGTAAGGTTGGCTTGTTACTTCTCACTCATCAATGTTGTTTGCCCTTTTAGGCACATTTCTCCATTGTTGAGTGAGATAAGGATTGTTACTACTCACTCATCAATGTTATTTTACCATTTGATATTTTATTAACCTCCTCTTTGACATATATCCTTAGTTTGACTTGGTGATTTTGCGTTTCTTACTTAAGGATAGCTTGATTGAGTTTTTTGGTCTTTAGTATCCTTGATTTTTTAGTTACCTGATTTACTCTTGTGTTTGACTTGGTCATTTGGTCTAACATAGGACTAGTCACCCCAGCTTGCCAAATTTGCCAAGTACGTCTCATTCTCATAGCACCAATTGTCTTAGATTTTTCTTGCATTTATTTGTTTTTTCTCTTTAGTTTTATATTTTTAGGTTTGTCGAAAGCAATCTCGGTGCCCTACATAATCAAAAATAACAACACAATAAAAAACCATTCAGCGATAAAGGTAAGTCAAGGTATGCATTACATTTACTTTTTAGTCATTTACTTTTTAGTTATTTAATTTTTAATCATTTACTTTCAATTATTTTTAATTTAAAATACTGTAACTTTTTTTTGGCATTAGCATTGTGTGTTACTATGTTCTTTCTCAAATCACCATCCCCTATTACACATTAGTGATACATGATGATATTTGAGTGAGGCACATATATACACATAATATTTTCAAATTATCAAATATTGATGCTTTACATCGTATAGGAACCCATCGAGACTCAATCTGTCTGATTGGATGCCTTAAAGGGTACATTGAGAAAGGGGTGGGTAGACCTTTGGTGCTTTACAAAATGGTTATCCCTTATTGCCACATTATTACCAATCCAACTAGATCTTAAAACCATTCCCTAAGTTATTACTCATCCCTTGCACACTCCAATCTTTTCCCTCTTTTCCTCACCTTGATCCCCTTTTGCCAGTTAACTGTACTAGGTCAATTGGGTGGAACCTATATAGTTATTAGCCTATAATTATGATATAGGGTCAACTGGATTAAACCTATACTATTTTTGGGTATTTTCACTTGAGAGCTTTGTTAGCCCTTTGATTGACCTAGCTCAAGACCTAGTGATTTATCTCCCAAAAACATATAGGGTTGACTAGGTTGACCCCATAAAACTGACATATTCAGAAGGATTTAGGGTGAGATCTACCTATAAATACAAGATAATTTTATCATTATTTCAAATTCAATCAAGATTTATTATTTACTCCTGCTCCTACTTCTTTACAATCTGCTCTTCCACCATTCTATTTAAGGAGTCTTAATTTGGGGTTTCTACTTTAAGAATTTAGTCTTGTGGATAAGTCTTGGATGCTTTTGACTTGTTTAGTTATCCTTATAAACCAAAACAACCTCTTGTGAAGCTCCTTTGGCTAAGGGAGATATTGAGTATCTACAGGTTCACATTTAGGTAAGTATATTCTTTATTCTCCTCTCTTTAGTAAATAGAAGTAGCATAAGTATTGGCTCGAATAATATTACTCTTCATATTACATGTATTAGGATCTTACTCATACTTATCTTAATTGAGATTCTCCTATACATGTTTTGATTGATTCTAACCCCATTATTGTGCCATAAGCTTTGGTGTGCACTAGATTAGATTTACTTTCTTGTTTATTAGAATAGATTGAACATTAAACCTAGGACTCTTTTAGGGTTGTTGCATGATTATGTTAGATTATAGGCTTTGGAACCCTTCCTATCATGGTGTATTGTGACAAGTGATCCCTTAATTAGGTCTAAAAGATCCCCATATTGGTCATGTCCTCACTTAAAAAATGTATTTCCAATTAGAAGTGTAGGTATACTCTATCTTCTCTGAGCCATGATTGATTTATAGACATGATGCATTTCTAATTACATACACCTTTTCTCTTCAAACAAGATTATTCTTCCTTTGATCAATCCAAATAGAGGCTCACCTCACCTTAGGCTCATATCTATATAAGTACACAACTTATTAATCACAGAGCTACAAATCTCCCCTTAAGACCATGCTCTCCTTTCAAGTTTTCCCAAACCATCAGAGGCCTCCATACACATAAGAATCACTCTTATTGCTTGATATTTGGTAACACTTGAAAAAGGAACTCCTTTTTTAACAAAGTATCTTTTTGTAACCATCTTCAATTAGATCTTATAGAGACATACACACATTAGGCATGTCTACAAACAATAACATTGTTCCAAATAATAACCTTAGTTATCTATACATAAATATATTCATTGTCCATATGTCATATCAAAAGATTATTCATGAAATAATCTATCCACTTTATGTTTTACAATCCATCATGGATCAAACCAGCTCAGAATAACTTACTCATATAAAACTACCAGTTAGGTATATGATAACTCAATCTTTATGGAACCTCAGTCAAACATTTATCAAAATCTGTCAAGATTGTTATGACATATCAGATGTCTAAGTAAGAGTACTCTAATTATTCTGGTACTTCACATACTTTTTCAAGGAACTTATACAATTTCCACATGCATTACATGATCCTAATGTCACCTTGACATTCACCAAAATCACTTGAATCCACATGGTAAAGATTAAAAGAAACCATCTATGCAGTCATCTTATATTCACTGGATTTTCATTGTTTCACTATCCAATGAAGTCTTGAAAACCTCAATCATGTTAGTCATGTCATATGATTGAAATAACCTTGTCCACCATTGATCATGCCCATAAGGTACGATCACCTTCTTAAATATTTATGCACTCAGATGCATCTTCAGATATTGAAATGAACAAAGTGAACATACATCAAGCTCCCCCTTTGTTCTTGTACTTGATATCCTCATAATATAACTCAAAAAATTCAACCTAAACTCACTATGCATGGATGAAAATTCATAATCTTTCACAGTAAAACATCTTCTCTTCTTAGACCTAGTAGACACCTAAAGCATTCAGTCCTCCTTCAATGATATGTTATATTTTGATTCTTCATGAAAGAACGTTAAGACCTCATATCACCAATAGGATATTTAAATGAAATGGATCTAGTTCTTGGTATTCTTAGCCAATTGTGCCTTCTATATATCAGTCATCTTCTCATCTCTATTGTCTACCCTTGCTTAGATATGTATCACCTCATCATGGCCTCATCAACATACTTATGCCTCAAACATAACTCTGATCATTTATGATAGCTTCATAGAATCAACTCAGATCCTCTAGCTTGATGATCAACTCATTCTTCACTTGTAGACATCTACTTTTATAGATACTTGTGACTTACTTACAAATCTCTTTGTGATGTTTCATCATTGATATAGATCACATGATCATATGTTATGGCTTAGATAACTTCATAAAACACATGGTCAAACATACTCTTTATATCATCTCCAATACTTGAATCTTATGGACAATACCTTTACCAAGAATGGCATTGGTATTATATACCAATCGATAACTCTCATGAGCCTCTGCTTACTTGATTCACCAATATACCTATACATACCTTCTTCTAGGACATAAATCAAGGTTCTGTAAGACACCTTGTTGCTTTTACCTATTCCTTTCTCTTAACATGTCTTTAGATTCCTTATAGACTATCAACTTAGGTTTGACATTTGAATTGGATTCTACATAATCCTTCTGAGTAGAAAATAACACTTTTGACATTGTTTAAATTTTGACTTATGTCCTACAGTAACACATAACTCACCTTGGTTTAAGTTTTGATCATGCTTCATCTTGTCATATTTATTATCCTTAGTCAAATCTATCAGTACCATCATTCTTAAATAGACCATCATTACAAACATGATAAACATTATCATCACCGAACTTCAATATTGTGCTTCTTAGGATCACCCTTAGGCTGTTAGGCCTCACCTAAAGGACCATATATGATACCAATTTTTGGAATAAAAACCACTAAGGGCGGGGGTGGGTGGGGGGAGGGTGGGGGTGAATCAGTGTCCTAAAATAATATTTTCCTCCCACTTAACATAATTAAACTTTCAAACCAATATAGTGATCAAGCAATGCATAGAGAAGTAATCATATAAACATGAAGCAAGATATCAACACACGAACACAAGAAATATGTGGGAAAACCTCATGGTGGATAAAACCCATTGAAACACATATTGTACTATAGTCCTATAAAACCATTAATCAAGATTTAGTGAGGCACCAATCCCATAAGCAACTTATCACCAAGTTAGCCACTTCAAGGACATTTCTTCAAGAACCAATCTACAAGGCAAATCCCACTCCCTCTTGACTAAGCACCAACTTAGATAAGATATTAATCCAATAGGATTAGATTTTAAAAATGTCTTATAACACTTTACATACAATAATAGGATCACCATTAGGTTTTCCAAAGTCATTTAGACCTCAATCTTCTTCAAGACCTACTTAGAGACCTAGTTGCATTAGGTCTATTTTTCCATGGAATAACTTGAAATACTATAGCCTAGATGGACCTAACCAAACTCATTAAACATTTAAATAAATTATATTACAACCTCATCTAACCTCATTTATTCTCAATAATTCAAACATACTTCATTTACCTCATGAAAGCTCCATTAGGCTTTAAAGAACTATCAGGCCTAATTACCCGAAAAACACTATCTACCAAGACGAGGCTCAAAAAACCTATATAAAATATTTCAAGGCATAATACACATATTTATGGAAACTTCATGACATAATGGTAATCATCAAACTCATTATACCCCATCACTCAAGCTCTAAATACTCATCTAATCTGCTAGAATGTTTTAAAACATAGTCAAGAATGTTTAACCATCAACATCTGTAAAGGCATTTTACAACACTAAAAAAACATTTATAATATATTTTTGAACCTATAATACATAACCACATGCTTGGTACACTCACAAACTGGTCAAGATGACATAAGAACATCAAACTCACTCACATATAGAAAATTGCATGTAGCTCCAAAAACACAATCATGAAGAATGTTGTCTTTATCACTTGTAATGGAAATTAAAATACTTATATTTAAAATTAATAGTTTATATGTGACGTTTATAACATCCTCCAATAGATATATCATTAGTTCTAGTGTCAATTATTGGTCTTATAGACTAATTTTTTAACCCTCTCTTTCACAGTTCTTACATAGCCAAATAAGCCATTTTGGCTTCCATATATTATCTTATTAAAATGACTATAAACATTATATAAATAATTTATAGGTCATATACATATAAAAAAACATAAACATATGATTTTGATGCAATGAATCCTATCATAAAGTCTAAAACACTTCACTTCATCTTGCATACCTAAAACTGTCATTCTACCTTGAGAACAAGTCATGGTGAACATGCATTCCAAAATTGTGTAGACACATTGAATAAGTATTGATTAATGATTATTTTTTTAACTAAACGGGGGTAAAAATTTATTAAGTACCAAATAGAACACCAATTACAATTTTTTCTCCTAATCCACCAAATGGACCAGCTTTTGATACAAATTCAGAGGAAGGATAGTCTCCTCAGTAATGCTCCAGGATGCCCCATTCTCCGAGGCCCACTTAGCCAAGTAGTCTGCAACCTCATTCCACTCTCATGGAATGTGTTGGAAGGAAATAAAATTCAAAGAAGAACTTAATTGCTTAATCTGCTAGATAATAGCTTGTAAATGCCAATCAGTCTTACCAGAATTACTGTTGTTCAACAAATTAACCACAACTTGTGAATTCGATTCACAAATGACATTGAGATGACCACTTCTACAACAGCTTTCCACAGCCTCCAAAATGGCCTCAGCTTCCATCAGATTATTTGTATAACAGCCTTTGTAAATGGAAAACAAGAATCTAATGTTACCTGAATTATCCCGGGTGATTCCTCCAATACTCGCTGCACATGGGTTCCCATGAGAAGAACCATCAGTATTTACTTTACTAAAACCTTCATCTGGGGGCATCCAATGCCTAGATCTACTGACTAGCCATGCCATCTTGCTCCTGCACTTCACTGGGTAGTTGTTACTCCTCACCACGCCATCGCTGGAGAAGTCCATCCCCAAGTGCCCAAACACTCCCACAGCCTCCTGTTCCAAACCGTTATCAGGCACTGACCTGGCAAGAAGAGTTTCTTGTAGTGCACTAATAATCTTGCTCCACAGAGTCCTCATTGCTATACGCACACCACTGAAGATTTGCCTATTCTTCTCCAGCCACAAATTCCATAGAATGAAGGAGGGTCCCACGCCCAAGCATTCTATAACAGGGAGTTTTTAACAGGAGCATAGCCCATTCAAGCCCAAAATTCATTTAAAGAAGACACATGCCTACAGGGGGCTTTCCATGCACTCCACCACAGGTGCCAGATCTGTTTAGCAAATGAACACTGGAAGAATAGATGGGCTCCTGTCTCCTCATTGCTATAACACATCACACACATAGATGGTCCCTAAAATCCTATCTGGCAAAGATTATCCCAGGTGAGACATCTATTGTGCATGAGGAGCTAGAGAAAAAAATTACATTTGGGCCATGCCATTTGATTCCAGACTTTCTTTCCCCATTGAAATTGTCCTTCCTCACCCATTTGCTTAAGCAAAGTCTTATAGCCTATAGCCACAGAGTACTGCCCTATTGAATCCCCACTCCAAGCCAATTCATCACGCCCTTGCAGCACACAACACCTTTTAGTCTCAAGGATAAGGGATAATTCACCTCTCTCCTCCTCCAAACCCCCAGGTGGCCAGTCAGAGGAGTGTTTCCACCTGTATCCAATGGTCGTTCCCATGTTATAAGCTTCTTTGTAATGCATCACCAAAATCCATCCGGCAGCATGAAAGGAGTCTGCAAGAGTTTGCAAATGTGGATGTGATTGTAAAAGTGGAGTTGTACCATCCCATGATTCCTTCCAAAATAGGGCCTCAGACCCACTGCAGCACATCCAGAAAAGGCCTTGCTTCACCAATTGTGCTCCAAGCTTGAGGGTATCCCATATCATAGACCCTCTCCCCTCTAGAGGAAATCTGGCAATATCATGAAGATCAATGTCCGAAAGGTATTTGGCAGTTAGGATTCGGGCCCACAAGGCAGAATGGTTAGTACACCAACACCAGTAAAGCTTGGCAACAAGGGCATGGCTAGCCAAAATAGCCGAGCGTAATCCCAGGCCACCTTCCTGCTTAGGTTTACACACCATGTCCCAGTTGATGAGACTCCATTTAGAATTATGCAGATTACCACTCCACAGAAACTTCCTGGAAAGAGCATCATACTCTTTTAGAAAGTAAGTTGGTGCACACTGTACCTTGCTTTGATATATTGGTAAAGCCTAAATAATCGATTGTAACAGAATCACCCTACCTGCTGTAGATAGCCATCTATAAGTCCAGTGACTTACCTTTTGTCTCAACTTGTCTAGTATATTTTGCAAAAAAACTTGGGTTGACACCCCACAACAATGGGAACCCCTAAATAAACCACTGGGAGAGTTTGAATCTAAAACCGAAGAATGGCAGCTATTCTTCTCTGGATAGACTCAGGATTATTGAAGAAGTAAATAGATGATTTATGATCATTAATCTACTGTCCCAACGCTGCCAAATAATTATCAAGAGTGGTGTGGAAAGCTTCCACTTCCCTCATCCGAGCTTCACCAGCCAAGATAGTGTCATCAACAAATTGGAGGTGGGATAAGGTGGTTATCTTGCTCTCCCATTTCTAACCCTAGATAGCATTCTGAGAGACCCGACAATTGAAGAGCCGCCCAAGCCCTTCGGCCATGAGAATAAACAAGTATGGAGAGATTGGATCTCCTTGCTGAAGCCCTCTAGATGCACCAAAAATTTTTGTTGGTGCTCCATTAACAAGAACCAAAAAGGAAGGCATGGTAACACAACTTAACACCCACCTAATCCAGTCCTGCTTGAAGCCAAATGCTAAAAGAACTTTCTGTAAGAACCTCCAGCTAACTCTATCATAGGCTTTGGCAAGGTCAAGCTTGATAAACATAGCCCTCTCTTGGCAAGTTTTCATGGAGTGAATAGCTTCTGAAGCTATCACCACACCATCTAAAATTTGCTTACCTGCCACAAAGCCACCTTGTTCCTCTGAAATAAGATTGGGGAGGAGCCCTTTCAGCCTTTGCACAATAAGCTTAGTAATCACTTTATAGACAACATTGCAGAGTGTAATGGGTCTATACATTTCCAGCTTATTCACCTGCTCCTTCTTCAGAATTAGCACCAAGAAAGTAGCATTCAATGCATGAAGCATTTCTTTGCTAGAATAGGACTCCTGTGTGACACTCATCAGGTCTTGCTTAATTATATCAAAGAAGTCTTGGAAAAAATCAGCTAGAAATCTGTCAGGTCCAGGGGCCTTACCTCTCTTCATGCTAAACAAAGCTTCCTCCACTTCAGCCATCCCAATTGGATGCATAAGACCTTCATTCATTCTATTGTCCACCAAGGATGGAATACAAGATAGCACTGCATTTTTTGCCCCTTCATCTGGCAATGTATCACTGTCAAAAAGTTTAGAGAAATACCGGACAGCTTCTCTACTAATATCTTGGGAGGAGGAGAGGTGTGTTCCATCCTGAGTAATAAGAGAAGTAATAAAATTACCATTTCACCTCCCTTGCATAGAATTGTGAAAAAAGGCCGTGTTCTTATCTCCTTCCTAGAGCCAGTCATTGTGGGCCTTCTATTTCCAGTAGATCTCTTCCCGAAGCTCCCACTCAGCAAGCATATTAGCCGCTCTAGCTTCCTCCAGGCGAAGGTCTTTTGAGAGCCCAGTTTCTCTTATTTGCCTAGTTATGTCATCCAACTGGGCTTGTGATTTCTTCTTCTGACTCTGCAAGTTCCCAAAACAAGTCCTGTTCTATATCTGTAATTTCCTTTTAACATACTAAAGCTTCTTCAGGAAAGAGTACATAGCTGTGCCATAAGGTGGACTGCCCTGTCTCCACCATTGGCCTATGAGCTCATGAAGAGAAGAATCTAGGAGCCACATCAACTGGAATTTGAAAGGGGGCTTTTTAGGACCCCCAATCTAGCCTATGGAAAGTTTAATAGGCCAGTGGTCTGATCCCCTCCAATCCAAGATCTCACATGTGAGAGTGAAAGCACTAGATTGATAGAAAGAAGAAACTAAAAATCTATCAAGACGTTCAGAAATGGTAGCATTACTTGTTCTTCGGTTGCTCCAAGTAAATAGTTCGTTGGAAGGTTTCACATCCGAGATGCGAAGCATTTCAATATTATGGTGTAGGCACTCAGAAGAGGAGCCTAAATGGTTTAGTCCACCTCACTTCTCCTCCAAGCTCATTATAGCATTAAAGTCTCTAGCTATTAGCCACGGTAAGAAAGGAAAACATTACCGAATGTACCGGATATGTGCCCAAAGCAATTACTGCCCTTCCATGTCAATAGGTGCATAGATTGTGGTAACCAAGCATAACTCATCAATTTCCAAAGAAGAGGCCAAAATTGACAAGGCTGAAATACAAGAAACCCAATGTTGTGGCAAGATTTTCCTCTGGTCCCATCCCATAGCAAGTCCTCCCGAGCTGCCTCTAGCTCCTACACATTGCCATTGCCCAATATGCCAAATATTTGGCATACAAGCAATTAGAGAATCAACTAAAATTTTCATCTCCTGGATGCAAAAAATATTCGGAGAGTGGTCCCACACCAGACTACGAATAGCTTTTTGTCTGGGGTAGCTATTCAAACCCCTTGCATTCTAGGATAAAACTATCATTGGGTGGATTGGGGGAAATGCTCTTCCAAGGTCTTAACAACCCCAGATTCCACCAATAAATCACCTGTAATTTTGAGTTTATCCTGGTCTTTCCTCTGTCCCACTTTAGGAGTACCAGATGATGTGGCCTTTTTGAATTGTTTCTGACTTAACCCAAGGGCCATAGAAGAATTTTTGTCTTTTTTCCAAGCTTCACCCTCCTTCACCAAATCTGCCCATTTAACTTCCTTCTCCTTAAGCTCATTCACACTCACAAGCTTCCCTTCCTCTAATCCCAGGGGTTCAGCTAGGGGTGTTTGATCCATCCTATCTTGACCTTCCATGAGATCTGAAAAATGCTTCTGCTGCCCTGAAGCTTCTCCTTGATCTTGCATCAAAAAGCCCTCTTCAACAACCATATTATCAAGGGCCTCAAACTTGTTAAAACCCTATTCCAATTGACTCTCTACATTCCCTCACCTCGGTCCTCGGCCTCTTGCGTGCTTCCTAACTGGTATAAAATCCTCCACTCCACTATTAAATTGATCAACAGAACCCTGCGCCAAACCCCCAGCAATTGGATTTTTACCTTTACTCAGGCTCTCCAGTTGGGTTTTAGCTCTTTGATTCTGCCTCGCGCTCCCAGGTCCCTTACCAGCAAACACTGAAGATGGCATTGAGATTTTTGGCATTGGTCCTTTATCTTTGGCAGCCTGAGGGCATTGTCTATGTAGGTGTCCATAAACATGGCAAATTCTGCACCTGAAAGGAATGGATTCATAGTCAATCTGCTGAATCCATGTCAGTGAACCCAGACAAATCTCTAATGAATTAGGAAGAGGCTTGGTTAAATCCATGTCTACACAGACCCGAGCATATGTAATGAATTTCTTGTCTAAAGATTGATGGGCTATCATTGTTGGTGTTCCCAGTAAAGCTGATATCTGTCTGAGGATGTCTTCTCGCCAGAATTCCAGTGGTAGCCGTGGGAGCCGCACCCAGACCAGGACACAGGCTGGAAGTTCCTCAACTATATTGAACCCCACATGCCATGGTTTGAGAAAAATTCCCACTCGTTCATAGAAGTAAGGACCACCTTCAAAAATATGATTACAATCCGCTACAGAGTAAAAACTCACCAAAAAGTAATTGTTTCCTGCCAGCATAATGTCAAAATCTCCATCAACTGTCCAGGAGCACCTAATCCAGGCTTCCAAAGCCGACTGAGGGATTCTAATTCCCAGGAACTTGCAAATCAAGGTATGTGATGAGAGGTATTCAATATCCTCCTGAACTGTTTCTTGTGGAATGACTAACACCGGTCGGTCCTGCCTTCTGAGCAAACATCCATTAACTTTATTCAACATTACCTTCTCACTGGAATAGACCACTATTTGGCCCAAACCCCTTCCTCCCAAAACTGCATCATTCAGCCTGGGCCCTGTTGCCGGGTCTCCTGCCACCGGATCGTCCTCGTGCCCTTCCCCACGCATAGTCATCTCCCTCCCCAAAATCAACTCTCAGTTTCATCAGTATTGATTAATGATTATTATCCTTATAAATATTTATAATATATATAAACATAAATATATATAGGTCTAATGGCAAATATGGATTATATAGACCAAACTATGAGCCTTACACCTTCACTATCTCATCTTCACTAGACAAGATATCTTATGAATAACATTTGAAACATTTTAAATGACCTCCAATAAAAATAAAAAATATTTAAATGTGATATATATATTTAAAAACAACCTCAAGTAATTGGATCTATTCCTAATCCACCTCAAATCATCCCTAATCTCATACTCACTTCTGCCTAGTTTTTCTCACTATCTTCACTATTAGGCTTTTTATAGATAGGTCATATTTCATGATGGGTTTATAATATTTAAGATATTTAAATTTATTAAAACCCACCATAAACACTAAGTAAAATTCACAAGCTTCAACCTCCATCCATTATGCACCTTTGACTCAATCAACCCTACTTGTTATTTCAAATTTCTAAAGAATAAGGGACTCCTATAGCTTCCACTCAATATCCTGAACACTCAATTCCACCTAGAGGTACTTGTAAGATTCATATAAATTATCCAATCATCAAAATAAATTTACCAATCCATTAAGGTGACTCAAAAATAAAAACTTCATCATCAGGTCACTATAAGGGTTTAATATCAGTTTCCATTCTTAATGTTTATTCATAAATATCTATCACTAAAACCAACTTATAATGCTTGAAAAATATTTTTATGACAGTTTTAAATCTATCCAAAATATCTAAAATTACCATGCAATGTTCACATGTGCCAATAAGCATCAAAATTTCTTTCTCAAGTTTGCAACTCTTCATTCTAGCATTCAAGAGACCACAAGACCTAAAACTTCATTATCAGACTAAAAAAACATATCGCACCTCTGTTAAATCTCAAATTATCTCTATCACCTTGGAAAATGACTTTAACCCATCATTAGGCCACACTAGGTCTCTTTACACACTATGCTTATACATGTAAACCACACTTAGACCTTGAAAACACCTTGAAACCTCTTCCACTACTCTCAAAATCTTATAGTCATGTCATATATCCTTTTACCATGATCACATAATACATTTCACAACTTCTAGATCATACATATCCATATCATCACCATCATTCCTCTACAAACCATATTCATTCTCAAGAACAAGTCGATTCACATAGACCTACTAGGTATCATACCACTTTGAGATCTTATTACCACTGTATATGTATTCTAAGACAAATTATTATTCCAAATAAATTTATTCCATGTTCAAATACTTCCACAAATCTTCTCACAATCCTCAGCTCACTCACTTCACTAGGCTTCACTATACATGCCTTCACCAAGACAAGACTAGGCTTTGTGAACACCTTGTCCACAAAGACTTGCTTCTTATGAACTTATTCAATCAATGACCTTATCACAAAAGTAACTCTAACATAACTAATACTCTCTTTCTTATGATATTCTCATAGCAATATAAAGTAATCACTTTTCATAAGCTTGTTACATCTCAATATTTTGCCAACACGTTATGCAGAACTCGAGGACCTATTAGATCATGTTTAAGCCATCACGATCAATTACAATTCAAATTCACAAGATCACTTCTAGGACATCAGTGACACTCAATTACCTTTGAAATCAGTGAAAACATCAATGTCTTAACATACCAATAAGAACATACCTCATCACCCTCCTCATCCTTAATTCACTCCATCCAATACCTTGATGGTGGTATTTTGTTGGGGTTTAAAAATGTGACAAGATACAAGTGGAGAGTTGAATGCTAGCATAAAATATAAGACAGAGTGATCAAAATTATGTGGAGAAAAAATTGAAACATAAATATTTAACACCTATGAAAAAATATGGGCCTATTAAAAATGATGTAATTCACAATTGAAAATCTGTCAGAAAAAGAAAAGAAAGTAAAACCACCATAGCACCAAAATTTGGTAGTAAATACATGAGGATCACTAAGATATGTGATTTCCTAAAACCAATCAATTGATTTCCACATGAGGATATTTTATGATCCAAATAATTACATTGAACACCTTCTATTTATATGTCTATTGATTGAGTCATCATAACAAAGAGTTGAAAATAATTTTCAAATGAGTAGAACAAGTAGTCCAAGATTGGAAAGTGGTTTTTAATTCATAGCTTCAATATTCAATCCAATGAAGAGTGTCACACTATGATCTCTCTACTTTCACATCTCAAGAAGTGGGTATAAGTTATCTAGTACTATAAAAAGGTAAGTAAATAATAGATTATGAACCCAATGATATGGTTGGTACTAAAATATCTCTACTTCCCCCAAAAATAAATTATATGTATTAAAAATATTGTTTCATTAAAAAATGTAGATCAATGGTGAGCTAATATACTTCATCATTTCCAATAGAATTTATAAGAATTTAATTTCTCCTAAAGCATATTTTTAGAAATTGAACTTGAAATTTATACATCATCCATAACCATATGCTAGTATATGGTCTAGTGTAGGCCTTGAGAAATGATCACCTAGTAGTGTCACTTGGTGTACAAAATCAAACTTTTCAAAGATGTAATCCTTTGTGACATATTTCCATTATAGGTGTATCATATTTTACATGTGGTTAACCATATATTTCCCATTTACATGTAGTCTATAAAGTAAATCCTTGAAATGTTGTGATAGATTGTCATGATTTTAAATACCATATATCGTAGTTAGTTCTTAATCTTTCAATCATTAGTGCCAAGAACTGCAATAATCTTGTTAGTTCTAGTAATAAGTATACTCTTGATGGTAATAATTAAATTTAATAACATTCTTATATCACCATATCATAGTTTGGTTTATCCAACAATAATAAATACAACGTAATTGAACCATAAACTAGATGAATACAAGGATATATTTTAGTCACCTAAATAAGTTCCTACATACTATACACTAAACAATACTATTGATTTGATCCCTTAACTACCTCTACCTCAAACCTCTTTATACAACATATCATTTCTATAGAAAGAATAGATTAAGTGGTAGATCCATGAAATCATGGATAATGGACACATCATGCCCAAATCATTACCTTATAAAAGCCTAATTATGATTGTGCCAAAGGTGTAAATCAATTAAAAAAATATTAACAAGATTAATGTGAATAATTATTAAATTCATCTAAATATTATGGTTTTTTTTTGCCATATCCATGGTGTAGAAGTCTTTTCCAAATTTGATCTTAAGTTTGGGTATCATCATATTCATTTTAAACCTCTAGACATTTGGAATAGAGTCTTAAAAACAAAGGAAGGATTGATTGACTAGTTGGTTATGCCTTTTAGGTTAACTCATGTAGTGAATTCATTCATTGATATGTTTAACAACATACTTGGGCCCTTTACTTATGTCATTTTTTTAATCTGACTTGATGATTTCTTAATCTTTAGAAAACATGGGATGAACATCTACACAGGTTGAACTAGTGTTTCACATTTTGCGGAAACATATTTTTATGATAACATGAATAAATGTTCATTTTTCATGAAAGAGATAAAATATTTGGGATACATTACACACACCAAGAGTGCATATGTGAACTTAACCAAGATTTAAGTTATAAAAGAATGGGAAGCACTAAATAATGTTGCATTTGATTCAAATCTTCTTAGAATTAGAAAATTATACAAGATATTTGTGTTTAATTTTTATCTTTTGAACCAAGCTACCAAAGGTGGAACCAAATAAAATTTCATCTATTCAAATTAAAAACAAAGATAAATCGATGAACTAAAATTTTGAGTCTATTTTGTGTTAGTACTTATGTTACTTGACTATAAATTTGAAATATCATCTAATTCATTTAGTAATAAAATTGACTATCACAAAAGGGTATTGACAACACAACAATTCCTAGAAAGAGTTAATTTCTATTATAATTGATTAAATAATATATTATTAGAATCAAATATATCTTCAGAGTATATACTTATGTCAGATGATGGAGTGATTAAGGAAGGTGAGGGATGATTAAGGTCAATTATGGAGTAATGATGGATGGTGAGGGTTAATGAGGGAGTGATTAGTGATGATGGGAGATGAGGAAAGATTGATTATGGATTATAAGGGAAGAGGAGGGAACAATTAGGGATAATGAGGGATGGTAATCTTGAGTGATTAGAGATGATGAGAGATAATGAAGGTCAATAAGGGAGTGATTAGGGATGAGGAGAAATGAGGAGGGAATGAATAGGGATGAGGAAACAATGATTAAAGATGATGAAGGATGGGGAAGGAGTGATTAGGGATGATGACAAATAGTGAGGGTCAATAGAGGAGTGATTATAGATGATAAGGGAGTGATTAGAGATGATTAGGGATAATGAAGGTAAATGAAGGAGTGATTAGGGACAATAAGGAAAGATGAAAGAGTGATTAAGGGTAATGAGGGATGAGTAGGAAGTGATCAAGGATGAAGGAGGGATGATGAATAAGTGACATTAACACAAAGTGGTCATTTTATGTGTGCATGTCATCAATATGACCTAAACTACCCAAATCATACCACTTTGGATCAAGTTCAAAGTGAGTAGTTTTCAAACTTCAATTTTGACAAACTTAGGATGCTTATAAATGCCATGAATCAATTTGGAAGGCATAAAAACCTAAAAAATGACTATATGTTTACCAAAAATGGATATCAATTGCAAATTTATGTACTAAAATCCCTAGGTTTAATACCTAGACCCTGAAAATGCCTAAGTACTTACCATATTAGATTTTTAAAAACTATTTTCCACATCTTAAGGCATGCAATTGTGAGACCAACTCTATCAGATGTAGAGTGACCCTAATTTCTTATATTTACTAAAATAAATTTAAATTATAATGAAATAAATGTATCAATATAACATTTGAAACATTTTAAATGACCTCCAATAAAAATAAAAAATATTTAAATGTGATATATATATTTAAAAACAACCTCAAGTAATTGGATCTATTCCTAATCCACCTCAAATCATCCCTAATCTCATACTCACTTCTGCCTAGTTTTTCTCACTATCTTCACTATTAGGCTTTTTATAGATAGGTCATATTTCATGATGGGTTTATAATATTTAAGATATTTAAATTTATTAAAACCCACCATAAACACTAAGTAAAATTCACAAGCTTCAACCTCCATCCATTATGCACCTTTGACTCAATCAACCCTACTTGTTATTTCAAATTTCTAAAGAATAAGGGACTCCTATAGCTTCCACTCAATATCCTGAACACTCAATTCCACCTAGAGGTACTTGTAAGATTCATATAAATTATCCAATCATCAAAATAAATTTACCAATCCATTAAGGTGACTCAAAAATAAAAACTTCATCATCAGGTCACTATAAGGGTTTAATATCAGTTTCCATTCTTAATGTTTATTCATAAATATCTATCACTAAAACCAACTTATAATGCTTGAAAAATATTTTTATGACAGTTTTAAATCTATCCAAAATATCTAAAATTACCATGCAATGTTCACATGTGCCAATAAGCATCAAAATTTCTTTCTCAAGTTTGCAACTCTTCATTCTAGCATTCAAGAGACCACAAGACCTAAAACTTCATTATCAGACTAAAAAAACATATCGCACCTCTGTTAAATCTCAAATTATCTCTATCACCTTGGAAAATGACTTTAACCCATCATTAGGCCACACTAGGTCTCTTTACACACTATGCTTATACATGTAAACCACACTTAGACCTTGAAAACACCTTGAAACCTCTTCCACTACTCTCAAAATCTTATAGTCATGTCATATATCCTTTTACCATGATCACATAATACATTTCACAACTTCTAATCATACATATCCATATCATCACCATCATTCCTCTACAAACCATATTCATTCTCAAGAACAAGTCGATTCACATAGACCTACTAGGTATCATACCACTTTGAGATCTTATTACCACTGTATATGTATTCTAAGACAAATTATTATTCCAAATAAATTTATTCCATGTTCAAATACTTCCACAAATCTTCTCACAATCCTCAGCTCACTCACTTCACTAGGCTTCACTATACATGCCTTCACCAAGACAAGACTAGGCTTTGTGAACACCTTGTCCACAAAGACTTGCTTCTTATGAACTTATTCAATCAATGACCTTATCACAAAAGTAACTCTAACATAACTAATACTCTCTTTCTTATGATATTCTCATAGCAATATAAAGTAATCACTTTTCATAAGCTTGTTACATCTCAATATTTTGCCAACACGTTATGCAGAACTCGAGGACCTATTAGATCATGTTTAAGCCATCACGATCAATTACAATTCAAATTCACAAGATCACTTCTAGGACATCAGTGACACTCAATTACCTTTGAAATCAGTGAAAACATCAATGTCTTAACATACCAATAAGAACATACCTCATCACCCTCCTCATCCTTAATTCACTCCATCCAATACCTTGATGGTGGTATTTTGTTGGGGTTTAAAAATGTGACAAGATACAAGTGGAGAGTTGAATGCTAGCATAAAATATAAGACATAGTGATCAAAATTATGTGGAGAAAAAATTGAAACATAAATATTTAACACCTATGAAAAAATATGGGCCTATTAAAAATGATGTAATTCACAATTGAAAATCTGTCAGAAAAAGAAAAGAAAGTAAAACCACCATAGCACCAAAATTTGGTAGTAAATACATGAGGATCACTAAGATATGTGATTTCCTAAAACCAATCAATTGATTTCCACATGAGGATATTTTATGATCCAAATAATTACATTGAACACCTTCTATTTATATGTCTATTGATTGAGTCATCATAACAAAGAGTTGAAAATAATTTTCAAATGAGTAGAACAAGTAGTCCAAGATTGGAAAGTGGTTTTTAATTCATAGCTTCAATATTCAATCCAATGAAGAGTGTCACACTATGATCTCTCTACTTTCACATCTCAAGAAGTGGGTATAAGTTATCTAGTACTATAAAAAGGTAAGTAAATAATAGATTATGAACCCAATGATATGGTTGGTACTAAAATATCTCTACTTCCCCCAAAAATAAATTATATGTATTAAAAATATTGTTTCATTAAAAAATGTAGATCAATGGTGAGCTAATATACTTCATCATTTCCAATAGAATTTATAAGAATTTAATTTCTCCTAAAGCATATTTTTAGAAATTGAACTTGAAATTTATACATCATCCATAACCATATGCTAGTATATGGTCTAGTGTAGGCCTTGAGAAATGATCACCTAGTAGTGTCACTTGGTGTACAAAATCAAACTTTTCAAAGATGTAATCCTTTGTGACATATTTCCATTATAGGTGTATCATATTTTACATGTGGTTAACCATATATTTCCCATTTACATGTAGTCTATAAAGTAAATCCTTGAAATGTTGTGATAGATTGTCATGATTTTAAATACCATATATCGTAGTTAGTTCTTAATCTTTCAATCATTAGTGCCAAGAACTGCAATAATCTTGTTAGTTCTAGTAATAAGTATACTCTTGATGGTAATAATTAAATTTAATAACATTCTTATATCACCATATCATAGTTTGGTTTATCCAACAATAATAAATACAACGTAATTGAACCATAAACTAGATGAATACAAGGATATATTTTAGTCACCTAAATAAGTTCCTACATACTATACACTAAACAATACTATTGATTTGATCCCTTAACTACCTCTACCTCAAACCTCTTTATACAACATATCATTTCTATAGAAAGAATAGATTAAGTGGTAGATCCATGAAATCATGGATAATGGACACATCATGCCCAAATCATTACCTTATAAAAGCCTAATTATGATTGTGCCAAAGGTGTAAATCAATTAAAAAAATATTAACAAGATTAATGTGAATAATTATTAAATTCATCTAAATATTATGGTTTTTTTTTGCCATATCCATGGTGTAGAAGTCTTTTCCAAATTTGATCTTAAGTTTGGGTATCATCATATTCATTTTAAACCTCTAGACATTTGGAATAGAGTCTTAAAAACAAAGGAAGGATTGATTGACTAGTTGGTTATGCCTTTTAGGTTAACTCATGTAGTGAATTCATTCATTGATATGTTTAACAACATACTTGGGCCCTTTACTTATGTCATTTTTTTAATCTGACTTGATGATTTCTTAATCTTTAGAAAACATGGGATGAACATCTACACAGGTTGAACTAGTGTTTCACATTTTGCGGAAACATATTTTTATGATAACATGAATAAATGTTCATTTTTCATGAAAGAGATAAAATATTTGGGATACATTACACACACCAAGAGTGCATATGTGAACTTAACCAAGATTTAAGTTATAAAAGAATGGGAAGCACTAAATAATGTTGCATTTGATTCAAATCTTCTTAGAATTAGAAAATTATACAAGATATTTGTGTTTAATTTTTATCTTTTGAACCAAGCTACCAAAGGTGGAACCAAATAAAATTTCATCTATTCAAATTAAAAACAAAGATAAATCGATGAACTAAAATTTTGAGTCTATTTTGTGTTAGTACTTATGTTACTTGACTATAAATTTGAAATATCATCTAATTCATTTAGTAATAAAATTGACTATCACAAAAGGGTATTGACAACACAACAATTCCTAGAAAGAGTTAATTTCTATTATAATTGATTAAATAATATATTATTAGAATCAAATATATCTTCAGAGTATATACTTATGTCAGATGATGGAGTGATTAAGGAAGGTGAGGGATGATTAAGGTCAATTATGGAGTAATGATGGATGGTGAGGGTTAATGAGGGAGTGATTAGTGATGATGGGAGATGAGGAAAGATTGATTATGGATTATAAGGGAAGAGGAGGGAACAATTAGGGATAATGAGGGATGGTAATCTTGAGTGATTAGAGATGATGAGAGATAATGAAGGTCAATAAGGGAGTGATTAGGGATGAGGAGAAATGAGGAGGGAATGAATAGGGATGAGGAAACAATGATTAAAGATGATGAAGGATGGGGAAGGAGTGATTAGGGATGATGACAAATAGTGAGGGTCAATAGAGGAGTGATTATAGATGATAAGGGAGTGATTAGAGATGATTAGGGATAATGAAGGTAAATGAAGGAGTGATTAGGGACAATAAGGAAAGATGAAAGAGTGATTAAGGGTAATGAGGGATGAGTAGGAAGTGATCAAGGATGAAGGAGGGATGATGAATAAGTGACATTAACACAAAGTGGTCATTTTATGTGTGCATGTCATCAATATGACCTAAACTACCCAAATCATACCACTTTGGATCAAGTTCAAAGTGAGTAGTTTTCAAACTTCAATTTTGACAAACTTAGGATGCTTATAAATGCCATGAATCAATTTGGAAGGCATAAAAACCTAAAAAATGACTATATGTTTACCAAAAATGGATATCAATTGCAAATTTATGTACTAAAATCCCTAGGTTTAATACCTAGACCCTGAAAATGCCTAAGTACTTACCATATTAGATTTTTAAAAACTATTTTCCACATCTTAAGGCATGCAATTGTGAGACCAACTCTATCAGATGTAGAGTGACCCTAATTTCTTATATTTACTAAAATAAATTTAAATTATAATGAAATAAATGTATCAATATAAATGGAAACTTATAATTAACATTTAGAGTAGTAAATATAAGCTTCTGGCCAAAGATGGATTCATGTGCAATTCCACATGCTTTTTTATGTAAAATAATAGTAACACAATCAAATTAATAATAAAATGATTGTATTACTAATAACATGATTATGTTGTTAATAATGTGATCATGTTATCAATATCATAATCATGTTATCAATTCCATAATCACATTATTTATTAGCCAACATTTGCTCTATCTACATGTTCACTATTTTAATTTATAAAACAAAAATAATGCGATCATGTTATTGATTTTATAATAATGTGAATGCATTATCTATTAATTTGATCACATTATAAATTAACTCTATAGTTTTATTTAATTTTTATTTCAAATCTCATGCCTTTTGGCTCGAGAATGGCTTGGATTCTCAAGCCTAAGGCTTGGACTTGTCAATCTACAGTCGATTCTGAAAGTTATGATTAAAAAACAAAATTCAACTTTGATCAGTAAATACACTATGAATTTCAATATAAAAATTCAAAAACTTAATACCATCATAATGAGCACACTCTCTTCTTTCCAGAAATATGATTTTAATAATTTTTGGACTAATTTAAAGTTTTAAACTATGTTGATTTATAACTATACTTTTTTTAGGCCATTACATGTTGCAAACATACATCCCTATACATGTTCATGTAATTTATTTTTCATTGATCCAAGTGAAAAAAAAGTTATATGGTCACAAACAATTCTTAATTCTACAACCAAAAAAAAATGTTTTTGCAATATTTTTTGAGGTAGTTAGGTGCACCACACGGATGACTATCCATTTTTTGTCAGTTTTAAAGATTTATTTACTTGCAAAATTCATAAAAAAAAAGTATTCATTGAAAAAATATAAAAAAATATAGGTCACAAACTAGAATATCTTATCTAAATTTTCATTGAATTGTTTTAAAAAATATTAAATGCTACTAAAAATGGTGTGCCACATGGCCATCTATCTACTCTATTTTCTTTTAAAAATAGGAGTTCCTATTCAAATTTTATATGTTTGACCTAGTTATACTTAGCCATTTTTAAAACAAATTAGTGTTTTGGAAACTAGACTCAAAATTCTACATTTCATGTTCTTACACCATCTTCAAATTTGAAGTGTAGATATCTCAAATAATCTATAGAATTTTAGATTTATGAAATTTCTAAAAAATCATGTCCATGAGTAGGCCACATTTTATCCCCCAACTTTTTGTACTTACCCTTAAATGGTATAGGGTCTAGGGTTTAAGATATCAGATATAAGGTCCAATCACTAAGTTAATTGAAGAAAATTTGAGCTACTTATTCACCTATTTGTGATAATTACCTTCATGTTTGCATTTCTAATAAAAATAGGGTTAGCTAAGCCATACATGTTGCATCCATTATAAAATTGATTGAGCCATAAATTTGATTTAAGGGCTCAATTTTTCCAAATCACACCCTTAATTACATAAATTGACTAATTGAATCAATTCATGATAGAATTAAACTTAATTTTTCCCCCAATCATAACTTTCTTTGGAAAGGGTTCAAAGTGGCCTCAAATGCCTCCTTGATTAAATTAATCAACTCTTTTGTTAATTATATATGACATGACATTAGGGTTCATTTCATGCAAAATCACATGGAATATACAATTTCAAATAGGTTCGTGTAGCTCATTTTGACTCTAATTACCTCCACAATTGAACTAATTGACATTTGCATTCATTAGTTGATGACTTTAAGTTTATTGAGATCAAAACCAAATTACATACATATAGAACTTGCATATAAATAAATAATGTTTCTTTGTTTTAATTGAGCTGATGAAATTGGAGTTGATCAACCCCCAAATCACATTTTATATTCATTTAATTAGGTTGAAGGGGCTAGAAATAGCCTCAATTTACTTCAGATGCACAGCTAGATTGGTACTCCAAAGGCTAACTTTTGGCCATAGGTTTAAACAATACATTGTATGATATCTCGTGATAAAATAAGTTATATTATAAAATGTATAATGATTTACACCTTAAAACCAAGCAATTATAAGCAGTCAAGTCAACATATTAAAATGCTCATAAATTTTTTAAAGTCTAACATGATACCCTGACACCTTAATTCACTCTCCAAGCTTAGGGACATTTCCTGTATCACATGAAATAACACCACTATTAGGGTGATCAAGAACATATAAGATCATATCTAAAATTTAAGCTAAAGAGCAAATTTGGATTTTTGGGTGTTATGAATATATAATATGATTATGTTACTAACATGGTTAATAACATGATCGCATTATTTGAATTTGAATTCAAAAACCTTACCTTTTGGCTCAACAATGGCTAAGATTCTTGAGCCAAAGGCTTGGACTTATCAATTTACAACTGAGTCTGAGAGTTCTAATAAAATATAACAAAAGTCAACTTCAATCACCAAATACACTACAAATTTCAATGGTAAAATTCCAAAACTTAATACCATCACGATGAGCATGCTCTCCTCTTTTCAAAAATATGATTTTTATAAAATTTTGACTAATTTAATGTTTCAAACTATGTTGATTTATATCTATACCTTTATTATGCCACTACATGCCACAAATATACATGTTTATACATGTTCATGTAATTTATTTTTCATTGATACAAGTGCAAAGAAAAATTCTATGGTCACAAACTAGGCTTAATTTTACACACATCCAAAAAAATTGATTTTTTTTTGAGGTAGTTAGGCACGTCGTACAAATGACTATCCATGTTTTTATCAAAATTTCAAATCTATTTACTTGTAAAATTCATAAAAAAATGTATTCATTGAAAAAATATAAGTCACAAACTAGAATATCTTATTAAGTTTTTCCCAAAGGGTATCAAATGATATTAAACATTGCTCAAAAAATGGTGCACCACACGACCATCTATCTACTCAATTTTCTTAAAAAATAGAAGTTCCTCTTCAAATTTTAGATGTTTGACCTAGTTATACTTAGCCATTTTTTATTTTTTTTAAGTTTTTTGGAAACTAAAATCAAAATGATACATTTCATGGTCTTACACCATCTTCAAATTTGGAGTGTAGATATCTCAAATTATCTATAGAAGTTCAGATTTATAAAATTTTATGAAAATCATGTCCACAGGTGGGTCCCTTTTTATCCCCCAACTTTGTACACTTACCCTCTTAGGCCTAATTCTTGAGAAGATTCTCCTACAATAGTTAATATAAATGCTCAAAATAATAGGAATTAATAGCAAGAATTAACATATTTAGATAATTAACAAAACACTTAAAAATATTGAATTGATCGTAGTCCACTTCGAGGGGACAACCTCCTTTGAGCATGCTCAATACAATAAATTTGTGGATGCCTTCCTTGGCCTCAACACTTATATACTAAGTCTAATATAAGAAACTATTACTTCCCTTGAATGTGGGATAAAATAAAATGCTCATAAATTGACTTACAAAGAATATGCATCCATATCAACTATTACACTAACAAAATAAAGAGAAGGGGTAACATAGGTTCCTAACATCCCCTCCCTCTTAGAAAAAACTTTATCCTTAAAGCTTCAGATGTGGGAATTGATGCTGAATCTGAAATAGTGGTTCCCATGTTGCATCCTCTAGTTGCATTCCATGCCATGGAATTAAAACCTTTATGATGGAGTGGGAGTAAAGTTGGTGGGTGTACCTATCTAGGATGGCCTCTAGATCAAGAAGGATGGACCCTTCGTTATCATGTTTTGGTAAAATAGTTTGCACTCTAATGTTTTTGCTAAGAACTTTTTTCAAACAAGAGACATGAAATACTAGGTAAACTTGGGAAGAAGGTGGAAGTTCCAACTTATAGGCAATTGACCCAATCTTCTAGAGAACCTTATAGAGCCCATAGAACTTGGGATCCTATTTCTGATGCCCTTTGATTTTTAGGGAGGATTGCTTGTATAAATATATAGGTGAAGGAAAACCATATCACCCACTTGAAAAGTACACTCAAAATAGTGCTAATAAACCTATTATTTCATTTGATTTTGTGCCATATGAATATTATCCTGCAAGGCATTGAGGATCTGATCCTAAGTGCAGAGAATCATGTCGATCACTTGAACTGATGAACTACTGGGGGTGTACAGTAGGAAAAATGGTGGTGCTTGACCATAGACTACTTCATATGGACTCATTTTTGATGAAGTGTGGTAGGAGGTATTATACCAACATTCAGTGAGGAGGATCCCCTTGTCCCATTGATGTTGATATTTTGAGGTGAAGCTATGAAGAGAAGTTTCCAAGCATTTGTTGACAATTTCAATTTGCCCATCCATTTGGGGATGATACCCAAAACTCATCTTCATTTGGATGTTAGTGTAGAGAAATAGTTCCTTCCAAAAATGGATGGTGAAAATTGCATCATGATCTGAGACAATGGATGAAGGAATGACATGAAGACGGAAAATCTAGTCCAATAAAATTTGTGTGACTATGGAGGCAGTATAAGGATGGCTGAGGGCATAAAAATGACTATATTTGGAGAGGCAATCAACCATAACCAAGATTACTATTTTCCCTCTAGATTTAGGGAGCCCATCAATGAAATCCATAGAAATATTAGTATAAATCATGATAGGGATGGACAAGGGTTTGAGCAACCTAGGGATGAGTGTTGTTTTACCCTTGTTGTGTTGACAGGTATCACATTCATCCACCATCTGTTGAATTACCTTTTTCATTTCCTTCCAAAAGAAGTTGCATCATGCCTACTCATAAGTTTTTATGAACTCTAAGTTCTCTATGGATGGAGAAGCATGGAGTTCATACAATACAACCTGTTAAAGATCTATGCTTTGGGGAAGCATCGGATGACCCTTGTATTACAAAGAAGCACCATCCTAAGAATAATACAGTACATTATAAGGGTTAGTGGCCAACTATTGAATGATTTGAGATAATGAGGAGTCATTTTCATACCCCTATTATACAATGTCTAACCAATTTAGAATAGGCATGGAAAGAGCTAAAAGGGAGGCTTGGTCTACAAATGTGTGAGACAGAGCATCATCCATAATATTATCCTTACCCTTTTTATAAGTGATCTCATAGTCATAACCCATGAGTTTACTGACCCATTACTATTGTGATGGGTTGGAGACCCATTTTCTAGGAAATATTTTATACTCTGGTGATTAGTTTTGATGCAAAAATGATTCCTTGGTAGGTAAGGCCACCACTTCTATATTGCATGTAAAATAGCCATCATTTCCTTCTCATAAGTAGAGAACACTAAATTATTTCTATAAATGGATTTTTTGGTGAATGTAATGGTGCATCCTTCTTAGAGGAAAACAACACCAAGTCCATTGCCATAAGCATCACTCTCGATAGTGAAGGTCTTATCAAAATCTGGCATAGCTAGAATAGGTGTAGTACATATAGCTTGTTTCAATTTTGAAAATGCACACTTAGTCGCTTGTGTCCATGTAAAAGAATATTTTTTAAACATAGCTATCAATGGATCTATAATCTTCCCATAATCCTTGAAAAGCTTATGATAGTATCCAGTTAACCCCAAAAAACCATGGAGGCTCTTAAGTGTCTAAGGATAAGGCCAATTTGTCATGGCAGCTATTTTTTTAGGATACACTTGAACCCCTTGGGATAAAACAATATGACTAAAATACTATACTTCATCTTGGAAAAAAGCACATTTGGATTGTTTTACACAAATATGATGGTTAGAGAGAAGTTTCAATGTGAGCTTTGGATGTTGAAGATGCTTAGACCATGTTTTACTATATATGAGGATATCATCAAAAAAGACCAGATTGAATTTCTATAGATAGGGTTTGAATATTTTATTTATCAATGCCTAAAATATTAAAGGAGCATTAGTGAGTCCAAAGGGCATGACAAAAAACTCATAGTGGCCATCATGTGTGTGAAAAGTTATCTTAGGGACATCATCCTTGAGAAGCCTGATCTGGTGATATCAAGAGTAGAGATCCAACTTGGAGAAAAAATGAGCACCATGAAGCTCATCAATAACAAGGATGGGGAACTTATCCTTGATGGTGAGGTGATTAAGTGCATGGAAATCAATGTAGAGGTGACATGACCCATATTTTTTTCAAACAAGGAGAACTAGAAAAGAATATGGGTTGGTATTAGGGTGAATAATGCTTTACTTCAATAAGTCTCGAATGAGAATCTCTATCTCAATCTTTTGTTGAAATGGGTAGCGATAGGGCCCAATGTTGGGAGGAATGCTTCCAAGAAGGAAATGAGTATGGTGTTCCTCTAGCCATGAAGGTGGTAATCCCACTAGTTTGACAAAGACATGTGCATACCTTTGTAGAATGGTTTATAGATTAGAAAGAGTAGTAGAGACTGTTGATGGTTGCGTTTGAATAGAATGGAGCTAGGAAATGACACTATGTGAATTCTTCTTAAGAATATTTTCCATGTGATGTGAAATTAGGATGCTGAGAAAACCTAGTTGTAAGCCTTTTAATGTGTGTTTTTTCCCACTATCTGAAAACTACATCCAAAGTTCAGAAAAATTCCCATTAGATGGGTCCAAGTGTGTGTACCCATTGGGCTCCCAAAACATCACATCCACCTAAGGACAAGGCAAATATGGTGGAGCGTAATTTATAATATCTAATAGAGATATGCACATTATGATACTTCCTTTTATAAGGTAATGTCTCCTCATTAGCAATCATGACTTCAAATTTGGAGCAAGGATGGATAAAACAATCAACGTATTTGGCAATGTGAGGATCAATGAAGTTATGAGTGCTACCTAAATCAATGAGTATTGTGAGAGGGAGCTTATTGAAGTAACCCTTAACCTACATGGTTTGTGGGGTAGTGACTCTTGCTAAGGTATGGAGATAGATCTCTAGTTGGTCTTCCTAAGAATTAGGTTCCACAATCGACTGAACTTCTTCTGGATCATCTATTGTATCCTAAATATCTTCCCAATCTAAAATTTTGGGTAGAGAGTCCACATCCAATAGGTAGAGATTTTTCTCAACACATTGATGTCCTTAAATGAATTTATCATCACAGTTGTAACATATTCCATTTTATCTATGGTTTTGCATCTCTATTTTAATTAAATGCTTGATAGGAGTGGTTTTGGGGGCTGATATTATTTGAGATCGTTGTGGAGTTGTATTTTTGAATGGAGTAAAATTGGACTTGAATCACTGTTGAGCTATGATCTTATGCTCTACCAACTTAGCCAACCTTAAGGATTTCATCATCATGTTGGGCTGAAACATTTTAACCTCAGATCGAATTGCATCCTTCAGTCCACTAACAAAGCAACTCTTAAAGAATTCATCGAACAATTCCTCTATGTGATTGGCCAGTTTTTCAAATTTTGTTTGATATTCTCTCACGGTTTCTATTTGTAAAATTTTAGTGAGTGCTCTAGTGAAGTCATCAAAATCAGTAGGGCCAAACTACTATAAAATGAGGGTGCAAAAATTAGTCCATATGGGGTCATCATGAGCCTTAGTATACCAATGAACCGTTGAAGGGATTTAAGTTCCAAGTGAAAGGATGCAAGTGGGACCTTATTGGTATCAAAAGTATTATGTAGACTAAAATATTTCTCTACCTAATAGATCCATCCAATTAAATTTGCAACATTAAATCAAGGAAAATTAAGCTTCCACCCATGATAATTACTAGAAGAATAAAACCCAATGTCTAAAGAAGATGCTGGATGGCATCTGTTGTTCATGGTGGTATGTTGAAGACTGAGGCTGAGAATTTTTTCCTCAAGATCTTTGATGTGGGTCTTGAGGGCAGAAACTTCATCCTCCATATTTTTTTCTCATGTTCATTTTACTACCATGATCTGAATAATAGATTATTTTTACAATGGATAGAGAAACTAGAGCTAAGACATGCTTAGTAAGGATTGTTTTGAATTAGAGCAAAAATGGAAGGGGTAAAGGGGCGTTTAATATTTTTTTTTACATAGTGGGAGTATGAGTGATGAAGGTGAGGGAAATTTTAAGAGTGAAACTGGAAAATTTGAAAAATTTGTCAGAGAGGTACTAAGAAGTAGAACATGATGATGAACACAGTGGAAATTTTTTAAGATAAACAAACTAAAATAAAAGCTATGACAAAACCCAAAAAATAGGAAAATTGAGATTTTCAAGAATTAGGAGTGGAATTGAGATATAGAACCTCAAAGAAGGAAATTCAAGGAATGGAATTCTATATGTCTAGATAAATTTTGAGGAGCAACAAGGCTACAGATGGAGAGATATTACAAAAAAACAATACTCTTGAGAGTGCAGATGGTAAAGATTTTGGTTCCTATCAAATCTCTGCCTGCAAGTCCTCTGACAATCTGTGGATACTCTATTGAGTGATTTTTTTGAGTCTTATGTAATTTTTATGAAATTTATATAAATGGGCCCTAACTTTCAATGGTTTCCTAAAGGTTTTAAAAATATCACTCTGGCTACCAATGTCTTCTAAGCGAGTACTACTCTCCAAATAAAATTTGGGCACAAAATTACCTCTTAATGATAGCTCTTGGTTTTCCTCATGGATGTGAACTACTCAATCCAGAATGAGCCATTGCCCATTTCACTAGCAGGTCCTCTCAATGGGCCAACTACTTTGGGGTTCCTATGGTACTCCTCATAATGAGTTTTAGGGCTTTCACCCAAGCACTTCCCACAGTTAAGTAATTAGATTTTTACCCTAATCTAAAATAGATTACAAAAAATTACTTAATGGAGTTATGCAATAGAATAGAGTTAATAATTTTTGAAAAAATTACTGAAATGAGTATGTAGCAGAATAGAGTTACAACTTTTTGAAGAAAAAAAATGTAGCCATGGAAAGTGCTCTGATCCAGATGAGAGGATACTCCTACAACAGTTAATACAAATGCTCTAAATAATAGGAATTAATAGCAAGAATTAATAGATTTAGATACTTAATAGAAAACTTTAAAATATTGAATTGATCACATGCCACTTTGAGGGGGAAACCTCCTTTAAGCATGCTCAATATAATAAATTCATGGATGCTTTCCTTGGCCTCAACACTTACTTATATACTAAGTCTAATATAAGAAACTAATACTTCCCCTGAATGTGGGATAAAACAAAATGCTCACAAGATGACTTACAAAGCATATGCATCCATAGCAACTATTACACTAACAAAATAAAGAGAAGGGGTAGCACAGGTTCCTTACACATTTTAACTCATTATTCTTGAGTGCACAACACTTATTTTTTCCTTCTCCTCTTCTTAAATCCGTTGCTTCTACTTTTGCCTTAGATTCATCTTTCTTCGTCTATGCTTCCTTTGTTTCTTGATTTGTTTTCTCTTATTGTTTCCTCCCATATTATATATCTACATTATTTTTCACCTTCATTTCTTTGTCCCTTTTATTTAATACCTTAGCTTTTTTATCCTTTCCCCTACTTTCCTCCTCTTACTTCTTTTTTTCTCCTCATCCTCAATAGCATTGTGTTTCACCTCTTCTTTCTTCTTCTTCCTCCTCTCTGCTTTTCAAAACTTTTTCGTAGTCACCTTTTCTTCTTATTGATGTGTCATGGTAACTTTTTCTTGCATTGTAATATCTATTTATTCAATTGGATACTTAGGATATAGTGGATTTGTCTCTTTCAACTCTTGCATAAGAGTTGAAAAATCAAGTAGTGATTATGAACTAGATGATGAGGTTGATTCAATCATAGTGCCTCTATGTGTTGGTGCCTTTTTCCTAGAAGACGGTGGAGGATTCATATTATTTTTAAATATCTTGTAAGCTCAGACTATCTATTAAGGTTATTGCTCATATCCTTGGCCCTGCCACATTTTGAATTATTTTAATGGATTTGTAAAGGAAACCCTCCACTCCTTGATTTTTGGGGACACATGACATAGAATGGTTTCTTTACCTGCACACCAGAGTTGGTTGTGGGCTTCCCTATAGTGGTGAGTATTTTACCTATGCACTAAAATATTTTGCACTTGGATTTGGGTGAAAGAGCTCAGCTTGAAGATGTTTTCACATTGGTTCTTTCCCTATAGTATATACTATTATTGATGGAGAAGGTTGAGTGATATCAACCCACAAGTCTTATGGGTAAGTGCACAAAGTTATGGGACAAAAAGTGGCCTACCCATGGACATGATTTTCTTAAAATTTTAAAAATCTAAACTTCAATGGATAATTTGAGATATCTACACTCCAAATTTGAAGATGGTAGAAGAACATAAATTGTAGAATTTCAAGTCTAGTTTCCAAAACACTAATTTTTAAAAAAAATGGTTAAGTATAACTAGGTCAAACATCTAAAATTTTAAGAGAAAATCCTATTTTTTTAAGTAAATAGAGTAGATAAATGACCATCTGACACACCACTTTTTGGGCAATGTTTAATATTAATTAAAATCCTTTGGGGAAAATTTAGATAAAATATTCTAATTTGTGACCTATATTTTTTATATGTTTTCAATGCATGCCTTATTTTTATGAATTTTATAATTAAATAGACCTAGAAAACTGATAAAAACATGGATAAGCATCTGTGTGGCATGCCTAACTACCTCAAAAAAATGAAAAATCAATTTATTTTGAATGTGTGTAGAATTAGGCCTAGTTTGTGACCATATAAAAAAATTTGCACTTGGATCAATGAAAAAAATTTACATGAACATGTATAGGCATGTATATTTGCAGCATATAGTGGCATGAAAAAGGTATAGTTAGAAATTGACATAGTTTGAAACATTAAATTAGTCAAAAAATTATAAAAATCATATTTTTGGAAAGAGGCGAGCATGCCCGTTGAAATGGTATTATGTTTTTGAATTTTATCGTTAAGATTCATATTGTATTTGGTGATTGAAGTTGAATTTTTTTATTTTTATCATAACTCTTGGACTTGACTGTAGATTGACAAGTCTAAGCCTTTGGCTCGAGAATCCAAGCCATTCTCAAGCCAAAAGGTGCAATTTTTGAATTCAAATTAAAATAGTATGATTCTGTTAATAATGCGATCATGATAGTAATGTGATCATGGTATTAATGTGATTGTGTTATTAACTGCATTAGTAATGTGGTCATGTTAGTTAATAATGTGATTGTGTTATATATTCATAACACCTTAAAACACAAATTTGCTCTTTACCTGAAATTTTATATATGATCTTATATTTTCTTGAGCTTCGTAATAGTGGTGTTATTTTGTGTGATACGAGAAAGGTCCCTAACCTTGGATAGTGAATTAAGGTGTCGTGGCATCACATTAGACTTCAAAACTTTTATGGGCATTTTAATATGTTGAATTGACTACTTATAATTACTAGGTTTTAAGGTGTAACTCATTATACATTTTAAGATATAACTTATTTTATCATAAGATGTCATAAAATGCATTTTTTAAACCTATGGCCAAAACTTAGCCTTTGGAGTACCAATCTAGCTATGCATCTAAGTAAATTAGGGCTATTTCAATCCCCTTTAACCTAATTACATGGATATAAAATGTGATTCGGGGGTTCATCAACTCCAATTTCATCAACTCTATTGAAGAAAAGAAACATTATTTATTTATATGCAAGTTCTACATGTATGGAATGTGGTTTTGAGCTTAATAAACTTTAAGCCATCAGTTAATGAATGCAAATGTTGATTAGTTCAATTGTGGAGGTAATTAGGGTCAAAATGAGCCACATGAACATATTTTTAATTATATATTAAATGTGATTTGGAGTGAAATTAACCCTAATGTCATGTCATAAATAATTAACCAAAGAGTTGATTCATTTAATCCAAGAGGCATCTGAGGACAATTTGAACCCCTTCAAGAGCAAGATATGATTTGGGGTAAAATTAAGTTTGATTCTATCATGAATTAATCCAATTAGTCAAATTATGTAATTAGGGGTGTGATATGGGCAAAATTGAGCCCCTAAACCAAATTTATGGCTTAATCAATTATATAACATGTATGAAACATGTAAGGCTTAATTGATCCTACGTTTATCAAAAATTCAAACATGAAGGTAATTGTCACAAATAGGTGAACAAGCAACTCAATTTTTTTCAATTACCTTAGTGATTGGACCCTATATCTAATATCTTAAACCGTAAACCATGTACCATTTAACTTAAACCCTATACCATTTACCTTAAACCCTAATCCATAAGCACTAAACCCTAAAACCTTTAAATTTTAGACCCTAACCCCTAATCAAAAAAAATCATCCCCAATTAACATCCTTTATATATAGTAAGATTAGGTTCACAAGGAGGAACTTGGTCCAAATCACATCGATCATTACCACAATTGACTTAATTGGCTCAATTTGTGATGATGTGGGGACTAATTGAGCCCAAAATCACATTCTTTACTCACAAATCTAGGTTCAAAGAGCTCAAATTTGTCCCAATCACCATCATGATTGTACCTTATATACCCTAAAACCTATACCCTAAGCCCTAATCCCTAAATTTCATAATCCCTAAACTCTAAACCATAAATACAAACTCTTTAAACCTTGAACCAGTAATTTTAACCTAAATTAACATCATTTAGACTAATAATTAAGTTGAGAGTGATCAGTTTAGCCTAAATCACATGATTGATTGCCCCATTTAACGAATTCACTCAATCTGTATAATGACGTGGTGTATAATAACAACCCAAAAACACACTCTATAGTCATAAATGGATCCAAGTGATTCAACTTATCCTCAATTATATTTTTGATTAGCCTTATGTACCCTAAACCATATATACATTAAAACCTAATCCCTAAACTATAGACCATAAACACTATAGCCTAAATTGTAAACCATAAACTTTCCCTATTTACGAATCGATTTAGTCCCAATTAACATATTTTGTATTAATAATTAGGTTTACATGGCACAGAGTAATTAGACATTATATACACCCTTAAACCTAAACCCTATGCCATAATCCCTAATCCCTAAAACATAAATTGTAAGACCTATGCCCTAATGCCCACTACATCCTACAAATATGCATGCCTTACAATATAATTTATTTTATCACAATATGTCATAAAATGTATTTTTTAAACCTATGGCCAAAACTTAGCCTTTGGAGTACCAATCTAGTTGTGCATCTGAAGTAAATTGGGGTTATTTTAAGCCCCTTAAACCTAATTACATGACTATAAAATGTGATTTGGGGGTTGATCATCTCTAATTTCATTAGCTCGATTGAAGCAAAGAAACATTATTTACTTATATGTAATTTCTATATGTATAGAATGTGGGTTTGAGCTCAATAAACTTGAAGTTATCAGCTAATGAATGCAAATGTCGATTACTTAAATTGTGGAGGTAATTAGGGTCAAAATGAGCCACATGAACTTATTTTAAATTATATATGATGTGATATGGAGTGAAATTAACCCTAATGTCATGTCATATATAATTAACTAAAGAGTTTATTCATTTAATCAATGAGGCATTTGAGGCTAATTTGAACCCCTTCAAGAGCAAGATATGATTTGGGGCAAAATTGAAATTTTGATTCTATCATGAATTGATCCAATTATTCAATTTGTGTAATTAGGGGTATGATTTGGGTAAAATTGAGCCCCTAAACAAGTTTATGGCTCAATCAAATGTATAACAGTTATACAACATGTATGGCTTAACTGACCCTATTTTTATCATAAATGCAAACATGAAGGTAATTATCATAAATAGGTGAACAAGCAGCTAAAATTTCTTTCAATTACCTTAGTGATTGGATCATATATCTGATATCTTAAACCCTAAACCCTATACCATTTAACTTTAATGCTAAACCATATACCATTTACCTTAAACCCTAATCCATAAGCCCTAAACCCCAAACCCTTTAAATTGTAGATACTAAACCCTAAACCAATAAATTTAGCCGTAATTAACATCCTTTATATATATTAAGAATTACATTCATAGGGATGAACGTGGTCAAAATCAAACCACAATTAACTTAATTGGCTCAATATGTGATGATGTGGGGGCTAATTGAGCCTAAAATCACATTCTTTCCTCACAGATATAGGTTCAAGGAGCTCAAATTTTCCCCAATCACCTTCATTATTGTACCTTATATACCCCAAAACCTATACCATAAGCCCTAATTCTTAAAGTTCCTAATCCCTAAACTCTAAAACATAAACATAAACTCTTTAAACCTTGAACCAATTATTTTAGCCGAAATTAACATCATTTAGACTAAGAATTATCTTTGTAATTGACCCTATGTACCCTAAACCTAAGCCCTATATCTTAAACCCTAAACACTATATCGTAGATTGTAAACCATAAACTTTCCATATTTACCAATCAATTTAGTCCCAATTATATCCCTTGTAGTAAAAATTAGGCTCACATGGCATAGAGAAATTAGACCTTATATACACCCGTAAAATGAAACCCTACATTCCCTAATCTCAAAACCCTTAAACATAAATTGTAATCCCTAAGCCCTAATCCCTAATCCATAAACCCTATGCATTAATCCCTTAATCCATAATCCTTAAGCTATATTAAGTATAATGCAATTGAATTATTAAATAATGTGATTGTGTTAAACTTAATATAAACAAAATTCACTTCTCAATGCCTATGTTTAACCCCAACCAAGTATTAATAATAACATGATCAGATTATTCTTAATATATACAAAACTTTCTTCTCAACGTGTATGTTGAAGAAGAACCTAGTATTAAGAATTACATGAT
Organism: Torreya grandis; assembly: GCA_037957365.1. NCBI lineage: Eukaryota > Viridiplantae > Streptophyta > Pinopsida > Cupressales > Taxaceae > Torreya > Torreya grandis. The sequence continues at coordinate 3,216,836 of JARHVA010000609.1, read as the reverse complement.
TGTATCATTGAATAGCGTGATCATGTTGTTATTATTATTATTATTATTATTATTATTATTATTATTATTATTATTATTATTATTATAGATTAAGATCACTTTGTAATGTCTATTTTTAACCCAAATCAATAATTCTGTCCACACAAACATTCTCTATGTACTTCTATAAGACCTACATACATGTGTACTTTTGACTCCACCTTTGAAAAGTTTTCAATTGCCCTTTATGGGTGACAGATCATGTTCAAGGAAGAGGAAGATGTTGAAGAACACAACACCAAAGGAATTAGAATATCTGAGAGAGAAAAACAAGATATGAATGAAAAAAATTCATGGTAGACAAGGTACAAACCCTAATCCTAATGAACTAAATGTCATAAATAATGAGCCAATTGACAATAATGAATTAAACAATGATTAAATTGACCATAAAGAATTGAATAATGATGAAATTGACCATAATGAAATGACTAATAATAAAATTGGAAATAATGAATTAGATAATGTTGGAAGTTTACATTCAAAGTTCCAAGTTTTTTATTTTGTTGATGATGAGTCTATGCATGATGCTTCACCACCCCCCCCCCCCCAATGAATGAAGAAAATTTGAAGGAACCAAATAATGATGAAATTAACAATCAAGAAAAAATCATGGAAACAATTATACTCTAAGTTTTTAGAAAAACATCCATAAGTTTCTATTTGTCAAAGATATTTTGAGATGGCCAAACTTTTTTATGTAAAAATAAATAACACATGCACCACTATTTATTGTAGGCAACATGTTGAATTTTTAATGCACGATGATGTGTTTTGCCATATTCACTGTACTTTGCTTACCAAAAACATTTTGCAGGAGTGTGACATTGAATTGCCACCAAAATTAGTCAAGGAATTTATTCCAACTATCTTTTGTGTAAGACCAAATGGACAAGTATTTTATAACAAATCATATTTAAATGAAAATTGTAGCATTTGTGGTGGATTACCAAAAATTAAAAAAATGTATCCATGAATAGATTACAAGTGTAATTGGACATGAATTATTTGGCTTAAGAAAATATAAATCAGTGACTTATCAAGTAAAAGATGGAAAATAATATAAAAGGTGTGAGCTTGTTACAAAAAAGATACATGTTTCTAAATTTTTGGTCAAATTTAGGGAGAAGATTATTTATAAATATTGAAGGCACACACACAAGGCTAGATGGTTAGATGAACATTTCAAGATAAGAAAGGATACATTCCCACCTAGTTTGATTGTTTCAATAGTTGAATTTATTGAAAATTACACGTTCAGACCTCAATTGGAAGTTCAATCATGGTATTACAACTCATCACAAGTTGTCATATTTGTGCATATAGCATTCATGCATGTACGTGATAGTATAGAGCAACAATAAAAATTATTAAGGGAATAACATTTCTATATCAATGATGACTGATCACATTGTTTAGAGTATGTACAAGGTTGTTTTCAGAAGTTTTATAAATCATTGAATCAAAGGAACATTACTTTCAATCAAAATTACATTTGGTCAGACAATTACACGTCACAATTAAAAAATACATAGATTTTTTATTAGCTAATAAGGATGCATATTACCACTGGTATAGAACATGTTTAGAGTTTCACCGAGGTTGGACATGGAAAAGGGGAGAATGATAGTGTTGGAGCATGTGTAAAAATATCTATTACAAGGGAGGAGTTGAAATTTGAAAAGATTGTTAATTTGACAAATGCAAAAACTGTGGTTGAATGGTGTAATAAGAACATGTGTCATGGTGCTCAACAAAATTCTACTATTCATATACATTTATAGTTAGTGGAGAAAGAACACTTGGCAAAGTATGAGGATTGTATGACTCTAATGGGTTCAAGTGACCTCCACTCATTTTGTATCTCAAATGAAATTTATTGGACTATTCATATGAGACACTTGGCATGTTTTTATTTTGCATGTGTGGACTCAGTTTGGAATGAGTGTGAGTCACAAGAGTGGGTGGATGATTAGAGTTTAAAACCTCTAATTCCAATCAACACATATCAGATTTCAATAGTATTGTAGCTTAAAAATATGACATCATCAGATGACTTTGACCATGTATTTGATCTAGTGCAACTAGGTATAATATTTTTCATTATGTACAATTTATTCTCATTATATATCTTCATATTATCACCAAAAATGGTTTTTTGTCATACAGGGTATGTTTTTATAGCTATTACATATGAGGATAATGAAGAGGGCACTAATTATTACTTATGTTGGTGTGTAGAGAGAAAGAAATAGTTGACTTTCCCAATTATAGGTGGAGAAAACATTGACTATCCCACTAGGTCAGTGGTAGTCACTGAAAGTTGGTTTCAACCATATCCTATAAAATGTCTAGATAAATGGTTGTTTGAAGAGTTTAAAAGGCACAAGAAGATATTGTACTATTCAAATTTGATTCTTGCAATGAATATTTAATTATAAAATATCATGGGAGGCCATTAAACAAAAAACTATGTAAAATTTGAGAGTCAAAACATGAAGCTATTCTTGATCATATAAAGGTTAGAGCAGATCTTAGTGGTTCATTAGATTGAAACACATAGGTAATTTGACTTTTCAAATGTATGTGTAATTAATTTTACCAAATGTTTTTTTATTTTCTAGGTAGTACATATGAATTTCATTTTTAATTACTTACTAACATATTTTTGTAAGTTAATGGTGCCAGATAAGTTTCCACCTTCACGTGGTTAGCACTATCAGTAGAGAATTATATATTATTAAACCTAAGATAATCTTAGGTTGGATGTGATCTAAGTGATAGATTCTCAAGTGGAGGTCTGAAGGTAGAAATGGCAGTGGGAGTTTAAGAAGTTGCTTGTTCAATGACAAAAAGTTACATTTTTAGACCTGTCATTGCAACTTATCCAATGTCTTTTTATTAAAGATTCCACCTAAGTGATCTGAGGTATAATTAGAGGGATTAAATATATGGGGGAAGGATCTAGTGATTCACATAGATGACTTATAGGTTTTGTTTTATGCATGTTTGAACTTAGGCTAAAAATTTACATTTTTTTGTATTGGGAAGGGTGTTCTAGAGGCTGGAATGGGTAGTGGGTTTGTCGATCAGGATTGATGGGAGGCCAAAACCCTAGTCCTAGACATTATCTTCCCCCTTTAATGTGCTGTAAATGTCAAATTTTATGCAGGAAGCATTAGAACCATAGTTCTACAATCATGATTTAAACTTTGATAATATTTGTTGTTAGTGTTTTTGCACCCTTGAATGGTAGTGAAAATACAATTTCAAGTGTATTTGAACATTTTGGTAGTGTGATAACATGTAATTTGTCTATATATACATGATAAAATTGATATATTCTTAGGTGGAGGTCCTGGAGGTAAAAATGACAATTGGAGCTCAAGAAGTTGTTTGTTCAATGCCAAAAAGTTATATTTTTGGACCTGTCACTGAAACTTATCCAACAGATTACTCTTGAAGGTTCCACCTAATTAATTTGAGGTGAAATTATATGGATTAAAGAGGAAAGGGAGGAATTTTAAGGTTAACAAAAATGACTTATAGGTTTTTTTTATTTATGTTTGAACTTAGGGTAAAAAATTACCTTTTTCTTGTATTGGGGAGGTTGTTTTTTAGGCAAGGATGGGTGGTGGCTTTATCGGTCAGGCCTGATGGGAGGCCAAGAAAATGATCCTAGAAATTATATGCCCCCCAGATGTGTTTCTAATGTCAATTTTTAATTAAGAAGCATTGGAACCATAGTTCAACAACCATAACTTAAACTTTGAAAACATTTGTTGTTAGTGTTTTCGTACTCCTAAACAGTAGTGAAAATGCACTTCCAGATGGATTTGAACATCATGGTGGTGTGATAATATTTAATTTGACTATCTATATGTGATTGAAGTAATAAATTCTTAGGTGGAGGTCTTAAAGTAAGAAATGACAGTTAGAGCTCAAAAAGTTGCATGTTCAATGCCAAAAAGTTGAATTTTCTAGACCCGTCATTGCAACTAGTCTAATGGATTTCTCTTGAAGGTTACACATGATTTATCTAGGGGGGAGATTATAAGGATTAAATAAGTATGGTATGGATCTGATGGTTGATGAAAATGACTTACTAGTTTTATTTTATGCATGTTTGAACTTAGACTACAAAAATGCATTTTTCTTATATTGGGAAGGGCAATCTTGAGGCCATAATAGGAGGAAAATAACTTGGTCCTATACATTATACACCTCCTTGGATTTTTTTAAAGTGTCATTTTTTGGTCAAGAAGCATCAGAACCAAAGTTCTGTAAACACAACTTAAACTTTGATAATGTTTATTATTAGTGTTTTTGCACTCCTAAATGGTAGTAAAAATGAAATTTTAGGTGTATTTTATTGTCATGGTGGTGTGATAATATATATTTTACTATTTTTATGTAATTAGAGTGATATATTCTAAGGTGGATGTCTCGGAGGAAGAAATGGTAGTTGGAGCTCAAGAAGTTGCTTGTTCAATGCCAAAAAGTTGCATTTTTAAACCCATCACTACAACTTATCCAATGGATTGATCTCAAAGTTTCACTTGAGTTATCTAGGGTGTGATTATAGGTATTAAATAATCAAGGGAATCATTTGACGATTCATGAAAATGACTTACAAGTTTCATTTTATGCATGTTTGAACTTAGGCTAAAAAAATACATTTTTTTTACATTGAGAAGGGCATTCTTGAGGTTGGATGGCTGGTGGGTTTGTCAATCAGACGTAATGGGAGGCCAATAACCCAGATTTAGATGTTAAATTCCCTCTCAAATGTGTTTTAAATGTTATTTTTTGGTCAAGAAGCATCAGAACAATAGTTCTGCTAAACTCTCAACCTACATAAATTCTGAGTAAATCTGAAGTAAGGGTTTCATGACTAAAACACCTATAAAACTCAAACAATTAAATAATAAGATCTGAAACATTGTGAGAAGATGGAGAGTGGATCTTATAACTTATTCCAAGTATCATTGGGTTGGCAAGAGGTTTGCAATTGCAAGTACATAAGATTATTTTCATGTACACATGTAGAAGACCATTTTTGAGAAAGTTGTGCATAAGGTAAGATGAGTTTTTGGTTGATTTGAGTTATATAAACATGGGTAATGGTTTAAACATGTTATAATTTCTAAAATAATACTATAAATATAATTTTTAAGAGCTACAAACTCTATTTGGATAAATTGACCTATTGGAGCAATAATTAGGTTCAAAGACCTAGAAACTTAAAATGATAGAATTTGAGAATGAAAGCTCAATATCTTAGAGACACATAGTTGGTTGATTTATTGTAAGTTTTGACACCTACATTAATCCTTGAGTTATCCTAAGACCTATCCAAAGTGTCTTAATTAATATTGTTCAAAAGAAAGAAAGTAGATTTGAGAGATTGGTGACTAGTTAAGAGTAGACCTAATGAGTAATTAACAAATTTAAAAGAATATTTTTTAGAGTGGATTTTTGAATTATTCATGATATTATATAATATGAATATGAATTTCATATCCTTCTTAAACATAGAAGATCAAATTGTGCATTAGGTGGTATTAGGGGATGAAAAAGAGTTTTAGACAAAGATGGATCATTATCTCATGAGTGAATATTTTGTTTAAAGTTAGTAAGGTTTATTTTTGTTAGTCTAAATACATGATAGTCAAGGTTAGGAAGAAGTTCACATACAAATTTTAGCAAAGATAAAGCTATAAAGATGTATAAGCAGACCATGTACATGGTCACCAAAAGGAGTTGAGTGCAAAAGAGGTATTGATAGAGATTACTCAAGAGTTGAGGAAATATATAAAATAACAAGAATCATAGAAGGCATACAAGTAGTAGGTCTAGTTTCAAGAAAATCTAGTCAAAAATACATTAGAGTCAGGTGAAGGTGAAATATCAGGTAACTTACAAGTATAGGTATTAGAGTGAGAAATTTGTAGGGATTTATGAATGATTTTATGTCTTTATATTATATAAGTTTGAACATGATTAGGTAGGGGTTTTAAGTGAAATAAAATTGTGTTAATGTCAATTGAAAAGTTATAAATGGGTGATTATAAATGGGTGATTACAAATGCAAAATGGATAAAGAGTGTCATTAGTCATTTCCACTACACACAATCAAATAAAAAGTTTAATTTGAAAAAATATGGGAGATTTGAAAATTATAGCATTGAAAAGAAAAAAAATCCTTGTTAATGTAAAACATTAAATACGATATCTAATAGATAATAGTTTGGAAGATCAAAACAACACTATATAATAATATTTTAAATTAAAACTGAATATAAATTAGATAGATTGTCATGATAGGCTCACAATATAGGCACATGTGTACAATGTCAATAATGTATAGATTGTCATGATAGACATACAAAAAATTACATCAACCAACATAGTATCTAATGCTGGGTGAATGTCATATACACATATACAATTCCAAAAATGTTTAAATTTCCATATAGGCATCCAAAAAAACACATCTCAAGTAAGACATCCTATTCATCAAATAGCATCCCTCTTTTTGTCTTCCTCAAATAAAACTCTCCTTGGAATGCCCTGCTGATAGATGGAGATTATAGACACCTAAATTTGACCACCGATGACTTATAATCAAAGTTTTGACCAATTTCCACCAAAATGCACAATCTAGCCTAAAAACACTAAAAAACACATTAAATGAGTTGAAATTGATATATTCAAATGCCAATTTTGGCCAGAGTATCATTAAATGGGGAAATGCAATTTATGGGCAAGCTAACTTTGATCAAATCATTTCGAGTCAAAATGCCAATTTTACACCTGGGTGCTCTGGATTGCTCTTTTCTATCAAATTTCTTGTATGATACACGTGAATTTTTTATCTTGTGTTGGCAACATCCTAAATGGGATAATGGATCCAATGCATCTAACATTGACTTCCAATTCCAATCCAATCAAATTTTGGACCAATAACAAGGCATTCTGATCAATTTGAGTAATTTGTGCATAAAATTCTTAATCATGCTTAAGATCTCATTAATCCAAATCAATGCCTAATTAATAATTCCATGAAAACTTGTTTTTAAAAATGAATACTTAATATATGTATCATCAGGTGACCTCATTTCTTGAAAAGACATCCCTAGGCCATACATGCCATAAATATCAAGACTATGGTCTCCCATGCCTCTTTATTACCTCTCATGCCTCATTGATGTCCCTTTTTCCTAAGTCATGATGAGGATAATTATGTATTTTAATTGCATAATTCAATTAATCCATGACCACACATCTCAATCTTGAGATGGAAGATCATGGTTGATTTTGATCATTCTTGAAAATCTATAAATAGAGAGGACATGAACACCATTTTTAAGCTTAATTTGTGCAAAGTTATAATGCAGGATTGATTCTAAAAGCTTCATGCAAACTAGTGTTACCGTGCCAAATTGATTCCAAGCCAAGCTAAGCCAAAGCCAAAGGTGCCAAGGAGAGATGGAGGTAGCCAAGCTTCCATTTCCAAGGACTTCATGAGTACAAAACCAAGCAAGCCACTACTAAAAATTCATTTGGATCATCCAAGTAAGGTGAAGGAATTCTTATTTTTCCTTACTTTTTAGTTGTGTTTGTCATTTGTTTTTATTACTAAGCTCACCCTAACAACTACGCATGAAGACATTAGTTTAGTGTGTTTTTGATTTGGTTTCATTCACTAACATGATAATAATATCCTCTTATTATTCAAATTATTATTTCACATAATAACATGCTCGGTGGAATTATCTTCATGAGAGCGTAATCCACAAACTTTTTTGTGTTTCATAGTTTTGATTCTTTTTTTTTTAATTTTTGTTTTTGCTTTGATTAAAAATGTCTAATAAAGAAATCATAACTTTTATTTACTTAATATTTTTATCTAAATTTTTTTAATAATATATCATTGATATTGTCTAAAAATTTTACAAAAAAAATCTTTATATTTTAGAAGTTATATCTATTTTAGTGACTGTCACTTTCTGTTTTTTATTTTTCTGGTAAAAATGGTTAGAATAGAATTAATAACTTTTTTTTATTGAATTTTTGGAATTAAAATTTTTCATATATGTGTGCCCTGGAGTTAATGAAAACATTTCAAATTTTCATATCAAATTGATCTATATTTTAAAAGTTATGTTAAAAATACTAACTACAAGTTTTTATATTTTATGTGCAGGATTTTATGTGTTGTGTTATATTTTATTTTTAGCCTTCTAGTTTGTTATTTTCAGGTGTTCATATATTTAACATTTTTTTAAATATTTTATTTATATTTGTGTTAACATAGTCTTAACCTAACACATTTTCTTTTGGACTGATGCCTTAAGGGTAGACAGGTAACCGGTGAACTTCAAATTTGTTAAAACATGTTTTAGACCATGTTTTGCATGCTTTTAAAATGAACTAAGAACCCTGTTTTAGTACGTAATGGAACATTTTGGTGCTTAAGTGAATTTTTTGATAAGTTAGGCTTTTAAAGTTACAACTTAAGACCAATGGGTCAAAAAAAAAAAACACCACCATACCTTTCAATTTGGGGCTTAAAAATGAACTCATCTTTCAAAGCTTTTGTGTTCACTACTTGTTTCAATTAACATTTTGTTCTCAAAAAATACAAGGATTTTGTCTATATGTTATTCCATTTGTCTCCTTTAGGTAACCCTTGGAATCAAAATCACCATCCTTATTGCAAGCAAGCCTAGTCCAAGACTTAGAAACAATGTCATCTAAAGCATTCTCCAAAAACTCGTCATAGTTTGGGTGACCTTGAAAATGACTCTAAAGTCTTTTTATTTTATGCTTTATTTATTTTTATTCAAACTTATCTTACGAGGGGTAACTCATCACCTCCCATGATTTATTTAAGGAAGCTTTGACTCAAGGTTTCACCCCCTAACATTGACTTCATTTGGCTCCTAATTGGAGTTGCACAAGGGACGTAAGGGCACTTTAGACATCACACTACACTAAGAAAATAGAAAGATGTAGTGGTTGTAAAAAAGACTAAACCTTTTTGTAATAATATAAGTGATACGAAACCAAAATCCATGTTTTTATTTTTCATTGTTTTATGTGAAAGTCATTGTGCAATTGATTCCCCTAGAATGTTTGAAAACTTGTAGATCTTAGATAAATCCCCACTTATCATAGAAGTATTATTGGTGCAAGGTGCACCTCAAGGTCCATGTCATAGTACTTTCATTTGAGATAAGGGGGTGTAAAAACCCTACTATATAATAAACATTTACTTTTGATTGAACACTTAAAATCCTCTAAAATAACGTATATTGACATATTCTAATAATACCAAGCAACCTTGTCAGTTTAGGATCTAAGAGAAATTAATTAGTTGGTTCTATCCTAGTCTTATGTGGAGTCAAAATTTAGAGTGAAAAAATGATACAAACCAAACAAATTGTCCTCATTTTCCTTTGAACAAAGAGCTACCCACATAAAATCATCAATTTGCCTTGTTCAAAGTTCATCAAAACCTAGAGAGTCATATCATCCACTTTGGTGCAGTTATGCTTCCCGATTGAGTCTAGACCTTTGCCAAAAAAATTTAAGTCCTTCATTTATAAAATAAATTCAGAATTGCACCTTTATAAGTTCATAGGGTTGATGTGTTAAGTAGATTTTCCATTTGCACTAAACTTGAGGGAACTTAGGTTCAAATTCCAATTTGGGTTGAAGGTCATTTAAGACTCACGATGATTATCACCACTTGTTGGAATTAAGTCATTTTATGCTAAACACTTGCATTTTGAGTCTATACACCACAACATTTTGAGTCAAGAAAGATAGTGTTATGCTATCAAAATTATGGGAAACTATCTTTGCCTTAGAGATTTTTTGAAACAAACATTTTGTCACATCTTTTAGGTAGTCTAGTGTTGTTACGCTGCCCAAAACATTTTAGATATTGTTTCAATTTTTTTCCCATATTTTTAGACCAATCCAATTGTAACTTTTGTGAACCTTTGTCTAACACAGTTATGTCGTTCACTTTTGTCTAGCTTATTTGTCAAAAGAACCAAGTTTTATACCATTATTTATGAGAAAATTAAACTATCTCTAAAGTGGCTTTTGTTTCATACCTTATACTTAGTTGTTCAAGTTTATATCCAAAACTCAAATGCCTAGTATTTATTAGAAGTGTTTCAAATCCATTAGATTAAAAATCATCTTTGTTTTAAAGTCTAGGTTTTGACACCGTTTGGCTAAGAGTATAAGCATATGCCTTGTTTGAGCCTATCTTTTGATGCCATGTTTGGCCAAAAGACCTAGCAACTTTTAATTTCCTAGATTAGACTGATTTGAAACACTTCGACTTTAGAGTTTGGCATTTTTATTTTTAGTCTATTTACTTACTCATCTTTGTGTGAATTGTGAGGTATTAGATATTTAACGCTAGCTTGTTTCTTCACAAATCTTAGCATAAACCTTTTTGATCCTTTTGACAAATCTAGACCAAGTTTGAACATCATCTATTTCAGACATTATCTTTTTATATTTTGAAGAACTCTTTGGCCTTTTATTGCAAAGCATTGACTATGGATCCCAACATGTATTCCTACACTTGTAGTGGACTCATGTACAATCTAGGGATTAGTAATGTGGTTGTGCAGGAAAAAATGGTGCAAGACCCCTATGCAGATAATATTCTTTTTGAGATGGATTCTTATCCCTCTTATAATACTCAATTAGGGGCACAAAGCCAATATCCATTGGCTAATTATTTGGTTAATACACCACCTTATTTAGAATAAGACCAAGAACAAACCGCACAATACCTAGCTATAATACCCATAGTTGATGAACCAATTCTTCAATAGTCACATTCTACTGATACATCTTCCACGTATGATCCATTTTTGTTTGAGCATCATTTATTGGAGAACAAAGACAAGATTTTAGTTAGATCCATAGAGGTAGGGGCTAAGTTTCTAGTGGACTTCGCTCATGAGAACTTACCAAGCCTAGTAAGAATGCCCCACAATATCATTTATGATCAAAAAGCTTCTTCTAGCAATCCTTTGGCTCTAGTCCAAATAACATATCAGGACCCTAATATGCCTAACATAGGAAAAAACATCATGGAAGACCACTTTAATCAAATGTAGACAGCATATCAAACCTACCTGAATATTGCACACAATTTTAATTAGATGAGCATGGTGAGCAAACCTCTTATTGACTTAATTCCTTCAATAAGAGTTTTGATAGAGTTAACTAGTTAAGAGAATTAGAGTTTAGACCCATTCATATAAAACACTTTGATAGACAACTTGCTACATATGCCCATTATTAAATAAGTGTCTTCTACTTCTATGTAGAATAGTGAGTCAAATATAGTGGATAATATGCAAACAACATCCAATCCCAATCAAAGTAGTACTAACACAAAAACAACTAGTCAACAATATGTGCCCATAGTTAATACCATGAGTGGATCATCATACCAAGGAATAAAAGCCTTTCTACCCAAACCTTCACCACCTATTTCCTAACCTCAATTGGCTACTTCCTCAAGTGTGTAACTTATGGGATTAGGTATTCAACCAACAACCAATGTCATGCCTCAACAATAGAATATAACAAATCTTACTCCTCCTCAACAAGTGATGAGTAGTATTCCACAACATCATGTGTAATATAGTGTACTAATGCAGCTAAGGTTGAATGTATTACCACCTGAGCAAGGGGAAACTAATGTTCCACCTCACCAAGTAATGACAAACATACCTCTTCGGTCTCAGACCAGTGTACCAATCCAAAACCAAATGATGACTAACCAACAACAAGTAAATATTGGTCAATGACAGATGTTGAATATTCAACATGCTTTTGCTTCCCAACATGGATTCGTACAATAAGGAGGCTCCCATGTTTCTCAAGTACCTACTAGACAACCATTGGTTCAAAATATGCCACAAGTTTAGAGACAGGGTCTTGGTCCACAAGTTCTCACTCATCAACAAGGTTTGATTAGTTGGTAGCATGTCCCTTTTCAACCACAATAGGCACAATATAGTTATATCACTCTATCCCAACCATAAAATTCTCCAATTCAAACCTTCATAGCCAACCCAAAATAAAATATCACACAACCAAATATGCAATTTAAAGTACATCATAATCCACGTATGCACATTCTTGGTCCATTTCCCAATCAAACTAATATACACCAATAGATATCTCCATCATACCCTAGTCAAAGTGTCCCACTTGTGACCTCCAAACCATCTACCCAAACCAATATTCTCCTTCAAACCATTGTTCCTTCCAGTTTCCTATCCTGAGAATTGCAACAAATGAAGGATGTAATTACTGCCATTCAAGCTGGGAAATAGACAAAAAATTTTAAGTTGGATGATGTGTGTTCTTATCCATTTAACATAGAGTACTTGTAGATATAATTTCCTCCAAGATATTAACCACTGAAATTCTATAAATACAAAGGGAAAGGTGACCCTAAGGTCCATTCAATTAAGTTCTTTGTCGCATGTCAACTAGTTGCATATAGTGATATATACCTTTTGTTGTTGTTTCTAAGTAGCTTGGATGGACATGCTTTGGAGTAGTTTTTAAAGTTTCCTAAGAATTTAGTAATAGATTTTAATGATCTTTCTAATAATTTTGTGCATCACTTTTCCTATAATCTCAAACATGAGATTTCATTAGTTGATTTAACACAAACAAAACCAAAAAGTTGGTGAGACTTTTGCAAGTTATCTACAACGATGGAGAGCCCTTGCAAGCTGATTCACCTACATTTTACTAGATAAAAAACTAACTGGTGTGTTTACTAAAAATTTGCATAGTGAGATAGCTTATCATTTGGAACTACAATGTGCACATACTTTCAAGGAGATCATCGACAAAGGCTTATTTATTGAGTAAGCCTTTATTAATATAGGGATCATCAAGCTTACATCAACTAATCAGAATCAAGGTACCAATCAAGAAACTAGCCAAAACTAGTATCCAATCCAAGCACAAGCATCACAACCAATACAAGCTAATAATCAAGATAGACAAAGTAATTCAACCATAATATGAATGTTGTAGGTAATGGAGTAATCGAGTCACATCTATCCAAACAGTGCAAAGATAATCTCCACCACCTTTTTAGGTTACTCCTACCTAATAACCTCTCCAACCAACATCACAAGCACAACAACCAAGACCTACAAAACAAATGCAATAACCTTTACCATTACAAACCCCTCCTCTAAGGAGAACTGTGCCTATGCATAATGTTTTTAGTGACCTGGGAGAGCCTATTGAGTCTGTATTTCACAAACTTGCCACTACTAATTTAATAAGTTAGCCTATACCAAAGCATTATCCACAAGGCATTCTTTATCCTGATTGGTACCATGAAAATGATTTTTGTGAATATCATCAGGTCAATGGGCATAATCTATGAAGACGTGTGCAAATAAAGCATTTGATTGAGAATACGTTGGAGAATGGAGAGATAACATTGGATAATGGTAATTTCACCTCCAATCAAACTCTTGGGATTTATAAAAACCCTTTTCCCTAATGTAGCACACAACAAAAACATAATAATCAACAACAACAACAATAATACCAGCTAGTGCAATAACAAAATCAATAGTATCAAAATCAAAGGCCGAATCAATAGAATCAACATAATCAATAACATAACCCACAACGTCAGAATAATGGAAAAAACCAAGGTCAGAATGGTAATAACCAACAAACTTACCATGTAGTTGCACATGACTACAACAGGTTTATAGGTCATATTGCAAGGGGCAACGTTAATATCATCTCCATTAATTCTAGACTGAGTACTAATCAATCTAGACCAGTGATGAACAATACCACTCAACCAAATTACATGGATAATCCTTCTTTAACTTGGGACTACACACAGACAAACCAATAAATTGAGACTCCCACTTTTGGACCATATACTGATAACTCACCCTTGCCATGTGACCACATACAAGTGCACCGACAATCGAGACTTATCTTATCTAGTCCCATACGATTCCCAGTATTTATAAGCAATTAGGGTCTAGCATCTAATCCTGATTGTGCAATCATAACTCGGAGGTCAAAGATTACTATCCCAAGTCCACAACCATCTACCAGTTTCCTATTATCTAACCAACCATTTAGCCTCACAATAAACCATTGACCATTGACCAAGACAAAAAGTTTGATATTATGGAAAAATTGTAGAATACACTAGCATAAATTTCTATTTTAGATTTACTGCGAATATTAAAAATCCACAAGAATAGTTTGAATGAGTTTTTAACCCAATCCACTATTGCCAGTGACATATCCCTTGATAAATTTCAAGCTTTGGTTGGACACCTAGCTCGAGCCCAACAAGTCACATTCAACCAAAGTAATATGTCTTCCCTTGGTCTACTCCATAATAATCCATTGCACATAGAAGTTGATATAAAGTAGCATAAATTGAAGATTGTCCTTATAGACAATGGATCAAGCCTCAACATAATGTCTCAAAAGTTTATTAAGCTTCTTGGGTACACAATGGCATATCTCCAGCCAAAAATGATAACTATTAAAACCTATGATAATCAAGAAAGAGATTCACAAGGCACTATTAGCTTACCAGTATCATTGGGCCTTTGACCCATGATACACTTTACCATGTGCTTGATCTTGAGTTGTCATATAATATGCTTCTAGGTAGGCCTTGGTTACATGATATTTATGCATTCCCATCAACATTGTACCAATGTATCAAGTTCTCCCACTCAGGGATGGAAGTGAATATTCTAAGAGATTTACACCCATATGAATATTGCAATATCTTGAGGCTGAGATTCAAAGCTATAATTACTAATAAGACATGAATCCAAGTTCCAAGTAGGATAAAGGAAAGGCCATACTTATTGATCCTCCATAGGATATTACTTAGATCCTAATACCTTAGATTCCCTTTCCCACATACCACCTCATGAAGCTTCTAATCATTTCACCATCTAAAATAATGGCCCAGGGGAGTATGTGACCCATGATACCTTCCATATTGCCAATCTTCCTCAAAATTCAAAGACCTTTGGGTGACCTAAAAATACCCCACACATACATTGGCAAAAAAGAACAAAGATAAGGGACCTATCATGTTTGTACCAACATCTAGCCTAGAACCAGACGCTCTTAAAGGAGATGAATCATGGTTGAATAATGACAACCAAGCTAATTGTTATAAAATTACAAAGTATCCTATTCCCAATAGGATCATGGAACATTAATATTATGAAGGAAGAGGCCTCAGATCGAATCAACAAGGAACCATTGAGCCAATTTTCATGACTAAGTATAAAAGACCCTATAGACTTGGATTTAAACCACTTGGGGGTGACCCCACATATCTTATTTGAGTTCTATCACTGGTGGCTAGTGATGATGATGCCGATAGTGAAGCAAATTCTGATCATAGCCTCACCTTTGATGACCTAGATGAGACTAACATGTTGGATAACAATTCCATATGTACTCTTACCCCAATAATTTGTCATACCCCATTGCCATTATATTATCCCCAATTGATAGATTGGGACATACAAGAATCCAATTTGTCGATTAATGAGTTTTAGAATGATGAGGCATTCTATGAATTTTTAGGCCTTAGAGACAATGTTCTGTTGGGAGATCATAAATTAAGATTCTCAATTACATTAAATCTTGAAGCCTATTTTGGAGAACGGGTGAACACCCTTAGCTAGAAACAAATAAATAAAACATTGAGGTCCTTAAGTGAAAACCTCATTGAGGCTCTTTATGACTAAGGAAAAAGTAAATATAAAGGCCAGTCTAGTGGTGAAAAATTGTTTCAGGTGCTATTGGATGGGGGTGTTCATTCTTCTTTGAATTTAGACCAGGAGACCACCAATGATAAACTTGCCTATGGATCCAAGTTTAGTTTTGTGCAACAAGTATTTGATTGAATTCTTCAAGACTTTCTAACTATTTTTGTCACATGGCTAGATCTCCCATTGGGGGACTCAAATTCATCATGCCTAGGAGACGTTGAAGAGTAATTCCTAATAGAGGACCCTGATATAATCCAACAATTCAAGTCGTTGCCTACTATCCTAGAAGATGGTTTGACCCTTGTAGTCAACTATATAATAGAGGTAAACATCAGGACTCCATTAGACCCAAAATGGATAAAATTAGGTGCATCCCTCACTAAGGAAGAACATGAAGTCTTGACAGCTCTATTGAGAGAATTTGTAGATATCTTTGCATGGGTTTATTCTGATATGCCAGGTTTAGACCCTGCCTTGGTTTTACACCACCTTTTGGTCAATCCTGATGCCAAATTGGTAAAACAAAAGTTACATAAGATGCATCCTCGTATTTCTATCTTGGTAAAGAAAGAGTTATAAAAACTGTTAGAATTAGGATGTATCTGATCCATTGACTGTTTAGAATGGATATCTAATATTGTACCTATTAACAAAAAGCTTGAAGGAATCAGAATTTGTACTAATTTTTGAGACATCAACAAAGCTTTCCCTAAGGATGACTTTATATTTCCTAATATTGAAATGATCATCAAATTCAAAGTGGGTTATGAAATGCTTTCACTCATAGATGGCTTTTCAAGATACAACTAGATCAAAATAACACTAGAAAACCAACATAAAATAACATTCACCACTCCATGGGGAACATTTTGTTATCAGGTAATTCCATTTGGTCTTAAAAATGCTATAGATACATAGCAAAGGGCCATGACTATCATATTCTATGATATGATGCATGATATTCTTGAAGACTATGTCGATGACATATTAGGAAAATCTAAGTCTAAGGCCAACCATCAGCAATGTTGTATAACATATTTGAAAGATTACAAGAGTACAAAGTCAGACTCAATGCAAAGAAATGTGTATTTTATTTGACTTCAAGAAAATTTCTTGGCTTCATCGTGTCTCATAGAGGCATTGAATTTGATCTAGCTAAAGTCCATGCTATAACCAAGATGCCACCACCAACCAATTTAAAGTAACTCCGTAGTTTTCTGGGTAAGATTCAATAAATCTAATGCTTCATCTCTCAGTTAGTAGACAAGTTTCATCTATTTACACATCTTATGAATAAGGGAGTTATATTTCACTAGGATGATCACTGTTAAATAGCTTTCCAACAACTCAAAGACTATCTCATTAATCCACCTATTTTATTACTTATTATGTTGGGAAGCCATTCTTATTATATCTATTAGCTACCGATAATGCCTCAGGGGCACTCTTAGCTCAACATGATGAAAAATGGAAAAGAGAATGTTGTATAATACCTAATCTATACCTTGGTCTCATATGAACATAACTATGCACTTGTTGAAAAAGTTTGTTTGGCCATGGTCTTCGTAGCTTAAAAACTATGTCATTACATGTTGAATGATAAAACCATGGTCATTTCAAAACTAGATCTGCTTAAGTATCTACTATCTAAAATATATTTACAAGGTAGAATGGCCAAATAAATCATGCTTCTTAGTGAGTTTGACATAGAATATTTCAATTAGAAGGTAATCAAGGGACAAGTTCTTGCAGATCAACCTATTAAAGCACCCCTTGCAAACACAGATTCGCTCATGTTTCAATTTCTTAATGAATCCATAATGACCGTTATTGACACACCTCTTGAGGAACAACACTAGAATTTGTATTTTGATGGGTCATTCATAGCATATGGATCAGGAGTAGGTCCCTTATTTATTACACCATAGGGGGAT
Source organism: Torreya grandis (assembly GCA_037957365.1). Lineage (NCBI taxonomy): Eukaryota > Viridiplantae > Streptophyta > Pinopsida > Cupressales > Taxaceae > Torreya > Torreya grandis. Next base: position 3,199,000 of record JARHVA010000609.1, on the reverse strand, counting down.
CTAATCCCTAAGTCATTCAAAATCAGCTTTTCTTGTACTAATAACATGGTTGAATATGAAGCACTTATTGTAGGGCTTCACCAAGAAGTACAATGGAATATGGCTCATCTCAATGTTTATGGTGATTCTCAGTTAATCATCAATCAAGTCATAGATCATTTCTAGACCAAAGATGACAAGTTGGTTCCATATAAAGCCATGGTCGATACCCTAAAGCAATAAATTTCCAACATTCAATTTTAGCACATACCAAGGGTTATTAATAGAACTGTAGATGCCATTACTACTATTGGCTCTCTGATTTGACAAATAGATAAAGCTAGAGAGTATCAGTTCCTCATCAAGAATTTATCAGCACCAGCGCATGAAATTTCAAATGTTGTGATGATTTGTGATATTGTTGGTCCTAATTCTATCTGGTACTCAGACCTTTACAACTACCTCCATGACCAATTTATACAACCTAACCCTATCTCAAAAACAAACCAAATCCTTAATTTATCATTCCACTTGTTATACTCTACTTGGATTGACCCTTTACCACCACAATTTTGATAGAACTCTACTTCATTATTTAACTTTGATAGAGTCTACACTAGCATTAAGAGAAGTTCATGAAGGAGTATGTGGAGCTCATTATAGAGAGGTAGTCCTATCTAAAAATCTATTTTATACTAGTTATTATTATCTCGTGATAGACGTTGATATAGCTATATATGTAAAGAAGTGTGATAAATATCAATGACATGCTAATTTGATTCATGCCCTAGCATAAACTCCAAAATTGATATTGACACCATGGCCATTTACTACATGGAGACTTGACCTCATTGGGAAGATCAACCCCACTTCATTTGATGGCCATAAACATATCCTTACTGCCACTGAGTATTTCACTAAGTGGGTTGCAGCTATACCCCTTACATGACTGGAAAGCAAATTTCCAAATTCATCTTCAACCATCTCTTTTGCTGCTATGGTATCCCCTCTGACATTATATGTAATAATGGAATATCATTCAAGAATAAGGATGTAGAATAAATATGTAATAAATATAACATCACACAACATTTTTATACAGCATATTACCCTCAAGTTAATGGACAGGCTGAAACATCAAATAAAACCATTGTCAATATTCTCAAAAATATTTTCAATGATGCCAATCATGATTGGCACCTACAAATATTCCCTGCCATTTGGGCATACCGTACCAATCATTGTACCCCCATAGGATCCAATACATATTAACTTATTTATGGTATTGAATCCATCCTTCCCATTGAGGTCAAATTGCCTTCACTTCACATATCTTTCAAGCATGTCCTAGATGATCATGACTATCGAGTAGCTCACGTGCAAGAGCTAGACCTACTTGATGAGAAAAGCACATCTGCACTTAACAATCTTCAGGCATATCAAAATTTACTTAAAGGCCACTATAATCAGTGTGTTAAGTATAGAACATTTGAAGTTGGTGATCTTGTTCTTAAATAAAACTAAAAGAATACCATGGCTGAGAAGAAGCATAAAGGTAAATTAAAACCGAACTGGATAGGGCCTTTCATCATTACTGTAGATTATAGATCATGGGCATACAGGCTTACCACACTAGATGGAGATGAACTTCTTGAGCCAATGAATATTATTCACCTCAAGTGGTACTATGATTGAGCGCTAAGGTGTATAATCTGTAAAGATCATTTCAGTGGTGTTATTTTATCATTATTCTTCTTTGTACAAATATCATTCTTATCTATCCTCTTATCCTTATCCATTTTACCATTCTGTTCTATCGACCAGATGTGTTTTAAAGCCTAGCATGTTTGACCTTGGTTTTTTCCATTCATTATGCATTTTTAGCACCAAGGAATCTAATCAATTTCATCAGTTATTTCAAGTACTTCAGATAGAGATCATATTTTGGAGCAGTATGATAGAAGTTCGGTAGGTGCATCCTTCATTTGTTATTCCTTTCTTATCACCGATATTGTTACTAGTTATAATATCCTTTGGGTAAATTAGTACATTGATCCATGTCGGTGTGTCCTAGTTATAACCGCCTATGGGAAAACTAGGGGCAACATTTGTTTCTTGAGCCTTAACGTACCAACTTGCCACTTCCTATGCCATACTATGCCTTTTTACTAACTATGCCTATTTTGTTTGAATTAGATACTACACTGGTTGAATTCCTCTATTGTAAGGGCATAACTATAGTGAATTGAGGTCCTACTTTGGGACTATGTAGGTAGAACTTGATACTTGTTGAGGTCAGCTTAGTCACTCCCTTGCCACACTGTCATCATTTTTTTAGAAACTTAAATTTGAATGCTCTCATCATTTTGTGAGTAACTTAAGTTTGAATGCTCTCATCATTTTTCAAGCAACCTAAGTTTGAATGCTCTCACCTTTTTATGAGCTTGAATCATTTAGTGTCTCATCATTCTTGATCAAGTTGAGATACTTCAAAAAATTCCAAAAACATTTGTAAAATTGTTAGAAAAAACCAAAAACATTAACCATCTATTTTCCTTAAGGATTTTGGGAACCCTTACTAAGTTGTAAGCAAATCACTTGTCACTTAGTTTCCCCATCCTTTTTGGTCTTTTCTCTCACGCACTTACCATTTTGCAAGACCATTCCTCTTCTTCTATCACATTCATTCTGTTTTTTCTCATCTATTATCATATTCTTCTCATTCCCTGAGAGAACTACATTTGGCCTAGAGTTTTTTATTGGATATTACATCCATGGAACTATGTAGGCAACATTAACTTTCCTAGTGCATATGGAGATATCTCAACCGCCCCCTTCCTTTTATTTTATTCCCCCATTTTATTTCTTTTTTAAGTTGTCACCTATTTTCTATGGGCAATATTCATAGGGTTTATATTGCTTTGTTTGTTTGTTTGTTTGTTTATCTCTATTTATTTTATTTGTTTGTTTGTTTGCTTGTTTGTTTGATTGTTTTCAGCATTGTTGCCTTGATTCGGTTTGTGTGTTTATTGGATGATTCTTTGTCCACACTTATACTTGAATCCATCCATATTCATATGTTTACATTGTCATCATGGTTTTTATCATTGGTGCATTGTTTTCTATTTGAGTATTAGATTTTGGGAGTCAGTCCTTATGCATATTTTGACCAAGTCCTCATGATGTTATACCATGATGCCTACCAACATGCTACAACAAACCTCAGCTTCAATAAGTCTATTTATCAATGGTGGTATCAACATCTCTTCAGCACCGACATCCCAATTCAATCCCAATCATATCCCAAATAAATAAATTAACCACGAAAGAATTTTGACCTTTATTAGTTTGAATGAGCATCTCCTTACTAGTAGGTTGTTCTAATTCATCATTACCCTTTGTGTTAAGTTATCATCATCCTTGGCCAAGTTGATCATGTTTTCCATAATCAAGGTCCAATAATTATAACTGCTTATGGGCAAATCATTATACACCATCCCACCTACATTTCTCAATGATTATAACTGCCTTTGGACAAATCATTGTGTTCTCACCATTCTATTTTTTCTACACATATAGGGGTAAGTTGTTATCTTATTTATTTATCCTAATTGGGGCATTTCCATCTTCTCAATGATTATAGCCACCTTTAGACAAATCATTGTGTTATGATAACACATTGCCACTACCAGGGTACAATGCTTATAACTGCCTTTGGGCAAACCATTGTACACCATCCCACTTGCATTCTCAATGATTTTGAATACTTTTTCAAAATCATTATGTTTTCACCCCATCATATTTCCTTTCTTTGGTCCCCTCATTTCACTTCTTATTGAGGGATTGTTTGTCGACCTAATTGTGCCAACCATTCCCTTGAGAGAACAAACCATCATATAGTTAGTTTATCATTGTTGAAGTTTTAGGCATACAGGACCTTTTCATTCTTTGAGAAGATGTTACTATGCTTATAGCTTGAAATTCCTTCCCAAATAGGGGCAAACTGTAGACACACTATTTAATAATGTGATCACATTATGGCTCGATAATTAGTGATTTATAATTTAAATAATGTGATTACATTAATTCAATAACACAATCACATTATTTAATAATGTGATTGCATTATCAAAAATGTCACAGAATTATCCCCCAACTCCATGCACTTACCCTAAAAGTAATAAAAAATGAAGACTTTCCAAGTCTTTTCCCACTTCTCCTATTTAAGATTCAAATGAACCCCTTTTATACAAACCCCCTTGAAATTTGTGTCCACCACCATTTGCTCCACCATTGAGGCACTTTCCATGTTTAATTATTACATTTTTTATTACTTTTAGTGGCAATGTGGTATGATAACATAATGATTTGCCCAAAGGCATATATAATCATTGAGAAGATAGATCTGCCCCAGTTAGGACAAAAAAAAAGATAGCAACATACCCCTATATGGGTAGAAAAAATAAAATGGTGAGAACACAATGATTTACTTAAAGGCTGTTATAATCATTGAGAAATACAGGTGGGATGGTGTACAATGATTTGCCCATGGGCATTTATAATCATCTGCCTTTATCAAAAATGGTGGTGGACACAATTTTTATTAGTTCAGATGAGCATCTCCCTACTGGTAGGTTGTTCCAATTCATCATTACCCTTTGTGTTAAGTTATCATCATCCTCAACCAAGTTTATCATGTTTACCATAATCGAGGTCCAATGATCATAACTGCCCATGGGCAAATCATTGTACACCATCCCACCTGTATTTCTCAATGATTATAACAACCTTTAAGTAAATCATTGTGTTCTCACCATTTTATTTTTTCTACCCATATAGGGGTATGTTGTTATCTTGTTTTTGTCCTAAATGGGGCAGATCTATCTTCTCAATGATTATAAATGCCTTTGGGAAAATCATTATGTTATCATACCACATTGCCTCTAAAAGTAATAAAAAATGTAATAATTAAACATGGAAAGTGCCACAATGGTGGAGCAAATGGTGGTGGACACAAATTTCAAGTGGTTTGTATAAAAGGGGTTCGTTTGAATCTTAAATAGGAGAAGTGGGAAAATACTTGGAAAGTCTTCATCTACCTTTATCACAAATGTTTACCAGAATTATTAAAATGACTTCAAACAGAGAAGGAGGATTAAGTGAATACAAGGAGGCTTAAGAGCCATTGAGTAGGTAAGAGTGAACAAAAAAGACCTAGTAAATAACATAATTATCAATCCATAACATGATCACATTATTAAATAGTGTGATCGTGTTATTAAATAACATGATCACATTATTTAAATTAATAATGTGATCACGTTATTATTATTTTCAATAATACGATCGCATTACTTGTGTAATAAAAAATTGAAAACAAAAACCCGAATGCAAAATTTCTCAGTTTACATTCGAGTTTCCTTTTATAACCTTACCATTTTGCAATCACATTTTGAGAGGCTAAACCTTTCCATAATTCATCCTAAGAAGCCTCTAATTGATGATGTTGCCACATAAAAGAGGTAATTGCTAAAAAACTACACTTGTTAACCATAATTTTTAGTAATTTTCATTGTTTAACCCTAATTTTTAGTGGTAATTTTTTTTTTAACAACCCATCCTGCTAACCTTCATGTTCTTCTATCTAACCCTCCATAGAACCCTCTTGTTCCTCCTCCTAACCTTCCACCTAACCCTTCACATAACCCTCTTGTTCCTCCTCCTATCCCTCCACCTAACCCTCCTACACTTCTAAAAAATCCCCTAGACAGTTAAGAGAGTCTAGTTGACCACATTGTGGGAAATAATATTGAAATTGAATAATTAATTGGGAGAATGAAGGATCCCACTTCCACCAATACCCACCGCACCTATCTAGCCAATTCCCTAGAGACATTACTAAGTCAAATTGATTCTATAACGAGTCAAATTGATAGATAGGCTTCATATCAAGATAGTTATAGGGCTTATTATACAGACAAATTGTCAGCACTTGAGGTCAATAATAAAGACATCAAAAGCCTATATTTGTGCCTTATTCATTGACCCAGCCACCAATGCACCATTTCATGTAACTACTAAATATTTTCCAATCCATCACTACCAATATAATTTAATCACAACCAATTTTTGGGACTAATGGTGGATGGTGTTTGATTATCTACTGCGTAACAACCATGAGGTCCCGTTGTATTTTTTGAGGAAAATCTACTGTGACTTTGTTCTCAATGAGATTCTAAACTATTTTGATTATAGTGAGTTTCAGAGTTGAGGGAATGGCTCTACACAAGATCGACCAGGTACACGCCATGCACCTAATCAACCTACAGGGATCTATATTTAAAAGCCACTTGAATCTATGATCCCATTTATAGTTCAACAGGTCATGGAGATCGACATTTTGTATGCACTTAGTTCACTCATTTATACACTTGTTCAACATATGAGTAGGCTTTCACAGACTGATGCTAGAGATACGCCACCTAGTGTGCATACCTGACCCCACTCTTGCAGTTCTTATGGAGCTGTGTACTGGACCTTTTGATGATGATGGTGCTAGTGGTTCAAAGGGATTAGATAGTATACTTATGATCGATGAGTTTTTTGCACATAAATTTGGTGTGTAGACATCAACCACTACATAGATGTAGGTATATTTTATATAAATGTCATGTTAAATTTAAATTATATTTGCATATCTATTTTATAAAATAATTAATTTACATATAAATTGAATTTTATATATATATATATATATATCATTTTTTTATGTATGAGGAGGTGATGGTGCATTCATCGTCATAGTTGATATTTACAACATTTAATTTGATGCATCCATTGTTTACATTTTCGGATCTAGCTATTGGCCCATCCATTACTACATATGTCTCTGTTAGGATGCCACCTTTTACTTATACAGAGGGAACATTTTGAGTTAATCTTATTTTATACATACATTTAGTCTAAGTTTAAGTTAAATTTATTTATCAAGGTTCTTGATGCAAAGTTTCTAATAAGTTTCCTTGATATGGATGGAAACACACACTTACCTCTGCCAAATACCTAGCTTTGATATTTTCTTGTCTTTCTTTGTCTTTTATCTTCAACCTCTTTATCTCTTTGATCACTTTGCATTTACTAGGTCTTTCTTGTTCACTCTTACCTACTCAATGGCTCTTAAGCTTCCTTGTATTCACTTAATCTTCCATCTCCTTGGAAAATTTTAAATGCAAAAATAAAAACTAAAAGTAATAAAAAATGTAATAATTAAACATGGAAAGTGCCACAATGGTGGAGCAAATGTTGGTGGACACAAATTTCAAGGGGGTTTGTATAAAAGGGGTTCGTTTGAATCTTAAATAGGAGAAGTGGGAAAAGACTTGGAAAGTCTTCATCTACCTTTATCACATCTGGTTTTCCAATGAATTTATAGTTTGAGTAAAGGTTCCCTTGTTTCTTAACATGATCTAGTGTGAATTATAGGTAGTTCCAACTTAAAGACTCAAAATCCTATTTTAAAAATGGTCTATCAAGTTAATATTTACAAGGAGTAAAGACTAAACATACACTAACCTTAGTTTTCAAAAAATCATGTAAAGAATGTTAAAGGACATCAAATTTCAACTAAGATAGTTTGAGAATGTATCCTATCATGTAATTATAGTTGATATTTACAAGTTTGAGCCCAAAATGTATCAAAATATATAGGAGATCACCTGATCTTTGAAAAAAATAAGCCATCCTAATCTCAAATACTATAGATTTTTAAATCCAAAACTATATTTACTAGAATTAAGAAATCATCCATCAAATAACTATGATATTTTCCTCAAGAATAACAAAGATGAGTCATAAATGTCCAAGACCAATGATCTTTACACTTTGGAGAAAAGATCCACTCAAAAGTGTAAAGATAACATAAACCTTTGATCAATTAACACCAAAATTAGCATGCCCTCCTTCTAGTGCTAGTGGAGCTACTCCTATTAATGCCTCTAAGTGTACCACATGTGCTCTTAGTGTTTAGATAACACTTCTCATTTTATAATCCTAAGAATTTAGAGCATGGGTTGCAGGTATTTGGAAATTATAGTGCTTATGGTGAAATAGTAGTAAAGCAAAGTACATTATTCCACAATATTTATATGATTTGGTGGTTGGGAGACACCTTGATTCAATCCTTTATGAATTTTGATGAAATTTGACCCCAAGATCAAAGCTACACTAACCTAAGTGAATATTTGATATTGAGATCTGAGCTACAATGAGTTATTTTTAAAAGGATTAAAAGAGAAGAGTAAGGTAGAAAAGAAACAAATGTGATCTCTAATCTTTATCTCAAACACCATGACAAAGTTTCAATTAAATGAACATGCATTTAAACCAGTATGTAATGCAAAATAGATAATGCTCAATTTTCACTACAAACCAGGAAAAATTCTAAGTATAAATTGAAAATACAATTAAGAACTAAGTATGATTTAATTTTTTGCTACTACACCTAGATAACTAATGCACATATTTGATGCAGAACAAATTAAAGTGAATCAACTTATGATATTTTCAACTAAGCTAGCATAACACAAATTAGCAACCCTATAACAAGAATACAATTTAGGATTCAAAGAAACCATTCAAATCCTAGATCTAGACAAGGATTGAGAGAAAAAGATAATAACCTTAACAAAACCATATACACAAACTTTTTATGATTCCTTAGCTATATTAATTTTTTTAAGTATACAATTTTGCTCCAAAATCTCTCTTACAAAATGGCAACACTGCCTATTTATAGGGAGCATAAGTAGTTCATCGATCAATTTTCAAGATACATATGTGGAGAATAAGGATAACTATCCTTTCATGAAAATTATAGAATACATATGACCTTATATGTTGGACTAACCTAGAAATATATATGCTAACCAACTAATATATATTTATATAATAGAATATTTTATTTTACAAATGCATGCAAAATTATAATCAATCAAATCTTCTATTTCTTTAATGGTGGCCCTCTAGATACCTTTTTTGGAATATGTGTTTGGCCTTAGTGTGTTGTTCATTGATCAAGTCTAAATCTACTATAGGCTTCATTAAACATCCATTCTCCTGGTCTGCTAGCTCATTGAATTCTTTGTCATTTCTAGCCATGACCTCCTTGATGCTTCTAACTTATACAAATTGCTCCCCTAAATTGAAGATGATGTCCATGATCTTGTGATTATTTCTACCATATTAGCCTTGGATCCTTCTTTTGATATATTGAATGGCTATAGTGGATCTCTATTTGAATTCTTCATCATTTATTAACCTAATGGTAGTGGGTTGTGAAGGCTCTACTAGCATGGTTCCTAGGATTTTTTTAATTATGTTCATCAAACTCTCATCTTCCTAAACAAGTTTGTTGACATTATTGTGCCATGTGCTCAACTTCTATACTTTATCCACAAAAATCATAAAACCATACCTTTACCTTGCTAAAAACCATACCTTTTTCATTTGTCATATACCTTGGACGAAATCATTTACCATACGATTTTCATTTGCCATTAATTTTATCATTATTTTATACCCTACCATTTACCCTCACCTTCTCACTTGGGGGAAACATTTTTACCATTTTATCCAGTCTTCATACCATCATATTCCTTATTCTATACCATATACCATTTTACCATGTCGTCCCTATTTAGACCAAAACTAATTTTTAACCATCCTACCCAACCCTTTTTTATCTCAGTTCCTTTGGTTCTTCCCGCACCTTCTATGAGGAGATTCTGATCTAGTTTCAATAGTTTTAGAATTCTATGTTTAAATGACAGTCTTTAAAAGTAGTGTGACAATGGATCTAGCAAGTTATCTTTTATTCATGTTTGACTGGTGCTATTGATTATAACCACTTATGGAAAAATTAGTAGTCTACCTTGTGTTACTAATTATAATTGCCTATGGGTAAATTAGTACCACAAAGCTATGTTATTATTTCCTAATTATAACCCCCTATGGGAAAATTAGGAACAACACCTTTACCATGCATTGTCGCATCACCTTCTTATTACTATTTTTCATTTACTTAGCCATTTGCCTCAATTTTAGAACTTATTGTGACCTAGTCGGTTCTCCCCATCTTTTGTGGGGGTAGAACTACTATAACTTAAGGTCATTTTTCAATTATATAGGCCTTATTAGATCATGTTTCTTAGTGAGTTTGACATAGATTATGTCAATCAAACAGTAATTAAGGGATAAGTTCTTGCAGATCAACTTATTGAAGCACCCCTTTCAAACATAGATTCGCTCACGTTTCAATTTCTTGATGAATCCATAATGACCGTTACTAACACACCTCTTGAGGAGCAACACTGAAAGCTATAGTTTGATAATTCATTCACAACACATGGGTCGGGGGCAAGTCTCTTATTTATTACACCATAGGGGGATCTAATCCCTAAGTCATTCAGAATCAGCTTTCCTTGTACCAATAACATGGTTGAATATGAAGCACTTATTGTAGGGCTTCACCAAGTAGTATAATGGAATATAAATCATCTCAATTTTTATGGTGATTTTTAGTTAATCATTAATTAGGTCATAGACCATTTCTAGACCAAAGATGACAAGCTGGTTCCATATAAAGCCATGGTCGATACCTTAAAACAACAAATTACCAACATTCAGTTTGAGCACATATCAAGGGTTAGTAATAGAACTGTAGATGTCATGGCTACTATTGGCTCTCTGATTTGATAAATAGATAAAGCTAGAGAGTATCAGTTCCTTATCGATAATTTATCAGCACCAGCTCATGAACCTTCAACCATTACAATGATTTGTGATATTGTTGGTCCTAATTCTATTTGGTACTCAGACCTTTACAACTACCTCCATGACCATTTTCTACCATCTAAACTATCTTAAAAACAAACCAAAGCCTTTATTTATCATTCCACTCATTATACTCTACTTGGATCGACCCTTTACCACCATAATTTTGATGTAACTCTGCTTCGTTGTTTAACTTCAGTAGAGTATACACTAGAGTTAAGAGAAGTTCATGAAGGAGTATGTGGAGTTTATTCTAGTGAGGCAATCCTATCTAAAAATCACTTGCATACTAGTTATTATTAGCCCATGATGGATGTAGATACAACTACATATGTAAAGAAGTGTGAAAAATATCAATGACATGCTACTCAGATTCATGCCCCATCCCAAAATCTGAAACTAATGTTGACACCATGACCATTTAATACATGGAAACTTGACCTCATTGGGAAGATCAACCCCACTTCATCTAATGACTATAAACATATCCTTACCACCACTGAGTATTTCACTAAGTGGGTTGAAACTATACCCCTCACTTACATGACTGGAAAGCAAATTTCCAAATTCATCTTCAACCATCTACTTTGCCACTATGGTATCCCCTTCAACATTATATCTGATAATAGAAGATCATTCAATAATAAGGAAGTAGAACAACTATGTACCGAATATAACATCACACAACATTTTTATACATCATATAACCCTCAAGGTAATGGCCAGGCTGAAGCATCAAATAAAACCATTATCAATATTCTCAAAAAAATTGTCAATGATGCCGATCGTAATTAGTACCCATAGATATTCCCTTCCCTTTGAGCATACTATATCAATCATCATACCCCTATATGAGCCACTCCATATTCACTTGTTTATGGTATTGAATCCATCCTTCCCATTGAGGTCAAATTGCCTTCACTGCACATATCTTTCAAGCATGTCCTAGATGATCATGACTATCAAGTAGCTCACCTACAAGAGCTAGACCTACTTGATGAGAAATACACATCTACACTCAAAAATATTTAGGCATATCAAAATTAACTTAAAGGCCACTATAATCAGTGTGTTAAGTATAGAACATTTGAACTTGGTGATCTTGTTCTTAAATAAAACCAAAAAAATACCATGGTTGAGAAGAAGAATAAAGGTAAATTCAAACAAACTAGATAGGGCCTTTCATCATTATTATAGATTATAGATCATGGTCATACAGGCTTGCCACACTAGATGGATATGAACTTCTTGAGCCAATGAATATTATTCACCTCAAGCAATACTATGCTTGAGTGCTAAGGTGTATTATCTGTAAAGACTATTTTAGTGGTGCCATTTTATCACTATTATTCTTTGTACAAATATCATTCTTATCCATCCTCTTAGACTTATCCATTTTACCATTTCATTCTATCGAGCAGATGTGTTCTAAAGCTTAGCCTGTTTGACCTTAGTTTTTTCCATTCGTTACGCATTTTCAGTGCTGAGGAATCTGATCAGTTTCATTAGTTGTTTCAAGTAATTCAAAAAGAGATCATATTTTGGAGTAGTATGATAGAAGTTTTGGTAGGTTCATCCTTCATTTGTTATTCCTTTCTTATCACCGATCTTGCTACTAATTATAACCACCTTTGGAAAAATTAGTACCATTGATCCATGCCATTGTGTCCTAGTTATAACTACCTATGGGAAAATTAGGGGAAAAATTTGTTTCTTGAGCCTTGATGTACCAACTTGCCACTTCCCATGCCATACTATGCCTTTTTACCAATTGTGTCTATTTTGTTTGAATTAGCTACTACACTAGTCGAATTCCTCCACTGTAAGGCCAGAACTATAGTGAATTCAGGTCCTACTCTAGGACTATGTAGGCAGAACTCAATACTTGTTGAGGTTAGCTTAGTCACCCACTTGCCACACTTTCATCATTTTGTGAGCAACTTAAGTTTGAATGCTCTTATCATTTTACAAGTAACTTAAGTTTGAACGCTCTCATCATTTTACGAGCAACCTAAGTTTGAACGCTCTCACCATTTTATGAGCTTGAACCATTTAGTGTCTCTTCATTCTTGATTGAGTTAAGATACTTCAAAAAATTCCAAAAATATTTGTAAAATCATTAGAAAAAACCAGAAACATTGACCATTTCTTTGCCTTAAGGATTTTAGGAACCCTTACTAAGTTTCAAGCAAATCACTTGTCACTTAGTTTTTGTATCCTTTTTGGTCTTTTATCTCATGCACTTTCCATTTTACAAGACCATTCCTCTTCTTCTATCACATCCATTCTATTTGTTTTCATCAATAATCACATTCTTCCCATTCTTTGAGAGAACTACATTTGGCCTAAAAAATTTTATTGGATATTACATCTATGGAACTATGTAGGTCGTGTCCACTTGCCTAGTGCATATGGAGATAGCTCGACCACCCCTTCCTTTTCTTTTATTCCCCCCCCCCTTTTTTTAAAAATTTTCACCTATTTTTTAGGGGCAATGTTCATAGGGTTTCTATTGCATTGTTTATTTGTTTATCTCTACTTATTTTGTTTATTTGTTTGCTTTCAGCACTGTTGCCTTGATTTAGTATATGTGTGTTGGTTAGATGATTCCTTGTCCACACTTATACTCAAATCCATTTATATTCATATGTTTACATTGTCATCATAGTTTCTATCATTGGTAAATTATTTTCTATCTGAGTATTGGATTTTGGAACTCGGTCCTTACACATATTTCGACCAAGTCCTCATGATGTTATACCATGATGCCTACCGACACGTGCTACAACAAACTTCAGCTTCAAGAAGCCTATTTAATAATGGCAGTATCAACATCTCTTCAACACTGACATCCTAATTCAATCCCAATCATATCCCAAATAGAGTAATTAAGCATGAAATAATTTCAATTTTTATTAGTTCGGATGAGCATCTCCCTACTGGTAGGTTGTTCCAATTCATCATTACTCTTTGTGTTAAGTTATCATCATCCTCGACCAAGTTTATCATGTTTACCATAATTGAGGTCTAATGATTATAACTGCCCATGGGCAAATCATTGTACACCATCCCACTTGTATTTCTCAATGATTATAACGGCCTTCAAGTAAATCATTGTGTTCTCACCATTTTATTTTTTCTACCCATATAGGGGTATGTTGCTATCTTTTTTTTGTCCTAACTGGGGTAGATCTATCTTCTCAATGATTATAAATGTCTTTGGGCAAATCATTATGTTATCATACCACATTGCCACTACCAGGGTACAATGCTTATAACCACATTTGGGTAAACCATTGTACACCATCCCACTTGCATTATCAATGATTTTGAATACTTTTTTATAATCATTGTGTTTTCACCCCATCATATTTATTTTATTTGGTCCCCTCATTTCACTTCTTATTGAGGGACTATTTGTCGACCTAATTGTGCCAACCATTCCCTCGAGGGAACAAACCATCATATAGTTAGTTTATCATTGTTGAAGTTTTAGGCATATAAGACCTTTTCATTCTTTGAGAAGATGTTACTGTGCTTAAACTTGCAATGCCACTATTTAATGACATTTTTGATAAATTCCTTTGGGCAAATCATTATGTTATCATACCACATTGCCACTAAAAGTAATAAAAAATGTAATAATTAAACATGGAAAGTGCCACAATGGTGGAGCAAATGGTGGTGGACACAAATTTCAAGGGGGTTTGTATAAAAGGGGTTCATTTGAATCTTAAATAGGAGAAGTGGGAAAAGACTTGGAAAGTATTCATCTTCCTTTATCACAAATGTTTCGCTCACAATTCTTTACCATAATCAAGGTCCAGTGATTATAACTGCCCATGGGCAAATCATTGTACACCATCCCACCTGTATTTATTAATGATTATAACGGCCTTTAAGTAAATCATTGTGTTCTCACCATTTTATTTTTTCTACCCATATAGGGGTATGTTGCTATCTTTTTTTGTCCTAACTAGGGCAGATCTATCTTCTCAATGATTATAAATGCCTTTGGGCAAATCATTATGTTATCATACCACATTGTCACTACCACGGTACAATGCTTATAACCACCTTTGGGTAAACCATTGTACACCATCCCACTTGCATTATCAATGATTTTGAATACTTTTTTATAATCATTGTGTTTTCACCCCATCATATTTCCTTTCTTTGGTCCCCTCATTTCACTTCTTATTGAGGGACTGTTTGTCGACCTAATTGTGCCAACCATTCCCTCGAGGGAACAAACCATCATATAGTTAGTTTATCATTGTTGAACTTTTAGGCATATAAGACCTTTTCATTCTTTGAGAAGATGTTACTATGCTTATAACTTGCAATGCTTTCCCAAATAGGGGAAATTTTTAGATACCTAAATCTAGCTATCGATGACCTCTAATCAAGCTTTTGACCAATTTCCACCAAAAGGCACAATCTAGCCTAAAAACACTAAAAAACATTAAATGAGTTGAAATTGATATATTCAAGTGCCAATTTTGTCTAGAGTATCATTAAATATGGCAATGCAATTTATGGGCCAACTAACTTTGATCAAATCATTTTGAGTCAAAATGCCAATTTTACACCTTGATGCTCTGGATTGCTCTTTTTTATCAAATTTATTATATGGGACACGTGCCTTTTTATCTTGTGTTGGAAACATCCTAAATGGAATAATGGATCTAATGCATTTGACATTGACTTCCAATTCTAATCCAATCAATTTTTGGACCAATAACAAGGCATTCTAATCAATTTGAGTAATTTGTGCACAAAGTGCTTAATCATGCTTAAGAGCTAATTAATCAAAATCAAGGCCTAATTAATAATTCCATGGAAACTTGTTAAAAACTTGTTTTTAAAAATGAATATTTAATATCTGCATCATCAAGTGACCTCATTTTTTGAGAAAACATCCCTAAGCCATAAATGCCACAAATATCAAGATTATGGGTCTCATGACTCTTTATTACCTCCCATGCCACATTAATGTCCCTTATTCCAAATTCATAATGAGGATAATTATGGATTTTAATTCTATAATTCAATTAACCATGACCACACATCTGATTCTTGAGATGGATGGTCATGGTTAATTTTGGTCATTCTTAAAAATCTATAAATAGAGAGGCCATGAACATCATTTTAAGCTTAATTTGTGTAAATTTATAATGCAGGATTGATTCCAAAAGCTTCATGCGAACTTTGTTACCATGCCAAATTGATTCCAAGCCATGCCAAGCCAAAGCCAAAGGTGCTAAGGAGAGATGGAGGTAGCCAATATTCCATTTCCAAGGACTTCATGAGTACAAAACCGAGCAAGCCACTACTACAAAGTCATTTGGAGCATCCAAGGAAGGTGAAAGAATTCTTATTTTTCTTTAATTTTTAGTTGTGCTTATCATTTGTTTTTGTTACTAAGCTCACCCTAGTAACTAGGCATAAAGATGTTAGTTTAGTGTTTTTTTGATTTGGTTTCATTCACTAACACGATACTAATATCCTCTTCTTAGTCAAATTCCTAGTTCACAGAGATCCCTCTAATGCCTTAGATTAATCCAAGGTCTGATTATAGGTCCTATGTTTATAGCTTGCTAGTAGTTGAACCTATTCAAATATAAGTATTATTACAAAATTAACATAAAATACATTCAACCAATTGTTAAAAAACTCATTTTAAAATACCAAAAAAAATCATTTAAGCATGCACTTATTCTAAGCTCGTGGTCCTATTTAATCTATTTTTTATGCTCAAACAAGATAGTGGCAAGCTCAATTATTCGAATAGGCATCTAAAATAGAGAAGAAACATGAGAAGTTTTCATACTAATCATCTGATTGGGACTATCAAATGTCAGCATCTATGTAGATGACATTGCAATAATGATGCCTATTTCTATCTTGATTTGCAATGATGGAGGAGTGCCTACTTGAGCCATCAACTATTCATGTAAACAAGGTCTCACTTACTTTTCTATAAAGTATCAAAGATATAAATGGAAAGTTTTTCTCAATGTAAACCAAGATATATATGGCAAGGTATTTCAACATGCATATCATGAAAATAAAATGTAAACCAAGAATCATGGAAGTGTAACTGCCATGCAACGTGCAATGGCCAAGAATAGAAAGTAGTTTTCATGTTGGAGGTAATATAAAAATTATAATGCATGTAGGAAATGTGAGTGGAATAGTAAGAGGTGGAAAGAATAGTAGCACTTCGAGAAGGTAGATTAGAGATAGAAAATGAATAAGAAACATATCAAGAACTCTGTCCTTACTTGTAAAGCTTATTTAGATAGAGTAAAATGTAAATAAGTGTCTATCAGTTTATGATCAATCCTATGGTGTTCATATTTCTAGTCGAAGAAGATTAAATTCAATAGTATATAGGTTTAAAGTAGTGAAACCCAAGTTTCAATACTCTATCTTTAGGCATAGTCAAAAAGAGGAGAACATAGTTAGTTTAAAGTGTCATTATAAATTATTGAAAGATGAGTAAGGGATAGAGGATCT
The DNA here is from genome assembly GCA_037957365.1 of Torreya grandis. Taxonomy (NCBI): domain Eukaryota; kingdom Viridiplantae; phylum Streptophyta; class Pinopsida; order Cupressales; family Taxaceae; genus Torreya; species Torreya grandis. Next base: position 3,181,669 of record JARHVA010000609.1, on the reverse strand, counting down.
CTATAAAATGAATTTAAACACATTTAAAGTCTAAATACTATTGATAAAATGCAAAATACATGGGAAGACTATATACAATCCAATTAGTAACAATTTTGAGTTTGCATAGTCATAAAGAAAGACCATATAGGATTCTTGGATATAGAGTTGAGGAATTAAAGTATTGTCAATGTTGTGGGATATTATTTTTCCATGTGTGTGATTATTTGAATTTCTCTCAAATGAAGGTAAAGTGTCTTAAGGGTTTATTTTGTCCTATTTGTTGACATAGTCATGTTGGAGGGGTACATAATTTTGTAAAACTACATGATGGATATGATTTAGAATTGAGAAAGAAAAAATTATAGTTTGAGAAGATGTGAGGTAAGTGTAGATCCATTTCAATCCTTAGAAGCTTTGATAAGGGTCAAAAGGTCATTCTATCTCATTTATTATCCTCTCGGGTAGGTGTAGGACTAAGACAACACAATTTAGGGTTTGAAACTGGAAAAAGAGATACCAAGTGATTTAACTAATGAAAAGTCATAAAATTTTGTGGATAGATGTATTTATATAAGAGGAAAATGATTTTGAAGGTTTAAAGTTGATTTGAGTCCATATAGTATAGTTTCACAACCATTAGCCTTGAATTAGGCTTAGGAGACCTAATTAGTCCTGAGGGGTATTGAGTTAGGTGTTCTCCAAAGAGAATTAAATTATGAAAGTTTGTGTGGAGCTATGTGATGTAAAGGGTTATTTGAATGCAGTTTTGGTTTGTTTGGGAGCTTTGTAGTTTAATCATAACAAGGAGGTTTGCCTAAAAAAGAGGCTAATAGAAGGAAGGTGTCAAAGAGGAAAGAAGAGTTAAGTGAAGAGTTAAAGCTTGGGGGTTGTGTGGAATGCTTGGATACATGAAATGAGATGTAATTGAGTAGGTAGATGATCTTATGATTATTGTGGAAGGATAAAATCAAAGTATCATGCAGACCTATGAAAACACATAAGAAGATTGTCAAGAAAAGAGCAAGGATAAAGAGAGAGAACATGAAAATAGATTATGAACCAAGGAGGTTGATGTTAAAATGAAATATTGCAGAGGTAGTTGATTAGTAAAGTGACTTCAAGCAAAGAAGGAGGATTAAGTGAATACAAGGAGGCTTTAGAGCCATTGAGTAGGTAAGAGTGAACAAAAAATACCCAGTAAATGCAAAGTGATCAAAGAGATAAAGAGGTTGAAGACAAAAGACAAAGAAATAAAAGAAAAGATCAAATATGGGTATTTGGCAGAGGTAAGTGTGTGTTTCCATCCATATCAAGGAAACTTGTTAGAAACTCTGCATCAAGATCCTTGATATATAAATTTAACTTAAACTTAGACTAAATGTACGTATAACATAAGATTAACTCAAAATTTCACCTATGTATAAGTAAAAGGTGTCATCCTAATAGAGACATATGCAGTAGTGGATGGGCCAACAGCTAGATCCAAAAATGTAAACAATGGCTACATCAAATTAAATGTTGCAAATATCAACTATGACGATGAATGCACCATCACCTCCTCGGACATAAAAAATGATATATATATATATATATATATATATATATATATATATATAAAATTCAATTTATATGTAAGTTAATTATTTGATAAACTAGTTTTACAAATATAACTTAAAATTAACATGATATATATATATATATACAATATACCTACATCTGTGTGGTGGCTGATGTCTGCACACCAAATTTACGTGTCAAAAAATCATCACTCATAAGTATACTATCTAAGCCCTCTGAACCACCAACACCATCATCATTAGAAGGTCTAGTACACATAGCTCCATAAGAACTGCAAGGGTTGGGTTAGGTATGCACACTAGGTGGTGTATCTCTAGCATCGGTCTGTGAAAGCCTACTCGTATGTTGAACAAGTGTATAAATGAGTAAACTAAGTGCATGCAAAGTGTCGATATCCATGACCTATTAAACTATAGAGGGGATCTTAGATTCAAATGGCTTTTAAATATGGATCCTTGCAGGCTGATTAGGTGTATGGCATGTACCTAGTCGATCCTATGCAGAGCCATTCTCTCAGCCCTAAAACTCACTATAATCAAAATAGTTCATAATCTCATTGAGAACAAACTCACAGTAGAGTTTACTCAAAAATACAATGGGACCTCATGGTTGTTACACAGTGGATAATAAAACACCATCCACCATCGGTCCCAAAAATTGGTTGTGATTAAATTATATTGGTAGCAATGGATTAGAAACCATTTAGTAGTTACAGGAAATGGTGCATTGGTGGCTGGGTCAATGAATAAGGCACAAATATAGGCTTTTGATGTCTTTGTTATTGACCTCAAGTGTTGAGAATTTTTCATCATAATAAGCCATACAACTATCTTGATATGAAGCCTATCTATCAATTTGACTCGTTATAGAGTCAATTTGACTTAGTAATGTCTCTAGGAAATTGGCTAGATAGGTGCGGTGGGTATTGTTAGAAGTGGGATCCCTCATTCTCCCAATTAATTATTTAATTTCAATTTTATTTCCCACAATGTGGTCAACTAGACTCTCTTGATTGTCTAGGGGATTTTTTGGAACTGTAGGAGGGTTAGGTGGAAGGATAGGAGGAGGAACAAGAGGGTTATGTGAAGGGTTAGGTGGAGGGTTAGGAGGAGGAACAAGAGAGTTCTATAGAGGGTTAGGTAGAAGAACAAGAGGGTTAGCAGGATGGGTTATTCAAAAAAAATATTACCACTAAAAATTAGGGTTAAACAATGAAAATAACTAAACATTACTAATATTTAGGGTTAACAAGTGTAGTTTTTTAGCAGTTACCTCTTTTATGTGGCAGCATCATTGATTAGCAGCTTCCTAGGATGAATTCTGGCAAGGTTTAGCCTCTCTCACACAAAATGTGATTGCGGAATGGCAAGGTTATCAAAGGAAACTCGAATGTAAAATGAGGAATTTTGCATTCAGGTTTCTATTTTTATTTTTTTTATTACACAAGTAATGTGATCATGTTATTAATATGATCGTATTAGTGAAAATTATAACAATGCAATTGCATTATTATTTTAAATAATGCGATCATGCTAGTTAATAACATGATCACACTATTTAATAATGTGATCACATTATGGCTCGATAATTAGTGATTTATAATTTAAATAATGTGATTACATTAATTCAATAACACAATCACATTATTTAATAATGTGATTGCATTATCAAAAATGTCACAGAATTATCCCCCAACTCCATGCACTTACCCTAAAAGTAATAAAAATTGAAGACTTTCCAAGTCTTTTCCCACTTCTATTTAAGATTCAAACGAACCCCTTTTATACAAACCCCCTTGAAATTTGCGTCCACCACCATTTGCTCCACCATTGTGGCACTTTCCATGTTTAATTATTACATTTTTTATTACTTTTAGTGGCAATGTGGTATGATAACATAATGATTTGCCCAAAGGCATTTATAATCATTGAGAAGATAGATCTGCCCCAGTTAGGACAAAAAAAAGATAGCAACATACCCCTATATGGGTAGAAAAAATAAAATGGTGAGAACACAATGATTTACTTAAAGGCCGTTATAATCAATGAGAAATACAGGTGGGATGGTGTACAATGATTTGCCCATGGGTAATTATAATCATTGGACCTCGATTATGGTAAACAATTGTGAGTGAAACATTTGTGATAAAGGCAGATGAAGACTTTCCAAGTCTTTTCCCACTTCTCCTATTTAAGATTCAAACGAACCCCTTTTATACAAACGCCCTTGAAATTTGTGTCCACCACCATTTGCTCCACCATTGTGGCACTTTCCATGTTTAATTATTACATTTTTTATTACTTTTAGTGGCAATGTGGTATGATAACATAATGATTTGCCCTTAAAGCCCCACATGCTGAGGCGGATAAAGAGCTTTCTTTTGAGAAAGAAAATTCTGAGAAAGGACATGGACTGCAATCAAATACCATAATACCTATACAAAGAATAGATGATTTGACAGATCTATCAAAACAAATCGTTTTCTATCAAAGGGTAGAGGATCGATGGAGAGATGTAGATGACAAAATTGTGCTAGAGGAAGGTGAATTCTTGGTTGAAGCTAGAAATAAATTAGAGGAGGGAGATTTTCTTTTTTCTCAGTCCAGGGAGATTCAGGTTGATAATGATTTCCCTTTAGATGAGTTTCTTGTGAATGATAATGGAGAAAACTTAAAGCATATTCTAAACCAAAGAAAAAGGGCTGAAAAAAAGACCAATACTAAGGGGGTAGAAACTAGAAGCAGCAAAAAAGATCAGCAAACTAAGGCGAAACATCTTGCTTCTACTCTGGATAAATCTAGAAAAAGAGATGAACAACATTTTAAGGTGAAATCGGATGTTGGTTCTCAGGACAAACCTGGAAGAAGATCCATTAAGAAAACCAGAGACCCAGAAAGTATGCAGAATATTGCTGATGGAACACAGGCAACTATTCTAGATTTTACCCCTAAAAAATAGATATTAAATCATTGCTTGGAATATTAGGGCGCTGAATATAAACTGGATATTGTTGTTGTCCCTATATAACCTGATTTTGATGCTACTATTTAGTAGGTTTCAAGAATGTTTTTCCTGGTGCATGTTAATGCTTTATCTTTTTTGATTCTGTTAAAGGGTTTTGGGGCCCCTTCAAAACCTGTTTTTACCTTAATCTAAAACATAATGATTTTCCCAAAGGCATTTATCAAAAATGTCATTAAATAGTGGCATTGCAAGTTATAAGCATAGTAACATCTTCTCAAAGAATGAAAAGGTCTTATATGCTTAAAACTTCAACAATGATAAACTAACTATATGATGGTTTGTTCCCTCGAGGGAATGGTTGGCACAATTAGGTTGACAAACAGTCCCTCAATAAGAAGTGAAATGAGGGGACCAAAGAAAGGAAATATGATGGGGTGAAAACACAATGATTATAAATGTCATAGAATTATCCCCCAACTCCATGCACTTACCCTATCGTACTTGGTTCTGCACTTGGTAGGTGTGTATTGCCTTCAAGAAGAAAAACTCTTCTCCTTCTTCTTGATCATAAACCTCCTTGCCTATGTTTGCGAGCATTGGCTATGAAACTTCATCTTCCTCAATGCCCAACTCTGTAAGTCCACATTTTGCAACAATTTTTGGAACATACTTGTTGTCCAACCAAGATTTGGTGTTGTGGGTCCTCTTCTTTGGTGGTGGTGGTGAGGCTCTCTACATTGGTTCCTTTCGCTTGCCCTTATAGTCTATGAGGATGTTTTATATAGTGGTATCTGTGCTTGTGCTTAAGATTGTGTAGGAAAGCGTTGTTGTGAACCCAAAGACATAAACCATGAGGGTTTAATTAATCTAGCAGCCAGGGCTTTCGATTGCATGACTTTTGCCTTGGCATCCAACATGGTAATGAAGAAGGGCAGTAGAATGGCTATTGCTTTGGGTAGTTCATGGACTCCAATGTGAATCCCATCATGCAACATTGTGACAGATGCATGTTTCCCTAGTTATTATAGAACGCCCTTGGGTACCTTGGGGTGCAATATGATTAGGGCTTGGATCTCAATGCACCATTGATTAAACATGGCCAACTGCTTGTAGTATTACCTAGTCTTGGTCCAAGCGACGTTAGTAAATGCAATCGTAGGGCAAAAATCTTTGTCGGGGTTGACTAGACCCTCTAGTGAAATCTACTACGTAAAACAAAGCAATAGCCTACCAAAAATTGGTATTGAAACACTTGCGATGTTTCAATGAAAACCTTCTCAATATTAATTGAGAGCTCGAAAACCAAAAACTCAAGTCAATTAAAGTTCTCATCCAACTAAATTATTTTGTAGGCAATGTCAATGACCCCTTTTATTACCTATCGTGCGCTTTTGATGGTCTACCAGATATACTTGGTGATGCACTTAGATAAAATGTGCATTGACATGTCTTCCACTTGTCAATAGAGATCCCCTTAGATGCCTTATTATACTTCTCCCTTGTATTTGAGCTTGGAGGACGGTGGGGATAGACCAAACTCGTGATCATTTCTTCTTAACAAATCATTCAAGGGACCACCAATTTTTGGGCCCCAAAGTTCATGGAATGCGAGAAAATTCCTATTAAGACACGGGGGTTTAATGTGCCCAAGCTGCCGGCACAAAAAATAATTAGAGGATGAAACTTAAACCTCAATCATCTGCACCCCTGAGCTACCAGGGGAGAGAATCATAATGCGTTGAGGGGGGGTTCTAGATGAATCCACAGATATTCATATTCTTGAAAACGTACCCGTAGTCCCCAACTTGGTATTTTTGTTTTTACGAATCACCTTTACCCAAACAACTAACTATTCGCTTCAATGTACTTTCTTCCCAGAATTCGATTACAGTGCATAAAGATGGATCCACTTGGGCGTAGGTTCCATTATTGTGTTCAAAGCATCGAAATAGGGGACCTAGGGTTGCAGGTGGAGGCTACGTTTCCAAAAGCTTTGACCTGTCAATCAGTGTTGCCTTCCTTCGCTCACCTTGGTTAAAAGTACCACAAGAAATCCCTGGAGCAGAATGTGTAAAGAGAAATCAGATTCGCAATTTTCCATGCACCACTGTTCAATATCTTTTGGCACCACCCATTTCCCCAAGAATTTGCCAATTAAGGCAAGCTTGGAAATACGGTCAATTTATTTGAAGAGAGAGGCGCCTTTCAGACTGACCTGCACTGCACATTCTTCTTCTACGAAATCCTTTCTATCCTTCTGCTCAGATTCAAATACCCCTTCCTTATCATCTAGGGACAGAATGGTGGCCTTACCTTTATCCAAGCGGGACCTGCGCAACACCAAAACAGAGGAGAGGGACACTTGATTTTGCACGATCCTCCCTCAGACAGAAATCTCTGCAACCATGAAAAGGATTGTTAGCATTAGGACATTCCTCATAAACCATATTCAAGCCGGCCTCAGGATTCGGACAGACGCTAATCTCTTGGCGCCCTTGACAGAAATCACCACACACATGGAATGCATAAATGGCATTAGGGCAATCACGGATGACACGATCTTCGGCTCTGGTTTACAGTCTTGCTTTGGTTGTCATCCTTAAAAGGTTGAGCGGAAGCCAACTAGATCCAGCTTTGGATTTCTATCAAATTAAAATACATCTCACCGGCTGCAATTATGTTGGATGGAGGAAAAAGTAAAATTAATATAAATAAAAATCTGTGATGAATTCTTTAATTAAACAGATGATTGAACGCCGTAAAACTGTTGGGATATTCGGTGGAGTGACACACCACATTGTTCGCCGTCGGACGCGTCCCACACCACATTTTTATATTATAATGTATTTTTTCAATTTATTACTCCGTATGTCCGGTCAAATGCGTACAAAATTGGGAATAAAGAAGAGCTTTATGGGCCCATTATACACCGTCGCTCTAACCTGCACTCGACACACATTTTAATATAATTACTTAACCCACGTCTCTGCCCTTTAAAAAAAAACATTCTATGGTTGACAGCCACAACATAGGACTCCAGTTCATACAAATTACAAACCACCCTTGTTTATTTCCTTCTTTTTCAAAAGGGACATCATTTTCCTAGCAACTTACCTCTTGTTTTATAATTCTATTTTGCCTCTGCTTACCTTAATTTGCGTGCAACACATCTTTAATGGCATTGTAGCTGCCTATAAAAGTTCATTGCCCCCAACACAGATTAAGTCGTTCATTGCCTCCCACCATCCCATCTAAGCCTGAAAAACTTCGTTGAAGCCTTGTTTTTGTGGAGTTTGAAGAAATGGGTGCTCTTGAGTATGTATCAGCTCTACTTGAGGGGAGCTCAAAGCACAAGAAAAGGAAGCAGATGCAGGTATAGCAAGCCTTCCATTTTTCAACTTGTTTTTGGCTTATTATGGAAATGCATTTGGAGTTTTGTGTAGCACGACTTTGATGTACTATTTATCACTCCAACTTGTCCTTTGTAGGACCACTGGTTTGTGTTTTTGTTCTATATTGATTGATGTTTTTGTTCTAGATTGGTTTTCAATGTTTAATAATAGAGTTCAAATGTTTCAAAATCCAGAATGCCTAGATGGGTTTTGGGTTTTAAGAAGCCCAAGCAAATTAAAACCACGACTAGATTGTTATATATGTCTTAATTACCAAGAAAAATATGTCAGTCATAGTTATGGACGGCGATTAAGTTTCTGCTCTTTGTAAGTGCAAAGCTCCATAAACCCCTGAAAAAAAAATACTTACGTACCAAACGTAGCCTCCATGATAGAGGGAAGATTCATTGTGGAGTGCAGGAGAATAGAATATCCACCATCCCAATAATGACTGTATAACCAACCAATCACCAACCAGAATTGTTGCAAGCTTTGCTTAGATGATTGTTTTATTGATACAGGTTTTTTTAAATAAAAATTTGAGGTTAGTTTTGATTGATTCGCCTGGATTCTTTCATTATAGCATCAAGGTTTGAATGGTATCCATTCTGTTAAAAAATCATTAATTTCTTACTCATTAAATCAAAATTTTGTTACATGTTATAATTTCTAATTGTTATGCATCTCGTCGATGGAATTATGACTTTGTTCAAATTTCAATCAGAAGTTTGTTAAATCTTATACTGTTTGAAATTTGAATGCATCTTGTCATGGGTATTATGGCTTAATTCATCTTTTATTAAAGTTTGGTTTAAATGTTACCATTTTTCTGCAGACTGTGGAGTTGAAAGTTCGCATGGATTGTGATGGGTGTGAGCTCAAAGTAAAGAACGCTGTCTCTTCCATGAAAGGTAATCGTCCAAACCTCCAATATAATTTTCTGCATTCACTTACAGCAATTAAAAATATATAAAACTGAAGACTAATTTGTTACGGGTGTTTTGTTCAGGTGTGAAGTCGGTGGATATAAACAGGAAAATGCAGAAGGTGACCGTAACCGGTTATGTGGAGCCGAACAAGGTGATGAAGAGAGTAAAAGCGACAGGCAAACGGGCAGAGATTTGGCCGTACGTTCCATACAATCTGGTGTCTCAGCCTTATACTGCACAGGTCTATGACAAAAAGGCACCTGCTGGCTATGTCCGAAAGGCAGACTACAACGCTGTCACCAACCACAATTCTGCAGACGAACAATACACAACCATGTTCAGCGAAGACAACCCAAATGCCTGCTCTATCATGTAATATAAAATTGTTATCCTACCTTATGAAAATTTAGAAACCATGGCGGCTGTAGAGGCATTTGTGTCTTGGGATGTTTTATAAATAATTTTATGAGAGGCCAATTTGGCCTTTCCTGTTTTTTTATTTCTTGCTTGGAATGTCGCCGTCTCTAAATTTTAAAAAATGGGGACACGGAATGTTATTGCACATGGGTAAGTGCAACGATGGGGAGATCTATATAATTGGCGTTGTACCCACTTAGGTCAAAGTTTAATGAACGAAAACAACATAATTAAAGAGTCACAGGATTGTAAGGTTTCCTACGTTCCCTGCACCGTTGGAAAGAAGTGAATTTTTGTATAAATTTAACGATCGCGACGTCGAAGTGATGAGTCGTGGCTTGCACTTAATTTGAGATTTCAAATCAAAATTGATATTTGGACAGAGTCCAAAAGGAAAGCACAATAGAGAAGAGCGTAAACCTTAGCCAACCCTCTTGAATTTAAATGAAGACTAAGGTAATTATAATATGGTTACAATTAATTTATTCATTTTAAGTTTTACACGTTAAATAATTGGAAGTTTCATAATGAATGGTTTATAAGGTATAATGAAAGTTTTTAAAATGGGGTTGCAAGTTAAGTAAGATTGATTGTGGGGGAAGCTCTATGATTAAGCGTGTTTGAGTAAGAGTCATATTGGGATGGGTGACCTCCCAACAAGCTTTGGTACTTTATCTCTATGAGAATCATCTAGATGTAATGAGTGCTAAATGGTCAATTCATACTAATGAGAGATGGGTTCTTATGATTCATGATTTAGGAAATATGAGTCAACATAGGGTGACTCGAAACTATGCATTTGAATATCCAAATCATATCACATTATTTAATACACTATTGAAAATCACCCCTGTATAAATTTTCAAATTTGTTCTAAAGTTCTCTCTACTACTCATATTAATTATTCTTCTTATTGGGATTATTGTAACACTACCTATAACATGTTAGAAAAACTCGTTTGGTGTTTTGTTTTGGAAAAATTACAAAGAGAAACAAAGATTTCATCGAGCTATTTGGTATCTTTGTTGTCATCGCAAAGATGTTAAGGGCATTGGCTTAATTGTTATAAAAAATAGGGGACACCATTTTGTGCCAAAAGGATACTTAGATCCATTAAAGGCCATGAAATGTGTTGCCAAGACATTATATTTTAGCTATTAGCTCGTATGGCTACTCTACATGGAAAGGGATTAGTTCTAAAACTCCTCCTTGCACATGTGTTGAAAAAATTAATAGGTACTTTTCTCTCAAAAGCATTTATAAAATTAGGGAGGTTGTTAAGCCTCAGCGTATGTGGGAAGAAAATAAATTTTGTAATTACTTCTTCATTAATACCCATTCTCTATGGTGGTCTTTTGTTGTTAACTTTCATGGTGTTTATCTTGTTGAAGTACCATATGTGAAAGCACCCAAATTATTAAGAAAGGGTATTCACACCGTTCAAGATCATTTCAATAAAGGTACTAGAACTTGGTTATCTTGGTCTAAGCTCAACGCTAAGTATTCTCTCAATAATGAATATTTTGAATCTAAAAATGAAATTCAAATGGTTGTTTTAGAGGATGCCATGCATAAAATTTGCCTTAAATATCCTCCCTAGTGGTGGAGAGATTAAAATTGAAATGTGGCTATACATTTGTTTCGATGCATATCTCAGTTCAGTTATCAATGGCTCTATCTTAAGCTAGTGCCTTATGAGATGCTAAAAAATATTGGAATCTCAAGGCTTAATCTTTTATTTGGTTTAGAAAATTTATTGTTTTTTGGTTAGCGATTCTTGAGCGAAAGAAAGCTCAATTTACTTAGAGCATTTTTTGCCAAGAACTTATTATGGATGATAGATGGTTGCATATGGGCATCCACACCACCAATTTCCATGCATGTGGATAGATGAAGTCTCAAACACATCATTCATTTTTTTATCATGCTCAATAAGGTTGGATATAGATTTATTCCTTCTTCAAACCTTAATTTAGACCAAAAATATTCACTTGGAACATAGTCTTACTTGGAGATTCTGCCTTATTACCTATAAAATTCAAACAAATATAGCATATCTTCACATTGAAATTTTATTTGCCTTGTTACCTATAAAATTCAAACAAATATGAAATATCTTTCGCATTGAAATTTTCTTTGCCTTGTTACCTATAAAATTCAAACAAATATGACATATATTTTGTATTGAAATTTTATTTACCTTATTACCTATAAAATTCAAACAAATGCAACATATTTTTCGCATTGAAATTTTCTTTCAATAGTGGAAAGTAAACTTTTATGATGTTTTAAGTCATGAAGATAAGTAATGCCCCTTGCACAGTTAGGTGAGTTTCCCCTGACTACCTATGAATAACTCTCTTGAAAGACGACAAGGTCGAAGGGAGCATCACATAGTTCAATACTAATGTCTTAACCATTTTAATTTTTTCCATAGATATGAGCCCTCTCCCTAAGATAGATATGGACTGATAGATTGAGTGGCTCCGCCACAAGACAAATTCCTTCATTTAATATTGACCATTTTCAACTTAACAACTCCAAAGTTAACATTTAATTATTCATAAAAGTTAATATATTTTCTTAATACTTATTAGATTTTAATTAGTTAATTTTTTTAAAGTGACCTTTAGATTTGTTATTTCTCATTTCTGATACTTAAACTTAAATTTCCAAAAGTATAATTTCTTTTCACCCATTTTTTAAATTTAAAATGCACTTAATTTCTCAATGAATATTATATGCATACTTTCAATTAAAGTAATTTATGCACGTCAAAGTTGTGTGTACCCTGAGAGCATTAACATTCATGATTTCACATCAAAATCTCAATCATTAAATAGAGTGATAAGAAAGTTCCGAGTATCAAATCTTGCACATTATAAAATATATATGTAAAAAATTATTTGCAAGTCTAAGGTTCAAATTTTGGCATGCTCTGAAAGATATAAATTGGTAAATAAGTGTATAAGAGGACGGTGATATTCAAATGTGAATGTTTTCAATCATTTTTATTCTCTATGATTCCACTTTATAAAGCAAAAAATAATTGATCCCTGACTTGTTATAAAAGTGACCAATCCATGAAAAGCTTCCCCTACTACAACCTTTGTACTAAAAGGCGCCATGATTAGAAAATAATTAACTTTACAACTAGCGTCAACCTCCACATCACCATCAAGAATGTGGCCCTTTCGTAAAATTTTAAGAGACTATAAAAAATTATATAAATTATAATAAATATATATTTCTCTAGTATTTTTTATTTTTATAAATTATATTAACATATAAAAACAATATAGAATAAATAATCACTGTAAAAAATTCATGACAAACATTGTCAACCATCAATTTTAATCCCTTAATTACCAACATTTATATAATAAAGGCTTAAACATTTTTTAAAGATACTATTTATAACATGTAGTGAAGTAATTCCATGAAATTTATACAATATAGGTTGCATGTAGACTATTTTCACGTAAGGAAATTTGAGTGATGGATAGTTACGATGCTTTAAATTTGATATTCGTCTCCACGTTTTTGGGTTTTAACACTAATTCTTATCTTGATTTTAGTTAGACATGAAATCATTTATTCTATAGATTTTAGAATATACATTATAACAAGAACTTATTTTCTTCTATTTTTTCTTAACGTTTGGGTCAACAACCAAAAGCACAATGATTGGAATATTTGTAACTTGAGAAGTTAAATTAACTTGCATAACCATTTGATTAACTGCAGGAGCTTGTTGGCTTCAATGTTGAAACATCCATAACAAAAATAGGGTATTTTTACAGAAAAAAACATGTATTATCTGAAATGGTTAATTGTATATTATCATTTTATATTTTCATGTTACCTCTATTAATAATCTATTCAAAATGATTTTTTTTTTTTTTATATTTTATAATTAAACCATTAATTAAAATAATATGTATATTATTAATAATTTAACCATTATACTAAAATATTATAGAAAAATAAATGGAATTTTAAAGTCATCTGTTCCACAGAATCCCATAAAACATTGGTGTTCTATGAATTAATTTGAACACAATATAGAGAATTAGCATAATCCCACACAACTTGAAAAATAAGAAGAGACACACATGCAATCATGCACACGAAAAAATATGCACATACTTTTGCACATGAACAAATATGCATGCACACGTACACATATACAATGATTAAGACCCTATGTAATCTTGATTCCTTAGTACACCCTTATTACTATACAATCTTTAAGACATAAACATGTCTCATCAAAATAACAATAGCCACATAATGACAATATAATAAATCAAAATTGATGAATCAACACATGAACATTAATTTCTCTGACTAACTAACTGCAATTTCTCCGTAACAATAATAAATTGATTTTCGTAGATTTGGACTAGGTCAATCTTATCCTTAAGTCATGGATTTGTTTTAAAATATAATGGAAGGCAAAAATTAAGATTTGTGAAATTTAAAGTTGTTTAGAGTGGGTCAATATCATCCTTAAGGTGTACGGTTTTATTTTAAAATATAATGAAAGATGAGAAATTAAGCCTTGGAAGCTTAAAGTTATGAGTTGGATTGTTTAAAATTCAATAAATCTTGAAAAACAATTATGTTAATATTGAGAACTTGGATGGGATGATGGTAGAAAATATCACTATTGAGCTTGTAAGTACCGAATATCAAGTACTTGAACTATCAAGGCTCACCACACTAAAATATCAAGGTTCATCTAATTTTAATAAAGTTTTTCATATTAAAAAAATAAAAAATTGGGGACAATTGTAACATTAAATTCAAGTGTCTAACACCACCATACATCCTAGACATGCTTGGACCTATGGTATGCCCTAAATGATTTCAATTGTTTCCCCCACAATGTGTTGCTCGTGCCAATGTTAGCCTATGTGCTTCAAGCATAGTTCTCTGTGACCATGTTTTTCCACATCTCTTGTTCAACACTTTGGGACATTTCAATAATGTAATGTATATTTACGCAATGCAACAACACTCTATAATGAACACATGGACAAATTATTCGCTCAAATATTTCGCTCACAAATATTTATTTAACATTTTTTCTCTACTTAGATTTTTTAAGTTCGTCATCATATATATATATTTGAAATTATACTCCAAATAAGTTTTACATGGTATTCAATTCCTATACAATAAAAGGTTTGCCATACTTATGAGCATCAAGAGTGATTTATGGAAAATTTAAAATGCAAAAATAAAAACTAGAAGTATTAAAAAATGTAATAATTAAACTTGAAAGTGCCACAATGGTGGAGGAAATGGTGGTGGACACAAATTTCAAGGGGGTTTGTATAAAAGGGGTTTGTTTGAATTTTAAGTGGCATCAAATCCTATCCCATTTAAGTGGAAATCTCTAATTGGATTTAAAACACCACTTTAGATGTCATAATTTTAGATGAAAAATAAAATAAAAACACAAGGCTCCACATGTAAATAGGTTTATTTATGACCTTTCTAATAATAAGATTCTTTTATGATTTCAATAATATTTAATATTTATATTTATTTATTAATAAAATATAGTTATTTATAAAATAAAGTACCTTCTTTTTGGGGCATTAGGAAAAATACGAGAATGTGACCTATAATTTGTAAAAATATCACTACACTTGATTATATTGTCCTTGTTTCAATGGTGAAAACAATAGCTCCTTTTAACATATATATAAATATCATGAGAAGTCATAAGTGTCAATATTGCCTCCCCTGATCAATAAAAAATTAATTTTTTATGAAAAAACTATAAAAAGGATCTTGCACTACGTCCATGTTTCTAGGACAACTTTTCAAGAAATCTTGAAAAAATCTTATGTTTTGAAAAAAAATGAGGAGAAATCAATCACTTAATACAACTTTCTATACATGAAACATACTATGTATTAAGGCATTTAAAAATCTATTTTTTTATTTAAAAAAATAATAAATGTAATCTAAACTTAAATGCTACATTTCATTAGTTTACATTATTTCCACATTGTGTATGGTTTAGCCACTATTGCCTATACAAATTGGTAAATGTGCACATTTTCATTTTATGTTGTCTCCTTTATACCAAACCATTGGACACACTATTATGCTTCAACCTTGTTCTAACCTTACAATAAATTGGTTCAAGTCATCAATTGCAAAGTATTGAGGCAATTAACGTTTTGTGGTAAAAACCATGCACATTGGGTATACCTCATGATCTCCCCTTGACCAATTCAACATGTAAGTATATGAGTCACCACTAATTGAAGATGAAGTTTCCTAGGTTAAAAATACCTTCCTTTGTTGGCTCCATGTAGTCCATGTCTGTTACACCTATTTTGTATATGAAATTCACTGTTGACGTAGTTGGTGATCACACCAAAGGTGACCTACATTTGTCCATTTGAAACTGTAAAATTAGTTCCTTCATGATCACGGATCTGGATGCAAACTATTCTACTAGTTGTAGTTGTTGAGCATTATTGCAAGGGAAACACCAGGCATTAGTGTTATCCACATAGTTATTTTGCCCTGGAACAATCTCCCTATTTGAATTGGGAGGAATAGTCTGTGAGGGTGTAGGGACTGCAACTAATTGGGTTGTTGGCTGAGGGTTATTTTGCCTCAGAGGACCCTAGTATTGGTTTGGCTGAGATGAAAATCTATTTCCTTGATAGCCTTGATATGGAGGCCTAGGGAAAGTATTATGTTGTCTTTTTATATTGATCAGCTCATTAGAAAATGTCCTTAGGATATTCTTGATATCATCCAGCTCAGATGACTGGGTGGGGATAATTTCTTTAGCAGATGGTTGAGGATAGGTGTACATAGACACAGGTGGGGATATAGATTTAGGGGCTTCTTGAGATAATGGTAATGAAATTTCTAGGAACATGGGCATGGGAGGCCTTGGGGGTAACTTTCCAGCATCTATCAAATTATTCTCAGCTCTAACCGCATAGTCATAAGCCTCAGGCAAAGTGTGTCCTCCAAGTGACTAAATCATAACAGATATATCTGAATTCAAAGCCTTAAGATAAAATAATATAGCCATACCTGGTAATGGTCTAGCTGTAGCAGGGATTCTTTCCCAAGTCTTTTGAAATTTGGAATTGAAGTCAGTCATGGCTTCTTGTGGTGCCCTTTGAATGGTAATTAATTGCTGTAACAAAGAAGACTTATCACCCTTCTCTTCAAATCTTTCAAAGAAAAGATCTCCAAGCTGATCCCATGTAGATATGGTATTTGGGGTCAAAGACCGATACCATTTTAGAGGCTTCCCTTTAAAAGAAGCTGCTAATAATCTTATGGCCACATTTTGCTATGTGACATGTATAGCAAAGACATTTGATACATCCTAAAGATGTTCCTCAGGGGTTTTAAAGTCTTGCCCACTAAATTTGGGTAGAGCTTTTAGAGCATTCACTGGGATAGGGTACCAAGTGGCTGGTGGTATTGGGAGAATCAATGGACTACCAGTGTTCCAACTTGCATAATTTCTTGGAGGTATAGGGGCTCCCATATTTGCTCTTGGTATTGGTATAAACTGGTTGACTCTTCTTCTTGGACTAGTTACCAAAGGTGGCAAAAGAATACCTGGATTTATATCAGATTGTGATCTGGTTACTAGTCCATAGCTATGACTCCTCATAGCTCTTTGGTTCATGCGATCTTGAAAGAAACTTCAAGATTGGTCCCACCGGGCATGCCAAAAACTGTTGATGATTTAAAATTGCGCTTGTTCTAACATCAACAATGGGAAGTTTCAAGATGTGGGACTTGCGACTTGAAACAACCTCCAGATTTTTAAGAAGCTAGTCTCTTCTTTATATCAAGTGAATACTGGGAAAAGGGATAGGAATTTTAATAGAAACACAAATGCAAGAAAGAAAATCTAACTATGGCGATGCGCCTGAATGTAATTTGACCTTAATCCTGAGCACAGTGAAACTATATGTAGGATTCATTTACATTTAAGAGCAAACAAGTGCATGATCAATGTAAAAGATGGAAACAATAGAAACAGAGGCTCACAACATAGACTACTTTTGCAGTGACACAAAAATTGTCAACAAAGGCATAGGGTTCAATCTTCTTATTTGAATTTTCCAGTCACATAGGAGGCACAAAAACATGCACAGTTATATAAACTTTTCAACTCAAGAAAATGAGACAAAAGCAAATGACATTCCTAATCATAGCTCTAGAAAGTCTAAACTCTTGACAACACAACCTAGACTACTTTTGCAATAACATAGAAAGTATCAACAAAGGCATAGGATTCAATCTTCTCATTAATTTTCCAGTCATATAAGAGGCACATAAACACGCACAGTTACATAAACCTTCCAAATTAAGAAGATAAAACAAAGGCAAATGATATTCCTAGTCACAGCTCTAGAAAGTCTAAACTCTTAACAATAATTCTCTCAAAAAATTCTCTCTGGTGTCTAATGATGATCCTTTCTGGTGATCTCTGCACCCTTATTTATAGCCTTGGATTCACTCTGGATTGTCTACTTGTTCCCAATCTAACAGCCCAACTAAAATATAACCGAACTGGAAGTGTTTAATAGAAGATAGTTTATAAATTCTAAAATGCTTTGTCTTCTGGCAGTTCATTGGCTGAAACAGATTGCAGGATGCTCCCTTCTCTTAAATAATAGGTAACACTTAGCCAATTTCTTGAGAACCTTCTTATTACTTTAGGAAACACTGGAGGATGACACTTGGTGGGTTTTGTAGCACCTATCGAAGACATGCGACACTTTTTGTGTAACTTATACTCTTCTTGTATCTTTGTTTATGAGTGTTCTGCCTTTGACACCTGTCGCAATCCGCTTCCTCAAAACTTCAATAGTTTAAAAGAAAATAAGAATCACAACATTTCTTACCTGAGTGACTTTTAAAAGGAGCATAGGGACAGGTGGCAAACTCTGTCGCTTCATCAAAAGACACGTGGCAATCTCTGCTTTACTTATCTGGGGTTACGTGGTGGTCTTCGCTTCTTTTAGCTACCTTTTTAGAAACCTGTAGAAGATGACACATGGTAGTCTCTACTTTACTCTGTTTATACCATAGAAAAAAATGGGTCTCATTTCATATTTACATGGACAGTGACACCTGGCGGCTTCTACTTGCTTCAAAAACAACACTTAAGACCCACCACGGTCTTTGCTATATTAGTGAAGCAAAAATGAAGATAATTCGTATTGTGACACATGGTGGCTTTTGCTCTCTTTTGCTGGGGTACATGGCATCTTCTGTCACTTTTAAAAAAGCAAAATTGAGACCTTTCGCGATTGCCACTTGGCACTTTCTGCCTAATCTTGATACTTAGCTTGTTAAAACCTTTCGCTAAAAAGAGATAAAATGCGGGTGCCGATATTAAAACATGGATGCTAACACTTGGCGCATTTTACTGAGTCACTATGAGATACGTGGCACATTCTGACCAACTCATAGAAAATATGAAAGGTGCCTCAGATGACGACACTTGGCAGTTTTTGCTTGAGAAAGGATGCCTCAAACGATGACACTTGGTGACTTTTGCTTGATTTCGACACTTAGACAAAAATGAATCAAAAGGAAAATAGAGCTCGTGCTTTGTTTCAAAACTTTGCCATCTTGGACCAAAGTATGCGGGAACAAAATTTTGCGGTGTGCAACTGAAAAATAAAATGAAACGTAGAGTAAATCTTTACTCTACAGTTTCTAAATGGAAAAATTTATATCTTGATTCTCACAAAGCATTAGGATTATATTATGTACTCACCTTGAACCAACTATTATCTCCATATGCATATGGTGAATATGACTCCTTGGATATGATGTATGGCTTATGTTATAATTTATTCAGAGTTATAATGATGATTTTATCCCCTTGGTGCACTTTCATGGTTGATTGCACATTGTACTAATGGTCATCTGACCATCATAGGTCCACTTAGTACTAATTAACATATGGTAGTGTGTTTTATCAAACTTCAAGTCAATATCTTCAAAATTTTCTTGTAAATTTTTCAAGTTTGGAGGAAAGTTCAAAGAGAGGGGAGAGTTGTACGGAGAATTTAAGTCTACAAGATTTTAGGGTTCCCCCTATTTTCACACCACCGATATGTCTGATCTAGGTGGGAGTTATTGACAGTGCATTTATTGCATTGAGTCAAGCTTACCATCCACCCTTTGTGTAGTTTGTCACCTTCCCTATATTAAATGTCTACTTCCATCCCTTCTGTATCATTTGATACAGGTATCATTATCAAGAACTAGAGAAGCCATGGCACCAAAATAAGCTCAGAAGTTTGTCCCAAAGGGCCACCATGAGGTATTGATTCTGACTTTAATGTTTCTCTACTAGATGTGGTTATTGATTTACCAAAGTTTGATAAGGCCTGTCATTATTTTGAAAATTTTACCCTAGTTACTTACTTTGTGGGTCGAGTTCCTCTGAAGAGCCTTTTGAAAAAATGGGTTCGCAATGATTGTCAAGGCCATGGTGTGAAACTGGAAGGAGTCCAAAACCTCACTATGGCTTTCTTCTTGTTTTATTTCACAAACCTTGAACATTGCAAAGCCATTGTTAACCAAGGCCCATGGTTTATTTGAAACACTTTGGTTATTTTTTTTTATTGGACTTCATATTTTCAAGTCTCTAAACAAGCTAAGCTTAAAATACTAGTAGGGGTAGACTTTCTAAGCTTACCTCCCCCTCTATGGAATTTTGTCAACCAACTTATAAAGCCTCTGGGCCACTTTATCTGCCATGAAAAACCAAAGTTATATGTATCCCGACCTCAAATAAGGGTCTATGTCGAAATAAACCTTTCCAAATATCTCAATGAGTCTATTGATATTCAAGTGGGCAGTAATCAATTCTCTCAGCGTGTGCTCTATATTAACGTTCTAAATAATTGTTTTAGGTGTCAGGATTTGGACCAAAGGATTAGATAATTTTCTCTAATGGTCCTCACTCATTCTATCCCTCAAGATAAAAGTGGCTCAAAGGCAAAACCCAATCGTCTGATGGGTGGGCCATGGTTTCTAATAAGTAAAATAATGTTGCCTGTGGCAATGTTAGACCTTAGCCAACTATTTACCAACCCTCAGGGGGACCAATCTCCATAGCCCCTATGGTTAAAGCTCCCATGTCATTACAAGTTAAACCCCTACCTCCCATCTCCTAGTACCCATAGGCTGTCACCTAGTTTATGTCTTCCCCATCTCCCGCTCTTATGGTTCCTTTGTTACAATCCCCTTCAAGGGTACATGATTCAGATTTAGATTGAAGGATTATAACCCTCAATGGTAAGGTTATTATGTGCTTCTCACATAGTCCCTCTCCCATAGTAGGTGAAGATTATGTTCTAAACAAATGGTAACCCTTTAATCTCAAAGAATTTGCTCTTCTAGGCTTAGATTTCAATCAATTTGCAACCCTCTCTGACCTCTCTGATGGAAATGATATGAATTTAGACATTTCTTAATGATAGTTTATTCTTGGAATTTTAGATAACTCACTGATCTGACTCGTAAGTATATGGTCATAAACAATTATCGTAATTTTGCTCACATGAAAGCTCTATGCATGCTGGAAGTAAAAATTTCTCATTTTTAATTCAATATATAACTCACACTATATAGCCTGGGGCCCTTTTTCAGGCCACCTATTATGAGTTTGAACACGAGGGAGTTGTCACCCTACTGACACCTAACCTATCTCAAAATATTTTCCTTGGGTTCTGACCCCACCCACCGATTGGTTTGGACTCTTTTTATCTTTGATAATTGCATCATTGGCCTTGTCAACTTGTATGTCTCTAATGATGTTTATGGAATTCACCCTGTTTTAGATATGGTTGGCTGATTCCATCCTAGATGCACATTGGATTCTTTGTGGTGACTTCAACATGATCAAATCTATAGAAGACAAAATGTTTCCTTCCCATGAGATGGTGTGTAGGAGAATGGGAAGCTTGGTTTTACATGCAAAATAAACTTGGAATCTTCGACCCAAATCATCATATAAGGAGAGATTCAAATTCTTCATGGTTCACATGGTCAAACTTCTATCAAGGAGAAGATCAAGTCCTTAAACATCTTAATCATGATGTACTTACCGATCAAGATATTTTCTTCTTTGCTCATGTTCATGGTTGGCATATGTCTATGATTCCAGACTCTTTCTTATTTTACCATCATCCCATTTGCTTCTCCATAGAATGGTCCTCTCATCAAGTTAAACAAAAGGGTTCCCATTTTTAACTCAACATTACCCATCTTAAGCATGCATGGATTGTTGAGCATATCATTAAGATTTGGAACCTAGATCCCAGACCCATAAGTGACACTGGCTGGATTGAGTGGTGGTCTAATGTTATAGCTTGTACCCCTTCCTTCCTTCAAATCTATAGAAAACAAGAGAATCTTTTTAGGTAGCATATTCACAATGCTACAAACTATGATACTTTAAGATTTCATAAGAATTAGAAGTTATACCTTTAAACCCACATTTGTAGGTTCAAACTACCATGTGGAGACATAAGTTACTCTAAGATGTAGAGGCTTATAAGGCCATAAGATATTAGATTTTAGAAAGGATGCATTGGTTGAAGGTAGGAGACAAAGTGACCAAGAATTGTTTTGCTCTCCTTCAATCAAGACAAGTTGCTGATAAAAGTAAAGACATTATAATTGCTTCAGACATCTTTAATAGACTACCTGATATCCTCAAAGCCTATTTGCATCACTACCATGGTGACTTTACAATGTAACTATCATCTCCTACTCATGAGTTTTCCCTCTCTCAATGTCTTATTGTGGTCCCTTGTAAGCTCTTAAAAGCATAGAGAGTTACTTGGAATAGATGTCTTGGTATCAATGACCTTAAGGAAACTATTATGCAAATGGCCTCCGATAAAACTGTAGGTATTGATGGATTACCCTATGAATTTTATCAAATCCTATGGGATATAATAGGACCAGATCTTCATAGAGTCTATTTTGAAGATGTCCTGACCAACTCTTTAGGCCATCTCATTAATTAAGGAAATATCAAATTCATTCCCAAGGTAGGCGAATCTAAGGTAATTACCAACTGGAGATCTATCAATTTGCTCAATGTTTCCTATAAAATCATAGCTAAAACATTAGATCTTAAAATCAAACACTTGCTTCCCTTAATTATACGAAGTGAACAAATTAGTTTCATTCAACATAGCTATATTATGAATAATGTTATTATTATCTAGCAAAGTATGGAATGGGTTAAAATATCTAACCAGAAGGTGTTATTCATCAAGGGTTATTTTGAGAAAGCATGTGATCAAATTGAGTGGTCATTTATCATAGCTATGTTACAGGATCTATGGTTTGGCCTTAAGTTTTTCCACATCGTCAATATGCTATTTCAAAATATTGGGGCATGTATCACCATCAATGGCTCAAAATCTCATCACTTTGAGCTCCACAAATCCATCAAATAGGATTGGCCCCTTATGACTAAATTTTATGTTTTGTTACTAAAAGTTTTAGTTATCTGTTGGTCAGTTATGCTTCCAAGGGTTTAGTCAAGAGGATCTCTATTCCTAGTTAAAATCACTAGTTAATTAAAGGTAACTTTGTTGATTATTCTTTCCTCACTTTGTAGGAGGATGAAGACTCTACCATACATGACATATAATGTTTATATATCTTTTGCATTGTATTTGGGTCACCCATTCAATGGTGTAAGACTGAGTGCCATCACCAATCTCTATCACCCAAACTTCCTTGGCTGAAGGGATATATGTGGTAATGGACCCTTCTTGGGGTTTAGTTTAAATTCTTAGGCATTATATTTGCTTTTAGAGCCTCTCCTATATAATTGTCATCTTATGTGGTTTAAAGAGTCGAGAAAAAAATCTCATCTTAGATCAATAAGCCTTTGACTTTGGGAAAAGAAATTATAGATTTGTTGTAAGGTGATTATTGATACTCATTTTTACTATCCATCTTGTTGTTCTCCTTCTAATGCTTCTTATGTGAAGCTGGACAAGCTTCTACGAGACTTTCTCTAGGCCAATTCCAAGGGGTGCCAATGTTTTCATTGAGTCTTTTGGGCTATCTGTTGTCAACCTAAATAAGCTAGTGAGATGGGGATCATAGACATCAAGCTTTAGGGGCTCACTCTAGGGATTAAATTTATCATCGATATTCTAGGAGACAAATCTTTGAAAATTCTATCGAGGCACTACATTTCTCAAGGTTTCCTTCTCTGAAGAAATTCCTAGCAAGGCATTGGATTTCATATCACACTTATCTCATTAGTGATAGCCAAAGTAGGGGAAATTTTGTCATGTAAAATATTTAAAAGGTCCGTGAAAAGCTCAAATCCAACCTCCTTTTGGTGGGGGGTGGGTTTAGAAGCAGTCTTTCTCTAAACATTCAATCATTATGGTGGTCTCCCCAATTGAACTTCCATAATGTCCCCTTTACCATGGTCCCCTAGATCAAAAACTTGAGGTTATTTACAAAAGGTATTCTCACAGTTGGTGATCTATTTTTTGAGGACTCTAGGGACTTGAATCCTTGGCCTAAACTAAATTCCAAGTTCCATCTTAATAAGGAAGATGCAAAATCCATTTCTAAATTTCAAAGTTTGATTCCTGATGAATACTTGCATAAAATTGGAGTTTCCTCTCTCACACCTTGGTGGAAGGACTGGTCTTGGCCTACAACCACACCATTTAGTCGATACTCTCCTTGGTTGGGTTATAATGTGTTGGCTCCTCAGCATATTAACACTGATCACCTTAACCACTAGTGGTCTATCCCATCCCTTTATCAGGTTTGGGCCAAAAATTTGATAATATTTGGGTATTTTGTATTAAGCCAAAAAAGCCTATTTCCTTTGGTGTATTCTATACCAAGGTCTGCCCATAGGGAATAGGCTCAAGCACATGAAAGTGTTAAATCCCACTTGCCTGACTTGTCATCACCCAACAACTATGAAGCATATATTTTTGTTTTGATCTCATGCCCAATCAGCCTAGAGATGGATCCATACCATTTTCAAACTCTTTAGGCCTAAAATGTTCACTTAGAAAATGGCTCTCATAGGGGACTATGCCCTGTTACCTGCAAGATATAACATATTTTAAAAGATTTTTCATACTAAAATATTGTCTCAAATTTGGGAATCTAGAAAACAAGCATGTTTAATAATGAAACTATGGAAAAAAGTTTTTATGTGACTGATAAAGTTGTTGTAATTACTAATATTACCCTTCAAATTTAGAGTCAAATAGATAAGGTCTAGCTTGACCTTCATCACCTGCAACTCCTCCTGGACCATTGGGGGAATGCTCTTTATGTAATCAATCATGAGCCTATTGATCTCCCTCCTCACCACTCCCCTCGTAGGGGTTGTGGGAGTGGGGGGAGGCACCACCACTCTCATAGTTAGAGGTCTCAAAGTTAGAAGAGATCCTCTCCTCGCTATCACTAGCCATCTCCTCTTATAGAATCTAATAGAGGTAATAGAGACAGTGGTGGTGGGGGGGCATGGAGATCCCCTTCACATGACAAGTTCCCATAGTTGGTGTTAGCCATATCTCCTCCCCACCATGATTCTTAAGTGTAGGATGATTCTAAAAATAACCAATAGACTAATGCTTAGGACCCCCTACCAGTTGATAAATATCCCCAACACAAGATGGATAAGGAGGAAAGCCTCAGGACCCTCCACCTTCAATTCCTTTATGGGCCATCATGTTTGTACTTTCTACTTAGTTGTTTCCTTACTATTTGTGATATTTCATTATATTTTATGATTTATGTGCACTTGAGTTAGTTTAACTATGGTTATTGGTTAGGTTGTGGCCTTTATTGAACTTTTATTTCTTCAAGGCTACCTTAGCTCAGTTTGGGTTCTAGGGTGTGAATTTTCCACCCATTGTTTTATATGATTAATGTTTTACTATAATTTTTTTTGTAAATTAATATAAGTACACTTTGAAATCAAAAAATATCCTCATACGCTTAATTTAACCACTTTGATTTCCACATTTTCCAATCGACTAATATGCTTCACCCCACCATAGTCTACAAAGTTTAGTATTACTGGATTATAACTGAGTGTTATCCATTCAATAGCTTCCCAAGTGGATCAACGAATCATATTGAATATGATATGAAAATCAAATAAAACATTAGTTACTCCATACCCTTCTAGCTCAATATCCATGAAAGAATCAATATCCCCCAATGTTTCTTAGTCTTTACATACTAAACTATGTAGTTAGTATGTTGTTGACCTTGTTGTGTACACTCCAATATGTTATGTAGAAGATTTGTAATATTCTAAGAGATATTTTAATTTCCTAGAGCGATCAAAAGTTTTAAAATGTCTATCAAGGTAGTCACTACTCCTTTTTGCCTCATTTTTCAAACAATCTACCCATAGATCTATGCATCGACAACTATGGCAACACCCTTAGATTTAGTTTATTATTGTGTTGTAAAGAACTTGGGATTCTTAGTATATAAATCCTTTTTCTATCATAGGATTGAGATATTTATACTTTTGAACCTTTCTAGTTTTTTAATCCCGTGGCATTTCTAATGGAGGCAATCCTCACTTTACATAAGGTTGTCTTGAAATTTCTTATATGAACACATTCTCCTTCGGCTGAGAAATTATCATGTTTACATTTTGGATAGGATTATCTTTCATTTGCTTATACAAAATTAGACAATATTCAATACAGTGTTGTCTTGAAACATTGTAATAGATATAATATATCTACCTCTGAGGATTATTAAGGTAGTTTCATGTTTTGTGGTTGTATTCAACACACATATAAAACTAAATTGGCTGAAAATATTTCCAGTTATCATTATTATGATCTCCATAGTATCTACCATGGATCCCCTCTCTGCTTTGTTGGAAACCCATACCTTGTGATTTTTTCCCATCAAATCCCATTTATTATTGTCATTAAAGATCATAACCTTCGTATTTCCATTAAAGGGATGATGGATCCCAATTTTTTTTATTGTGGCGGCTAGTGAATCACAATATACCATGATAGTTGGTACTGGTATTGTGTAGATGATGGCAATGATCCTACTAGACTCTAGGGTTGATATTGTGGTAATGAAGTCATCCACCCAAGAACACCTTGTGTCACATTAGACATTTCTTATAACAACCCCACTAGGTTCTACCTAGAAGTACATGGAATTGTTTTTATAATTAAACACATACTATAAATAGATTACACCATTAGAACCTAATCAATGATCATATAAAAGACCCTAAGTGTGATAATTATAAATGAAGTATATTTCTTCGTACAACATTGATCACTAACATCATAAGAAACACATCATAAAACCAGTATAGAAAGTAATTAAGATTAACCAGACATGGCTAGTATATGCCTACAACCTTTATTATCAATGGAGAATGAATAATTAATTATATCTCATCAAGATAATATTTCAATAATAAATATAATATAATACAATGTATATTTATAAGATACATGGCTCCATGGAGAATAAGTTCCCCAAACTCTAGTATCTGTGGTAATCTCAAGTGTCATCTCAAAAGTAATAATGTTATGGGGAGGGAGAGAGTCATCCGAGCACTTTTTCAAACCAACCATAAACCAATGATCCCCATACTAATCTCATTAGATAATGGCCCTCCCTTCATGGATGAGTAGATAGTGATGGTATGAAAATATAAAGAGACAAGCTAGTACTCGTGTGTTGTATGATTTATAAAACTAAACATGCGATGTACCATAAGAACTCATTCTCTTATAATATATTGCACAAACATGTAAATCATACTCATGAATTGAAAATTTATCACTAAACATTATCTAGCCAAGGTTTTCAATAATAAATAATGATCTAAGGACCAGTTAATTTCATACACACCACTTGATTAGATTACTTTCATCTGACATGGTGAAAAAATTCATAGAGACGAGCTAGTAATCGTGTGTTGTATTTTTTTAAAAGCTAAACATGCAGTGCATCATAGGAACCCATTCTCTTTCAAGTTATCACAAAAATATGTAAATCATACATATGAAATTATAATGTCTCACTAAATATTATATGGCCAAGGTTTTCAATAATAAATAATGATCTAAAGATTAGTCAATTTCATACACACTAATTGATCAGATTACCTTCATTTGGCATGGTGATGCTAATAAGCTAATGAAATTCATCTCACTACTTACTCAGTGTCACTAATGCAAGATGTGATTAACACAGTATAACCAATATATTCATATAGACTACATCCTACTAGCAATAATATCACATAATATGTTAATCACGTGATAATATAATATCATACATTTCTTCCATCAAACATATGAATGAATTTCACAAATATATTTATCTCATAATAGAAATATAAAGCAATCAAGTTCATATTATACCACCCAAGTATAATATATATTAGGCTACACACTCTATGTTTCATAAGCAAACACAATATAATACTCTCTACTAACTATCATAAAACATGTCATTTTCATAAATGTCCAACATGCATACATTTATTCTAGCAAACATATGAATGAATCTAGACATAATAATTATAGTTTGTACCACCTGGGTATAATATATGTTTAAACTATAATTTATAAATAAAAATAGTCTATGACATCCCATAATATCATAAATCATTTTAGATGAGCACATTATTCAAGCAGGGACAATCGGTCTCACAATTTTAAGAATCAAATGTCCTTTAATCCTAAATAATAGGCATGAAAGTATAGCTCATACCAATCGGGTATATCCTATGTTTAAATTACATACTATTAATCATAAGAAATATAATATATAGTTATAGATCATGATGTACTAATATATGTTCTATATATCTAAAACACTTATTAATACTCACAATATGTATTGTTCATTAGTTTTCATTAATGTATGCAAATATATATCAACAGTTCATTCATGCCATTCTCAAAGAGTTAGATAACTCATAACTAAGTTATACCATAACCTGTCATTTAAATAACTTAATTATGTTTTTAAGGACTACTTTCATATGGTTATCATATAATCATCATTTAGCTACAAGCTTAGGCATATGACCCGATACACATATATATGTAATATTTTATATGATTTCTTAAGTCCATGACTAAATATGTTTTCTATATACGAATAATCATACAACATAATCAATACCCCATATAAGCACAAAAATGATATATAAATACTATATCAATGGTCAACTATATTTCTAAGTCAAGAACTCGATATGATTTTAACAATTGCTATACTACCCTATTCCCAAAATATACCGAGAGACTTTATAAAATAATAGATTCAATAATGTAAGACTCTTTCATAGTTTTTATCCCTACCTAAATAGATTTTTAAATATAATACACCCTAAAATAACCTATATTATCAGAGTCTAGTGCTCTTAAGTACAACTACTAATTACCACAACCAGTCATAATAAAGTAGCTATGAATCAATTAAAGCATAAAATTTTGTAAAAACAACCATACATAAGGTTCTATTACACATAAATATATAATATAGTTGATAACCAACTATGAAACTATAATGAGAGGAACACATACAAATGCACTAATATAAGCAAACTAGGCATAGATGTACCTATATACTCTTTTAAGCATACAATTAATTATTTCTCAAAACATAGCCTATTATTAAATTATATCCACACAACTGATTTTTTTCAGATACTATATATGATAATTGATCCCTAATCATAAAGCTTATCATGATATAACGTAAGACTACGTTTTAGTTATATATGTCTCACATGCTTTACCCAAACGATATTATAATATCAATATGCTTATAGCTATATATATGCTAGTTTAAGAAGCATAACCAACCCAAAGATTTACACGATAAGACATCAATTATTATGTGAGTTTTTATTAATATATCTTATGTATTTTAAGTCCTTAACATATAAAACTTGTATCTATTGATTAAGGTCGACCCTGCTAAATGTGGCTTTACAAATCATTAGTAAACTCAATGTCATTGCTACATACAATATAAGATCCTTAACATATATATCCAATAAGCACAACAATAGTTCATTTTAGTGCATGTTATTTAATGCAAATCATGGGATATACCAGCTATGTTTTAACAGATTGAATGCACATCTTATATGTACCATAACTGAAATAACTGAAATACCAAATCGTTTGATAAATTTAGCTACCAAAAACACTAGTTACCTATAAACAAGTGCCGACTATTTATTTAGAGGAATTCCTTTAAGTTTTCTTGTTTTTCTATATCTTTATCTTTACCAATTGTCATAGAAAACTAATTTGTCATTTCATATTTATCTTTACCACATGTAACATGTTAAATAAATTCAAGGCATCGACTCATCTTTCTCTTTACCATTTATATTTATAATTTGCTAAATTTTTTCTAGTAATAAAAGGCTGAACATATAGATCAAAGATATTATAAACAAGAGTATATAATTTTTATTATCTTACAAATCATTGTCCACCTAAGTTGTTGGCAAGGCATTTTCACATGGTTCGTTGCCGTCTTTGATTTTAGTTTATAGGTACCTTCAACCTAAATACCATTGAATTTTACTTATATTTGGGCTTTAGGTTACTGTGGACTAATTAAGTTGCTATTAGCTTGTAACTTATTGGGATTTAACTTGTTTACTAATCCTTATTAAGTCCCTTACTCTTATATATTTTAATTACTTATCGATCCCTGTAGCTCATTATAATTTGTAGCTCCATTATCCTATAAGCCGTTATTTATGTGACTTTTCCATAAAAATGCTATCATATAACTTGTAGCATCATGGACTAATTTTAGTTACATAAAGGAATAATTACTTCTATACTTGGGCTTCTAATATTTGGTTTCATAGGTTGCATATCTTGTTAAGCAAATCATAGTATTCTTTTGTTAATATTAGAAGGTCATATCTTATTTATCTAATCATTCTCAGGTGTATGAATATATATTGATATGCATCTTTCTAAGTCACCCTAATAATTGTAATAAACAAATTGATGTAAGCTCTAATCTTTTATTTAATTTAACTTGAATTGTTGAAAGAATAGGTGATCTAAAAACTAACTTATAGGAAATCTCATATCATTAGTTTTGTACAGCTACATATAGTATCTATTTGTTGCTCTTAATAAATTCATTGTTTTTATTAAGATAAATATGGAGTGATTCTACTATTTATCAGTCGGCTATATATATATATATATATATATATATATATATATATATATATATATATATATATATATATATATATATATATATATATATATAATCACAATATTACATGTCAAACTATGTTTAAACTCCTTAGATATAGAGATACCAATTCATTGACATGATCTAACAACAAACATGAAAACCAATGCATCACCTTCTTAGCAATATGCTCGATTATTCCTCCTCTTTTTTCCCCCACTATGTTGCCTTCTTTTGTAGAAATTGTGCCTCTCCCATCTAGTTATCTCCATATATTCTTTCTTATTCCCTTTTGCCTAAAAAGGCGTGTCTTGGATTTTGGCTTCCTTCTTAAGAAAGTGTGCCCATCATATTCTTTTATTCTTCGTTTTAAGTATGTCATGATTTTGTTTTAAAACTATCTATTTTTTTTATATTAATATCTCACTTTTGTTTTTCTTATATTAATTATTGTTTTTATTTTTCTTTTCTTTTTTTCATTTTTCCTCTCAATTAAAAATTTCTAAATTTTATTTATTTTAGCATTAATTATAAAAATTAGTAAATTAATTAATTAAATTAGCATCTCCAAATGCCATAACAACTTTATAATAATTCATAAATCAATAACCTAAATTTATTATATCTATATAAATCACATTTCTAACAATTTTTAAAGATCACACATGCAAATTAAGCAAATAAGTTTCACAAAACCATTAAACTATTCTAGCAAATCATGTATAAATGACTATCTAATGTAAATGACATCAAAACACATTATGCTAACCATTTATTATGCATTTAACATGTGCTAGCTAATGTGGTGTGTGCAGGAATCTAACCGGTTTCTATGTCATTTTTTAACATCTCTATCTATGTCACCCTCTATGATGATGTTCTCCCTCTATCATGCTCTGAGGGATGAGTTCTTATACGTCAACCTCACAATAAGAAATTAATTAGACCATTTCAACATGATAAACATACGTCATAAAATATACATACATGATATACATATATGATGTGAATAAGTTAATACCTTTGCTACTCTATGCAAGTTTCAATAAGTATAACATGCCAATACTTCTGCTACTCCAAATAGCTCCTGACAATTATGATGATGAATAAGAACTAGAAATACTTCATTTCTAATGTATACAAAATTAATGGATACCTGCTCCACAATATACATGCATATAGCTATACGATTTAATTCAAAAATTCTATCTGCCAAATCCTAGATTCGACAAGCTCCCCTTGTTGAATCCAAACTCAGTAACTACTAAGTCAATGTGAGACTAAGTGGGATCCACTCTCATTTCTTAGTACTCACATTCCTAATTAACCACTCATCCTTTATGTCTCTAAAATGTGCACAAGGTTCAATGAATCAAAAATCTATACTAATAGATGGGTTGAAGCATAATAATATGTCCTATTTTTTGGTACTAAGGGGACAACAAAAAATGAAAATCTAAACATTTCTCAATTTGTATAGATAATAGTGACTTAACCGTATAAAATATGAAAATAGTGTAAACTAATGAAATGTTTCATTTAAAGTGTATATTACATTTATTATTTTTTTGAAAAAATAAAAAATTACAAAATATATTTTTAAATACTTAAATACATAGTGTGTATGTTTCATGTACAAAAAGTTTTATTGAGTACTTGATTTCTCCTCATAATTTTCTCAAAACATAATATTTTCTCAATATTTTTTGTAAAGAGGTCTTAGAAACATAGACGTAGCGCAATATTATTATTTTTATAATTTTTTTATTAATTTTTTAATGATCAAGGCAAGGAATATCCATGCTTATGTCTTCTCCTCGCAATATTTTTTTATATATATGTTGAAATAAACTATTTCACCATTAGAACAAGGACATTAAAGTTGAGTGCATTGATATTTTTCAAAAAAAATTGGCCATAGTTTCCTATTTTTCCCAATGCTTCAAACGTATGGTAATTTATTTTATAAATAAGTATATTTTACTAAATAAATCAAAATAAATATTAAAATTTTTAAAAAATCATATTATTAGAAGATCATAAAAATACCTATTTATATATAGATCCACATGTTTTTATTTTATTTTTTCATCCTAATATGTGGCATCTGAAGTGGTAATTCTAGGTCAATAGTAGTTTTCCACTTCAATGGGTGAGGATTTCATGCCACATGGGATTCGAACGAAGGGTGTTATAATGAATGGGGTTCATGTTCAAACAAACCCCTTTCATTTGAACCCCCCAAACATTATTCAATTTAATAAAAATAATAATCAAATGTTAAAGTAAACCTTTGACCCCCTTCAAAAAGTACACGTGGGGTTCGAATGAAGGGGGTTTATTTGAACCCCAATTTTTTTTCGAGTTTAGATGCACTTGGCTGCCAAATAGGACTCACTTATGTGCCATAGCCCAGATCCTAAAAAAATAAAGATATATGGTAAATAATTTAGATTTACCAACATACATTACAAGAAAAAGCATACAATCTTCCATAATTGTATTAAGTTGCCACTAGCCAAACATAACTAGTCTCATATTTCACAACTTAACCTATTCTATTATATTCATAATCAAGAGGAAATAATGTTAAAATTAAGATAACATACAAAGGTCAAGGATCACACTGTCCTTACAACCTTATAAAGGTAACAAACGAGACAATGTTCCCCTATTTGCTTGGCTAGTACACAATAAGTTAAAAGTTTATCTCAACCCTTTTAGACTAACAAGATGTTCCACACATCTTATACCCTACCCGCTTCCCAAAAAAGGTACATAAATGTCTCATAAAAATAACATGTTTTAAACAATATAATAATAATATCACTCTAATCAAGGGTATATGATAATATGAGTATAATCAACATATAATTCTTAATCTAGAACCAATATAAATTCAAGGTTCATCACTACATGTGGTCTAAGTTCACATGTTAGATAAAGTAGTGACTCTAAAAAGTCATAAGGGTAAAATAGAAAACTAACATCTCAACAGCAAAAATCTTAAATACCTTCACATGGTATGAAGAAAAAACACCACAACCCCAGTTGCCATAATCACTACACATTTACCAAATATGTAAGTGTAATATCACAATCTGTTTCCAAAATCAGAAATAAAATATTAACCACATAGATGCATCAATCCATTCCATTTCTACAAATTCTCTATCAACAACAAGTAAAATACATTATCCCATGAACTCTAAGGAATATGGTCAAATATGTGAATCTAGGAATTTGACTAAAGAGAGGATGGTTAGTATGGTGTTAGTTTCAAAATGAAAATAAAATGAAAGAAACACACTAAATAGCATAACATCTCTAGGCCTAGACACTAGAGAGAGCTTAGTTAACAAACATGAATAAAACACACAACTAAAATGTAAAAGAAACATTCTTTTACCTTCATTGGATGCTCCAAAATGCTTGTTGTAGTGGCTTGCTTGGCTTGTGCTCATGAAATATTCATCAAAGGAAGCTTGGCTACCTCCATCTCTCCTTGGCACCTTTGGCTTGTGGATTAGCTTGGCTTGGAATAAATATAGCATGGAAAGACTAGTTGATTGAAGCTTTGTAATCAATTCTGCATTATAACTTTGCATAATCATGTCTTAGAAATGATGTGGTAAGGCCTCTTATTTATAGATTTTTGAGATTGATTAGAATCAACCTGAATTATCCATCTTAGGATTGAGATGTGTGGCTAAGGATTAATCCAATTATGCAATTAAAATTGATAAATAGACTCATCAATATTTTGGATAGAGAAGCAATTAAGAGGCATGGAGGGCTTTGATGAGGCATGGGAGGCATGAAATCTGATATTTGTGGCATTTATGACCTAGGGATGTCTTCCCAAAAAATGAGGTCACCTGATGATGTAGATATTCAATATTTATTTTCAAAAATAAGTTTTCAACAAGTTTCCATGGAATTCTTAATTAGGCCTTGATTTTGATTAATTACCTCTTAAGCATGTTTAAGCACTTCGTGCACAAATTACTCAAATTGATCAGAATGCCTTGTTATTGGTCCAAAATTTAACTAGATTGGAATTGGAAGTCAATGTCAGATGCATTGGAACCGTATTCCCATTTAGGATGTTACCAATATTAAATTAAAAAGGCATGTGTCTCAAATAATAGATTTGATAGGAAAGAGCAATTTAGAGCACCTAGGTGCAAAATTGGCATTTTGACTCGAAATGATCTAATCAAAGTTAACTATAGCCCATAAATTGCATTGCCCCATTTAAAGATACCTTGGCTAAAATAGACAGTTGAATATGTCAGTTTCCAATCATTTAGCATGTTTTAGTTTTTTTAGGCCAAATTATGCATTTTAGGTAGAAATTAGTCAAAAGCTTGGTTGGAAGTGATCGGTGGCCAGATTTAGGTGTCTACAATTTGCCCCATTTGGAAAGGCATTACAAGATATAATCACAATAACATCTTCTCAAATAATGAAAAGGTCTTGTATGCCTACAACTACAATGATGATAAACTAACTATATGATGCCCCCTCAGGGGAATGGTTGGCACAAGTAAGTCGATAAACGGTCCCTCAAAAATAAAAAAGTTAAAAGAGGGGACCAAAGAAAGGAAAGATGATGGGGTGAAAACACAATGTTTTGAAAAAGTAGTCAAAATCATTGAGAATGCAAGTGGGATGGTGCACAATGATTTACCCAAAGGTGGTTGTAAACATTGTACCCTGATAGTGGTAACGTGGTATAATAACACAATGATTTACCCAAAGTGGTTATAATTATTGAGAAGATGGAGCTACCCCTATTAAGACATAAAATAATGATAATAACATGCCCTTGTATAGGTATAAAAAGTAAAGTAGTGATAACATAATGATTTTCTCAAAGGTGGCTATAATCATTGAGAAATGCAAGTGGGACAGTGTGCAATGATTTGCCCATAGGCGGTTATAATCATTGGACCCTGATTATGTAAAACATAATAAACTTGGCTGAGGATGATGATAACTTAATACATAGGGTAATGATGAATTTGAATAACTTACTAGTAAGGAGATGCTTATCCGAACTAATAAAAGTTAAAATTCTTTCATGGTTAATTACTCTATTTGGGATATGATTAAGATTAAATCAAGATGTCGATGCTGAAGAGATGCTACCATTATTGAATAGACTTCTTGAAGCTAAGGTTTGTTGTAGCACGTGTTGGTAGGCATCATGGTATAACATCATGAAGACTTGATCAAAATATGCATATGGATTGACTCCCATAATCTAATACTCAATAGAAAATAATGCACCAAAGATAGAAACCATGATGACAATGTAAAAATATGAATATGGATAGATTCAAGTATAAGTGTGGGCAAGAAATCACCTAATGAACACACATAAATTGAATCAAGACAACAGTGTTGAAAGCAAACAAACAAGTACACAAACAAAACAACAAAGAAATAAACAAAAAAAACCTCAAAATAAACCATACAAACAGTGCCCTTAGAAATTAGGTGAAAACTTGAAAAAATGAAAAAAAAATGGGGGAAATAGAAGAAAAGGAAGAGGGTGATCGATCTATCCCCATATGCACTAGGCAAGTGGACGTTGCCTACATAGTTCCATGGATTTAATATCAAATTAAAAAACTTCAGGCCAAATGTAGTTCTCCTAGGGAATGGAAAGAATGTGATAATGGAGGAAAATAAATAGAATGGATGTGATAGAAGAAGAGGAATGGTCTTTCAAAATGGCAAGTGCATGAGAGAAAAGGACAAAAAAGATGGGGAAACTTAATGACAAGTGATTTGCTTGTAACTTAGTAAGGGTTCCCAAAATCCTTAAGGAAAAGAAGTGGTCAATGTTTTTATTCTTTTTTAATGATTTTTCAAATGTTTTTGGAGTTATTTTGGAGTGTCTCAACTCAATTGATAATGAAGAGACACTAAATGGTTCAAACTTGTAAAACGATAAGAGCGTTTAAACTAAGGTTGCTCACAAAATAATGAGAGTATGGATTAGGTTACTCATAAAATGGTGAGAGTTTAAACTAAGGTTACTCTCAAAATGGTGAGATCATGGCTTAGGTTTCTCTTAAAATGGTGAGAGTGTGTCTTAGGTTGCTTGAAAAAATGGCAAGAGTGTTTAAACTAATGTTTCTCACAAAACGGTGAGAGTGTGGCTTAGGTTACTCGTAAAATGATGAGAGTGTGGCTAACGAGTGACTGAGCAAACCTTAACAAGTATCAAGTGTTGCCTACATAGTCTTAGAGTAGGATGTCAAGTCACTATAGTTCTACCTTAAAATGAAGAAATTTGACTAGTGTAGCAGTCAATTCAAAAAAAAATAGGCATAGTTGGTAATAGGCATAGTATGATATAGGAAATGGTAAGTTGGTACGCCAAAGCTTAATAAACAAATATTGCCCCTAGTTTTCCCATAGGTAGTTATAACTAAGACATAATGTCATGGATCAATGGTACTAAGTTACCCAAAGGTGGTTATAATAGTAACCAGATCAATGATAAGAAAGGAATAACAAATGAAGGATACAATCACCAAACCTTCTACCACATTGCTCCAAAATACGATCTCTATCTGAAGTAAGTGAACTAAAAAATGAAACTGATCAGATATCTTGATGCTAAAAAAGTGTAATGAATGGCAAAAACTAAATTCAAATGAGCTA
Organism: Torreya grandis; assembly: GCA_037957365.1. Lineage (NCBI taxonomy): Eukaryota > Viridiplantae > Streptophyta > Pinopsida > Cupressales > Taxaceae > Torreya > Torreya grandis. The sequence goes on along the minus strand of JARHVA010000609.1, from coordinate 3,144,432 downwards.
GGCTTTAGAACACACTGGGTCGATAGGTCAGAAGCAAAAAGTGGATACAGATAAGAGGACGAATAAGGATGATATTTGTACAAATAATAATAGTGATAAAATGACACAGTTTAAATGGTCTTTTACAGACAATACACCTTATCACTCAAGCATAGTACCACTTGAGATGAATAATATTCATCAGCTCAGGAAGTTCATCTCTATCTAATGTGACAAGCCTATATGCTCCTGATCCTTAATCTATAGTAATAATGAAAGGCCCTATCCATTTTGATTTGAATTTTCCTTTATACTTCTTCTCAGTCATGGTATTCTTTTTGTTTTCTTTTAGAATAAGATCACCAATTTCAAATGTTCTATACTTAAAATGTTGACTATAGTGGCTTTGAGTTGGTTATGATACGCTTGAATATTGTTGAGCATAGTTGTGCATTTCTCATCAAGTAGGCCTAGCTATTGTACATGAGCTACTCGATATTCATGATCATTTAGGACATGCTTAAAGGAGATGCATAGTGAAGGCAATTTGACCTCAATAGGAAGGATGGCTTCAGTACCATAAATGAGTATGGAGTGGCTCTTGTGTGGGTACAATGATTGGTACGGTATGCCCAAAGGGTAAGAAATATCTATGGGTGTCAATCATAACTGACATCATTGATAATATTTTTGAGAATATTGACAATGGTTTTGTTGGATGCCTCAGCTTAACCATTACCTTGAGGGTAATATGCTGTAGAAAAATGTTGTATGATGTTATATTTAGTACATAATTGATCTACATATTTGTTATTGAATGATCTTCCATTATCAGATATAATGTCAGAGGAGATACCGTAGTGACAAATTAGATGGTTGAAGATGAATTTAGAAATTTGCTTTCCAATCACGTGAGTGATGGGTATAGCTTCAACCCACTTAGTGAAATACTTGATGGTGATAAGGTTATGTTTATGGCCATCAGATGAAGTGGAGTTGATCTTCCCAATGAGGTCAAGTCCCCATGTAGAAAATGGTCATGATATGTCAACATCGATTTCAGAGTTTTGGTTGGGGCATGAATCAGATTAGCATGTCATTGACATTTGTCACACTTCTTTACATATGCAACAGTATCTGCATCCATTGTGGGTAAATAATAACCAGTATGCAAGAAATTTTTGGATAGGAATGCCCTATTGGAATGAGTCTCACATATGTGAATTTAATAATTTGACTCAAGAGAGGATGGTTAGTATGGTATTAGTTCCAAAATGAAAATAAAATGAAAGAAACACACTAACTAGCATAACATCTCTAGGCTTAGATACTAGGGAGAGTTTAGTTAAGAAACGTGAATAAAAAAAATAGTTAAAATGCAAAAGAAACCCTATTTTACCTTCTTTGGATGTTCTAAAATGCTTGTTGTAGTGGCTTTCTTGGCTTGTGCTCATGAAGTCTTTATCAAAGGAAGCTTGACTACCTCCATCTCTCCTTGGCACCTTTGGCTTGTGGCTTGGCTTGACTTGGAATAAATTTGGCATGATAACACTTGTTGATTGAATCTTTGTAATCAATTATTCATTATAAATTTGCATAATCATGTCTTAAAACTCATGTGGTGAGGCCTCCTATTTATAGATTTTTAAGAATGTCTAGAATCAACCTGAACCATCCATCCTAAGATTGAGATGTGTGGTTGAGGATTAATTCAATTTTTGAAATTAATTTTATAATTATCCTCATCATGACATTATAAGAAGGGAAAATTAAGAGGCATGGAGGGCATCATGGAAGGCATTGATGAGACATGGAGGGCATGAATCTTGATATTTCTGGCATTTATGGCCTAGGGATGTCTTCCCAAAAAATGAGCTCACCTGATGATGCAAATATTCAATAATCATTTCTAAAAATAAGTATTCAACAAGTTTCTATGGAAATCTTAATTAGGCTTTGATTTGGATTAATTATCTCTTACGCATGTTTAAGCACTTTGTGCACAAATTACTCAAATTAATCAAAATGCCTTGTTATTGGTCCAAAATTTGTCTGAATTAAAATTGAAAGGCAATGACAAATATATTGAATCCATTATCCCATTTAGGATGTTATCAATAGAAAATAACAAAGGCGCTCATATTGTGCAAGAGATTTGATAGGAAAGAGCAATCTAGAGCACCTAGGTGCAAAATTGGCATTTTGACTCAAAATCATCTGATCAAAATTAGCTGGCCCATAAATTGCATTTCCCCATTTAATGACACCTTGGCCAAAATCAGCACTTGAATATGTCAGTTTTACGTCATTTAGCATGTTTTAGTGTTTCTAGGCCAACTTGTGCATTTTAGGTGGAAATTGGTCTAAAACTTGATTGGAGGTTATCGGTGGCCAGTTTTAAATGTCTATAGTTTTCCCTTGTTTGAGAAGATGTTGCAAACCATAGGTAAAGAAATGTCTTCTCAAATAATGAGAAAAGGCCTATATGCCAAAAAGAAGAAGATGGTTGAAGAACAAAGCTCCAAATGGTGTTTCTAAAGCCTAGGATGATGTCCCCTCGAGGGAGTGGCTGTCACATTTGTTGATGGATAGTCCCTCAAAAAGACACAAGAAGAAATGTGAAATTAATCCATGGTTGAGATTAATCCAAATGAGTAAATGCTTGAATGCATTGATGTAAAAAGGATACTAGTTTTCCCAAAGGTGGTCATAATCAAGAATAAAAGTCAAAATAATGATTTGTCCATAGGTAGTTATAATCATTAAGAAGACCTGGATTGGCTAAAAATAATGGTTCCCCAATTAGTGATGATTAGTAATCATAACTCAAAGATATAATTTGAAATATGGATTAAAGATGAGTGGGTGCAAAGTGATGAAATAGTTGAATAGAAGAATAAGATTGATCATTAAAAATGATTCAATTGTACCTATCAATGAGGAGATGTTCATCCTAATTAACAATGATACAATTAAAATGGTTAATGGGTTGATTTCATCAAGGGTGGGATGATTTTCCAAGGTGCGAAGGATAAACTTCTATGGATCCATTGTTTGTAGACCTTCATGAAGCTAATTTTTTTTGTAGCTTGTGACGGTAGGCTTAATGATATAACACCATGAAGACTCGGCCAAAATATGCATAAGGATTGACTCTCGATCCAATAAACACTTGAAAATAATGCACCAATGATAAAAACTATGATGACAATGTTAATGAATGAATATGGGTGGACTCAAGTATAATGTGCTAAAGGAATCACCCAATGAACACATATAGATTGAGTCAAGGCAATAGTGTTGAAAGAAAATAAATAAGGAAGTGAACAAACAAACAAAAAAACATAAAGACAAACAAACAAATAAATTTTTTGAAATAAACAAATAAATAGAAATCTTGAAAACAAAAGCAAAAGAAAACATTCTAGTAATGATAATGCCCCAGTAAGGCGGATCGAGGATAACTAACTAGGTTTAGATAAGACAAATATTTTTGGATTTTAAAATATTATGAATGTTTTTAGAATTTTGAGGTATCTTAACTCGTTAGATAATGACAAGATACATGCTCTCAAAATGATAAGATCATTTGGCTTAGGTTGCTCATAAAATGGTGAGAGCAATTGCCTTAGGTTGCTTGCAAAATGACAAGAGCATATGGAAAGTAGGACTGAGGTGACCTCAACATGAACTGATCATAACCCACATAGTCCTAAAATGACCTCAAGTCATAGTAATTCCATCCACACAAAAGGTGAGGAAAAACCAACTAAGTCCTAACAAGTTCTCAAATCCAGCAAATGGCCAGTCAAATAAAAACAATGATGGCAAACTGATGCAACAATGCATGATAAACAAGTGTTGTACCTAGTTTTCCCATAGGTGGTTATAACTAGGATATAATGGCATAGGTCAATGATACTAATTTTCTCATAGGTAGTTATAATTAGTATCAAGACTGGTGAGACATTGATTTTCCCATAGGCGGTTATAATCACGCTCACATAAACAAACATGGATATAGGATGAAATATATCTTTCCAAATCAACTATCACACTAATTTTATAGACTATCATTGTAAACATGATTTGAATTTATTATTGAAACTTGATTAGAATCCTCTTACAAAAGGTGTGAGAAGAACCAAATGAACCAAGATCAAAATAGGATTGGATAGGATGACTAAAAATAGGCTTTGGTCTAGATAAGAATGGAATGATAGGATGGTATGGTCTCTCTAAGGATAAAGATGGTTTTTGATAGATTGGATAAAATGGTAAGAGGATTGCCCCAAGTGATGGGGTGAATGGCTGGGTATGCGATAATGGAAAATGGATATGTAACAATGGTAATGGCACAGTAATGTGAAATAGTATGGTACATGAAATGGTATGGTACATGTTTTTGGCTTGGGTGTGGTAAATGACATATGATTCTATTTTTCCTATTGAGATGGAGATGCAGGTCCTAATCAAAAAATGATGCAAATAGAATACTTGATCATGTTAATTGCTAGCCCACACCTCAGCTGAATAGTTGCTTTATCAAGAACTAGATGCAGAATGTGATTACAAGAATGTTTTTGTGATCTTCATTCGTTATTGATTATTATTTCATCAAGCATCGAGATAAGTTATCTTTGTATTCTCTGCAAAGGAAAGTGTGGTCATGGATTGTAAACAAGGACAAATAATGGATGGTAGGTTTGACTATGAAATGGAATGGTAGATGATAATGGAAAGGGTAATGGTGGAGAAACAAATGAAGATCAGGGCATTTAGTCACACGTAATGTTGCTAATATTGGATTCAACATAACTTTGGTTATGGTAGGGCCAAATACTTTTTCTTCATTTGATCTTTGATTTAAGATAGGAAGCTATTTTGATTTGATATTTGATTTTATCTTCATCAAGTAGTGAATAACTTTTGTGCTCGGCTATTGGTGCCTCAAAGAGGTTTTCACCAATGAAGTTGTCTTGATTATGTTGTAGCACCTTTGAGAAGGTTTCACTAAGGAATGTTGTCCTTTGACTTTTATTGTCTTCTATAACTTTCAAAAAAGTTTCACTAGGAGAGTGTTCTTCTACTACATGAATATGGTCTTGGCCTCCTTGCTCTTCTTCAATTGCTATGTCACCATGGATGCAGTTTAACAAAGTGTGATTCTATCAATCCCAATCAACACTTGTGGGAGATGTAATGTCAATGATATGGATATTTTGGATAATGGTAATGGCTTATGGAATGGTAATGGAATGGGGAGAGGCTACACAATCTTCATTGAAGATATTAGGATATCTTATGTCAAAGCTAAATTACTCATCCTAAAAAATTATAGAATGATCACAAATATATTCAAATTGATCTACAATTCATGCATAACCAATGTTGTAATAGCCATGAACATATTCTTCTTCTAAATCTAATTCTAACTCAAGGGACTCTGAATCTGATGTTGAGATTGATGTTGTTTGTGATTCTATGCTAAATCTAATGTCATTTCAAGAATATAACCTGAATCTAACTCTGATTATTCATCTAATAGGTACTTTGATACAATGATGTCTTGTTGAATATTTAGTTTTGGATAAGTAATGGCCTGTGATGGCATAATGGGCTTTATAAAAACAAGTTTGTCAAAGTGAGACTCCTCTAGGATGGGAAATAGTTCAAGAGCCAACTCCTTAGAGACTATCTTGTCAATAGGAGGCTCTTAAAAAATAGGCACATGTTTGAGGTAATGATTTGCCTAAAGGTAGTTATAACCATTAAGAAGTGACTCAATAAAGACTGGCTTGTTAGTGTGAGACTCCTCGACAACTAGTATAAGATCAATAGGCGATTCATCATAAGTTGAATTATCAAAAATGTTTGGTTGAAAAAAAACATCTTAGATTGGTTGGTTATTTAGGCCTTGGTTTCTAATGAGTTAGAAAATACCAGTTTTGAACACAGCTTGGTCTTCAAATAATTAGATTGGTTGATGTTTGAATGGGATTGGTACTGGATGAGGAATGACTTATGGTTGGATAATGGTAGGGCATTGGGGAACATGATTGCTTGCATGAGCCAAAGGATAGAGTTTTGAGATGGTAACAATAGGGTATTATGGGGCTTAATTATTCACACAAGCCAAAGGACTAGGTCCTGAAATGATGAAGGGGCATTGTGGAGCTTGATTTCTCACACAAGCTAAAAGATGAGGTCTTGATATAAAAATAGTTGGGCATTGTGGAGCTTGGTTGCTCACACAAACCAAAGGCTGAGGTCTTAGTATGGGAATGGTGTGACATTGTGGTCTCGAAAGAGAAATGGTATGATGTGGTGGAGGTTGATTACTTGTACAAGCAAAAGCATCCATGTCTTCTTCATAAACCATATCATCCTAGTTGTGATTTGGCTCATAAGCCAGTTCTTGAATATGTTCCATGTACTGATTATTTAAAAGAGTGTATGGATTCATATCCCAAATAACATTATCTATAGTTGGGTCTTCAAAGTCTTCCTCATAAGCCTCTTCATGCCAATCAAGGTCTCAATATGGATTTTGTGGATTTTGACTATGTTCCCCATATGGAGTCTTATAGGAAGAATAATAAAACTCCTTAGAAAATCTTTCTCTATAGGGGTTCCTAGTAGGATTTTGTGTGGCCATTTTATCATAAGTTGGATTGTACGTGAATCCACTATAAGTGTAGCTAGACATATCTATGCAAATGATGAAAGCTTCAAAAACAAAAATGATTATATTTCTACAAAATTCAAAAAAATTGTCCAAAGGAAAAATGGTTCTAACTTGGTCAAACTTGGTTGAAAGGGTGGAGTTGTATCTCCAATATGGTTTGATAGTAGATCTATATCTCCAAAATGATTTTTGCTAAGACTTGGCATAAAATAGCCTAACATCAAATGTCTAATGTCAAAAGTCATATGCACAAAAGGTCAAGTGTCTGAATAAAAATTGGCATGTCAAAGGTCTAGGTCAAAGTGTTCCAAACAAGGTCTAAACTAGGAAAGGAAAAAATTGAGTTGCTAGGTCTTTTGTCTAAACATGAAGTCAAAATTTAGGCTCAAACAAACATTCATACACTATAACTTTTGGCCAAATGGCATCAAAATCTAAACTTAAAACAAAGGCATAATGTGATTTGATTTAATCTAACAAGTTTGGAATCAATTTTGACATAGACCCAGCACACGGAATCAAACATAAACATGATCAATTGACATAAGGCATAAGATAAAAGGTTCTTGGAGAAACGTTGTTTTTTCCAAATAAAATCACAAACAATGATAAGGATAGGTATTGAACAAACAAACCATAAATAATTTTCAAATTTAGGTAATTGATTAACTGAAGTTATGCAACCTAAAAGAGAAAGATTTGTGTAACAACCTCATGAATTAAGGCCTAATAGAAATCAATCAATTTTTTAATCCAAACTTGACAAGGTTAGTTGAAAACTCAATGGTGAAAACCAAGATTTGACCTAACAATCTAGACAAGATTGGACAACGTGACAACACAAGATAAAGGTCCAAATGGTTGATGTGAAATGATTTAAAACAAATGATTTTGATACAATGGTAAACAAGTTTTGAAACAAATTGAGCAGCCTAACAATGTAAGCATACTTGAATAATTTGGTCAATGTTATGTTTGAAATACTTAAAAGTCTCAAAATGTTTTGACATGATTTGGGCAGCATAATGCTACCCTTCGTAACTCAAATGACACACACAAATAATTTTAGCAAAAATTTCAAGGCACAAGTGTGGTGTAAAATGGCTAGCATAATGTCTCTTTAGACAAAAGAGTGACGTATAGATAAATTGGTTTTGACATGTATTTATGAACAAACAAACAAGTTTTAGTCTAAAAAACTCCAAGTAAGATAAATGACCAAAATACACTAAGTATAATCGTCTAAATCCTAGCAAGGGTATGAAAAAATGGGGTTGATTAAAACTATAAAATTTTCAATCATTCTAGGGGAACCAATTGCACAATGACTTTCATGCTAAACAATGCAAAAGAAATTGGGTGACCACAACATTGGCTAGTTATAAAAAGGTCTAGTCCTTTTTAAGACCACTACATCCTGTTGCTCACTCAGTGTAGTGTGATGTCCAAATACATATATGTCCCATGTGCAACTTCAAAAGAGTAAGTGAAGTTAATGCTGGGAGATAAAACACTGATTCAAAGCTTCCCTAAAGAACTTGCGGGAAGTAATGACGTCCCCCTCGCAAGCCAAGTTGCATAAAAATAAAGAAAGCTTGAAATAAAAATAATTTAGGGTCATTTTCAAAGACACCTAAACTTTGATGAGATTTTGGGGAGTACTTTAGATGACTTTATTTCTAAGCCTTGGACTAGGCTATTTGCTATAGGAATGATGCTTTTGATTCCAAGGGTTCCCTAAAGGGGACAAATGGAAGGACATACATACAACGCCCCTCTTTTTATCAAACAAAATCTAATTAAACAACTATTGAAAATAAGAATTGACAAGTATGTTCAATTTTAAGCCCATATGAAAGATTTGGTGGTGTTCATTTGACCCCTTGGTCTTAAGATTGTAAACTTTGAAAACCTTCACCATAAACATCTAATTTTTTTATTAAACACCAAAACAAGGTTCCTAAATAATTTTTAAGCATGCAAAAAGTGATCTAAAACATGTTTTTAGCAAATTTCAAGTTTGGTTTTGCAAAAAAAATGTTAGCATGTCTTTTAGCCTTGAAACTCTTTTAGGTTTGAAATAATGAACTTTACAAAAAGAGCTCTCGAGTTTGTGTTTTAAGAAAAACATAGTGACCAACATCAGCTATATAACTGGCAATGGTTACACTAGCTAACCGATGATGGTTATCTAATCAACATCAATTATACCAATAGTGACTAATGACAGCTATCCAATTGATGTCAGTTTTACTAATTGATGTCGGTTACTGTGTAAACATGTGACAAAGCAAAACAACAAAATAAAGTTATAAAATCAATTTTCAAGAGTTTTAATGATCCAAATGAAGATTTTAAAGTTGTAAAATGATTTTCTTCATATGTGGGATGCATTTGGTCCCATCAGGCATGCCATATGTGAATTTAGGAATTTGACTCAAGAGAGGATGTTTAGTATGGTGTTAGTTTCAAAATGAAAACAAAATTAAAGAAGCACAATAAATAACATAACATATCTAAGCCTAGACACTAAGGAGAGCTTAGTTAACAAACATGAATAAGACACACAACTAAAATGCAAAAAAAAACCCTCTTTTATTTTCCTTGGATGCTCCAAAATGCTTGTTGTAGTGGCTTACTCGGCTTTTACTCATGAAGTCTTCATCAAAGAAAGCTTGGCTACCTCCATCTCTCCTTGGCACCTTTGGCCTGTGGCTTGGCTTGGCTTGGATTGGAATCAATTTGGAATGATAAGACTAGTTTTTTGAAGCTTTGTAATCAATTCTATATTATAACTTTGCATAATCATGTCTTAAAATTTATGTGGTGAGGACTCCTATTTATAGATTTTTGAGAATGTCTAGAATCAACATGAACCATCCATCTTGAGATTGATATGTGTGGTTGAGGATTAATTCAATTTTTAGAATTAATTTTATAATTATCCTCATCAGGACATTAGAAGGGGCAATTAAGAAGCATGGAGGGCATGAATCTTGATATTTATGGCATTTATGGCCTAGGGATGTTTTTCCAAGAAATGAGGTCACCTAATAATGCAGATATTCAATATTCATTTCCAAAAATAAGTATTCAACAAGTTTCCATGGAATTCTTAATTAGGCTTTGATTTGGATTAATTACCTCTTAAGCATGTTTAAGCACTTTGTGCACAAATTACTCAAATTGATCAGAATGCCTTGTTATTGGTCCAAAATTTGATTGGATTAGAATTGGAAGGCAATGTTAGATGCATTGGATCTGTTATCCCATTTAAGATGTTATCAATAGCAAAAAACAAAGGCATGCATCTTGTGCAAGATATTAGATAGGAAAGAGCAATCCAAAGCACCTAGGTGTAAAAATAGTATTTTGACTTAGAATGATCTGATCAAAGTTAGCTAGCCCATAAATTCCATTACCCCATTTAATGACACCTTGGTCAAAATCGGCACTTGAATATGTCAATTTCACATCATTTAACATGTTTTAGTATTTTTAGGCCAAATTGTGAATTTTAGGTGGAAAGTGGTTAAAACCCTGATTGGAGGTTATCGGTGGCCAGTTTTAGGTGTCTAAAAAATCAACATTTAGGAAATAAGTTTCCATTTAAGGGAAACACTAAATCAACATCATGAAAATAGTAATACTCTCGGTAGCTTATAATGATGTCTAAGGAGAGTGAGAGAATAAAAACTCACCCCTAAGCTAACTATGAGAGATGACACTTTTCTCCAATCGACATAACATTTGTGGTGTCAACTCATGAGCCACCTCCTAACACTTTAGAGTTATCAAGAATATAACTACACTCTGCTACAATGATAATTTCCATCACACTCAGTAGTGTCATTCTAAAACAGTCTTATAGGATTTCCCACTCCTAAAATTAGTGTATAGGACACACAACTAATGTACATATACTTAAGTGTGAAGCATCCCATGATTTAAAACACTCACAACACAAAACACAAATGGTGAATGTACTTGATTACCAAGAAAGGATGTAATCATTCTCAAGGTTTTTGATCTAAGTGATCAAAATATTATAATAATATCTTATTCATGATTCATGAACTATGTTATGCACTCTCCTACCGAACATCGATTGCAACCATCACCATTAAAACACTAGATAAACCAACCCTTTAACAACTCTAAAAGGATACAAATGCTCTTAAGGTACACACTTAATATACCAAACACATTTCACTATTTTCCTTTTTGATAAATAGAAGGATAAAAAAATACTAATGGATCCATTAGGTCCTAGAGTTCGATCCATAACTCGGATACCACATGTAACAACCCTGTTGGGTTCTACCTAGAAATATATGTTTTTTTTAAAATTAAACACATACTCTTTAGATATATTACACCATGAGAACCTAATCAGTGATCATATAAGAGGCCCTAAGTGTGATAACTGTAAATAAAGTATACTACATAATACATCTCTAATCACTAACATCACAAAAAACACAACGTAAAACAAATATAGAAAGTAATTATGATTAACCAGCCATGGTTGGCACATGCCTACAACCACTATTGTTAATGTAAAATGAATAAGTAATTACAACTCATACAGATAATATTTCAATAATAAATACAATACAATACAATGTACATAGATAAGATACATGGCTCCACGGAGCATAAGTTCTCTAGACTTTAGTATCTATGACAATCTCAAGTGTCATCTCAAAATTAGTATTGTTATGGGGAGGGAGAACATCATCCAAATGTTTTTCCACATCAACTATGAACAAATTATCCCCATAATAAACCCATCATAGAATGACCCTCCCTTCATTGATGAGTAGATAGTGATGTTGATGGAATCCAGAGAGACAAGCTAGTACCCATGTGTGATATGATTTCTACAACTAAACATGCGACGTATCATAGGAACCCATTCTATTACAAGTTACCACAAAAAAATGTAGATCATACTAATAAAATAACAATGTCTCACTAAACATTACCTGGCTAAGGTTTTCAATAATAAATAATGTTCTAAGGATCAGTCAATTTCATATACACCACTTGATCGGATTACCTTTATCTAACATGGTGATTCTAGTAAGCTAGTGAAATCCATCTCACTACTTACTCAGTGTCACTAATGCGAGATGTGATTAACATAGTATAACCAATAGATTTATATAGACTATGTCCTACTAGAAATAATATCACATAATATGCTAAGCACAAGATAATCTAACATCATACATTTATTCCATCAAATGTATGAATGAATTTTACAAATATATCTATCCCATAATACATATATAAAGTGAACAAGTTTAAATTATACCACTTCAGTATAACATATATTAGGATGCACACTCTATGTTTCATAAGAAGACATAATACAATTCTTTCTACTAACTATCATAAAACATATTATTTTTAGAAATGTCTAACATGTATACATTTAGTTTGTCAAACATATGAATGAATCTAGACATAATAATTATAGTTTGTACCACTCAGGGATAATATATGATTAGATTATAATTTATAAATCAAAATACACTATGACATCCCATAATATCATAGATCATTTTACATGAGCACACTACTCAATCATGAACAATTAGTCTCACAATTTTAAGAATCAAATGTCCCTTAATCTTAAATAATAGGCATGTAAATATAGTTTATACCAACCGAGTACATCTTATGTTTAAATTGTATACTAGTAATTAGAATAAATATAATAAACATTCACACATCATGATGTACGAATATATACTATATATGTCTAAAATACTTGTACATTTTAATCTACTCACAATATGTACCGCTCATCAATTTTCATTACTATATGCAAATATTTATCAATAGTTCAGTCATGTTATTCTCAAAGAGTTAGATAACTCATAACTAAAATATACCATAACATTTCATTTAAATAACTTAATTATGTTTTTAGGGACTACTTTCATATGCTTATTATTTCGGTCCATCGAACACCTTATGACTTAATATAACCATCCATTTAGCTACAAGCTTAGGCATATGATCTGATACACCTATATATGTAATATTTCATATGGTTGCTTAAGTTTATGAATAAATATGTTTTCTATATATGAATAATTGTACACCATAATCAATACCGTATATAATCACACAAATGATATATAAAAATTATATCAATGGTCAACTATATTTTTAGGCCAAGCACTTCATATGACTTTACTAATTTCTATATTATCCTGTACATAGAATATATTGATAGTCTTTATAAAATAATGGATTCAATAATGTAAAACTCCATAATTTTTATCCGTACCTAAATATATTTTCAAATATACTATACCCTATGATAACCCATATCATCATAGTCTAGTGTTCTTAAGCACAACCACTAATTACTATAAATTTTCATAATAAAGTAGCTATGAATCAATGAAAGCATAAGATTTTGTACAAACAATAATAAATAAGGTTCTATTACATGAAAATATATAATATAGTTAATAACCACCTATGAAACTATAATTAGAGGTACACATTCAAATGCACTTGTATAAGTGAAATAGGCATAAATGTACTTATATATTCTTTTAAGCATACAATTCATTATTTCTCAACACATAACCTATTATAGAATTATATCGACATAATATATTTTGTTTTACATATTATATATGATAAGTGATCCCCAATCATAAAGCTTATCATGATATAACGTAAGACTACACTTCTACTATAGATGTCTCACATGCTTTACCCAAACCATATTAAAATTTCAATATGCTTGTAACTACATATATGATAGTATAATAAGCATAACTGACCCAAGGATTTACATGATAAGACATAAATTATTATGTGAGCTTTTATTAATAAATCCTATGTATTTTAAGTCCTTAACACATAAAGTTTGTATCTATTTGTTAAGATCAACCATGTTAAATGTGGGTTTACAGATCATCAGTTAACTCATGGTTATTTCTACATACAATATCATCTCCTTAATATATATATATATATATATATATATATATATATATATATATATATATATATCATAGCAATAGTTCATTTCAATGCATGTTATTTAATGCAAATCAAGGGATATACCAGCTATCTTTTAGCAGATTGAATGCACAACTTATATGTACCAACTATTAATAATATACACATAATATTATTTTAAAGATTAGAATAATTGAAATACCAACCCATTTGATAAACTCAGCTACCAAAAATACCAGTTACCTCTAAACAAGCATCGACTATTTATTTAGAGGAATTACTTTAACTTTTCATATTTTTCTATATCTTTATCATTACCAATTGTCATAGAAAACTAATTTGTCTTTTCATATTTAACTTTACCATGTGTAACATGTTAAATAAAATCAAGGCATGGACTCATCTTTATCTTTACCATTTATATTTATAATTTGCTAATTATTTCCAGCAATAAAAGACAGAACATATAGATAAAAGATCTTATAAATAGGTGCATCTAATTTTTCTTATCATATAGATCATCATCCACCTAAGTTGTTGGTAAGGTATTTTCACATGGTTCAATGCAGTCTTTGATTCTAGTTTATAAGTACCTTCATCCTAAATACTAGTGAATTATACTTATTTCTAGGCTTCAGGTTGTCATGGACTAATTAAGTCATTATTATCCTATAACTTGTAGGGATGTATCTTACTTACTAATCCCTATTAAGTCCTTTACTCCTATATATTTTACTTATTTATTGATCCATGTAACTCATTTTAACTTGTAGCACCATTACCCTGTAAGTCTCTATTTCTATGAATTTTCCATATAAATGGTATTATATAACATGTAGCGGTGTGGACTAAATTTAGTTATATAAAGGACTAATTACCTATATACTTCGGATTCTAGTTGTTGGTTTCATAGGTTACAAATTTTATTAAGCAGATCATAGTGTTTTTCTTTAATATTAGAAGGTTGTAGCTTGTTTATCTACTCATTCACAGGGGTGTGAATATATACCACTACACATATTTCTAAGTCACCCTAATAATTGTAATAAGCAGATCGATGTAAGTTCCAATATTTTATTTAATTTAACCTAAATCATTGAAAAAATAGGTGATCTGACTATTAACTTATAGAAAATCTCATACCATTAGTTTTGTACAACTGCATATATTATCTATTTTTTTCTCTTAATAAAGTCATTATTTTCTTTCAGAGAAATATAGAGTGATTCTACTATCTATCTATCAAATATATATATATATATATATATATATATATATATATATATATATATCAAACTATGTTTAAACTCATTCTTAGATACAAAGATACCAATCCATTAACATGATCTAACAACATACATGAAAACCAATGCATCACCTACCTGGTAATAAGCTTGGTTATTCTTTATTCTCTTTTTTTTCCCACTATTCTTCCTTCTTCTGTAGAAATTATGCCTCTCCCTTTTGGCTATTTCCATATATTCTTTCTTATTTCCTTTTGCCTAAAAAGGGCATGGATTTTTTTTTTTTAAAAAGTTGGTTTCCTCCTCAAGCAAGTGTGCCCATCATATTCTTGTATTCTTCTTTATAAATATGTCATGTTTTTGTTTTAAAACTATCCAATTTTTTTTATTTATTTATATTAATATCTCACTTTTCTTTTTTATATAGTAATTATTGTTTTTTATTATTATTTTTTTTTTCCATTTTTTTCTCTCTTTTTTCCATTTTTTTCTCTCAATTGAAAATATATAAATTTTATTTATTTTAACATTGATTATAAAAATAATAAATTTACTAATTAAATTAACATCTCCAAATGACATAAAAACTTTATAATAAATTTATAAATCAATAACTTGAATTTATTCTAACTATGCCAATCATATTTCTAACAATATGTAATGATCACACACACAAATCACATAAATGAGTTCCACAAACATATTAAATTATGCTATCAAAACATGTATAAATGACTATATAATGTAAACAACATCAAAACACATTATGATAACCATTTATTATGCATCTAACATGTGCTAGATAATGTGGTGTGTGAGGATTCTAGTTGGTTTATCTATCATCCTCTGGCATCTCCCTCTACATCACCCTATCTGATGATTCTCTTCATTTATCATGCTTTGAATAATGAGTTCTCCTGCATCAACCTCACAACAAGTAGGTAGTTAGACCATATCAACATGATATACATCATTAAATATAACTAATATAATGACATGATTATAATGTAAACATATACACTACAACTAACTTATAGAAATGTAATCATGTATCCTAATCAATATCTAACTATCCCATAACAACATATATCTCAAATTTTAGTAAAAAATAACCCAAATAAAATTTGTTTACTATGTGAATCCAGAAATAATCAATCAGTTTGCTTAACGAGGAATCAGGATATAACATTTCTACCTTCAAGCCTAGAATTTCTTAATTTATAACTTGTATTTATTATGCTACACCTATGAATATGTTTAAGTAATGTCTTATTTTAGTTTTTATAGAACTTGATAAATCTTCTCTATCATGATTTGATGACTTATACAAATTACATTATAGAATCGATAGTTTGTGAGTTTACTTTTGTAGTAGATGACATTTTTATGTTGCATGTCCTACTACCCTACATATTTCACAGAACTATATTTTGATTTTAGAGAAATCATTCATATGATTCCCTTCTTTACCGCACTCAATAAACCATAGGCTCAACTTAGGTTTTTTGATTTCATGAAGTTCATTCATTCTTTGTAAAAAAAAACATCTATTTTTATCTTAATTTTAGTGTTGGTCTATGGGGCTTATTCATAATCCTCAATTTGTTCTACCAGAAGCCCAATTGCTCATGCTTCAACATTAGTAAGTAAATGTGACTACATAATGGCAAACCTAATCCTTGATTGTAGTCCCTCAAAAACCTAGGCAACCTTATCTTTATCGTCCAAAATGAAGTCAACTTTGTTCATTACATCTAAGAATCTGTGATCATATTCCCATACTGATTCTCCACTTCTCTATTGAATATCTTTAAGATCCTAAATGGTTTTACTAGCGCACTTATTTATTTTTAATTATGTGATTATTTTTTTATTCATATATTTAAGACTTATAGAAGAAACATCTCTTTTATATATAAATTCCAGAGCTTGGTCTATTAAGGCCCTGATGAACTCACACTTTTTCACATCATTAGTGGCCACTCCCTTGACCTATCATTTGATATCATAAGCTAAAAAATATTGATCAAGGTCAAAAAAACCATCATATGGTGTCAAACAAATTAACATTCATGTGTTCAAATACATGCTTGGTGTACTTGTAACTATTGGCTTCTACGAACTAGTCTTTACTGGTGTCTTAAAACTTTTTGTAAAATAAAACTCAAACTCTTCTAACTTTTTATGTGTATTGTTTTCATATTATCTACACTAAGTTTACCAAATTTATCTATAAAAAAATCAAACCAATTTCAACTTATCCCAACCTTTGCACTTTTCTTTCTCCTTTATGATGATAAAATGGGGTCGAAGAATGTGTACTCAAGAAATGAATGTTTTATATTTTTGACTTCTTTTTGTGACCTTGAACCTATGATAATCTTGTGATTTTATATAACTTCTTCCAAAGAATATTTTTTCCTTGATCTAAATAATATCCTTCCTTATAACTGTGATCTACCACTATCCTTTAATTTTTCTACTACTACCTTCATTTTTTATTTCTCCTTGCTCTGCTCCATATCCTTTATATCCCCATCTCTGTCCTTTTCTTTCTTAGGACCTTTCATTCCTTGTTCTGTATAATCTATAAATTCTCAAAATTATGTAGCCTCTCTCTAGGCTCCCATCTCTTCTACATCCTCTATTTTATTCATACTCCTCTCTATAGTTACATTTCAGTTATTATGTTTATTCCACCTTCTCTATTTTGTAACTCTCTTTTCAATGTCATTATTTTATTCTCACTCTAATTCTCTGTGTCTTCCATATTACTAGTTTAAGTTCAAGTTCCTCCCCTCAACTCTTCATCATTCACTCCTACATCATGCACATCCCCATAATTCCCAAAGTGAGTATTTCATGTTGGTAGGGTTAGGCACCATGGCCTTTTAACAATCAACATCTAGATAAGAGTAGTTAGTCACTAAAGAAACTTTTCTCTAATGCCTCTCAAAAATAGATCTTGTGTAACTTCAAAAGCTAGATATCTTTCTATAATATATTCATCGGTGGTAGTTTTTATGCAGTGATCTTTCACATGGGTCCATTCAGTATCTAATCTTCACAAGGTTTTCATTGTTTATTTTTCCAAGATAGAAATTATGTCTTTCTTGGTTGAAAATAATAGTATTCCAATCTTAATAACCACGTGTAGCTAATATTCCATGTAATTCACACTAGAAAATCTCATATATTTAATCATAAATATACTCTTGAATAACTTCTTGCATAGAAATCCATATTATTCTTATCTCTTCCTCTGTGAAATTGTGAATTCATTCATCAATCCATATCTCCAAGTCTCTATGTCCCTATAGCCATCACAACATGTTTTAAGTCTAGGAATGTGTTGGTAGTAAATAGGGCTACAAAATCACAAAGTGTAATTGATGAACATGTGTGAAACTTGTACTATGTTTTAATTTTTATCTCTTTTTATATGTATTTGACGCTTAAAATCATGTCAAGAGCCTTCAAAATGTGAAGAGTCTTTCTTTTGTTTGTAGCAAAAGAATAGAATACGAATTGATAATGCCTTGTAAAATATCTATATATAGTGCTTAGTAGTTTTGTAAAAGATTTCTAAGGTAATAGAGATTAATATAGATCTCTGTAATGGTTTTTTTAATGTCTTTTATTGTTGTTTTGTGTGCAGTGAATGCTCTATTTGCCTAAATATGTTTAATCATGTAGAATAATATTGGATGTTTTATATTTATTAACACTATGTTCTTTTTCATAAATACACCATCTTTAACCAAAAAATATATTTATTCGATAATGTATACATTTTAATTTTGTTCTAGGTTCACATCAATATCCCTATATTATCATGTTCAGATGGGTTTTCAAGAATCTCTATGAACAATGGTGCAATGAGCATGGATCGAACACATGAACTTCATACTATATATATCAAGGAACATAGAGAACTCACTACACACTAACTAATGATAAAAGGCATTTAGGAAAAATAATTATAGAAGTTTATATTAATCTCTATCACCTTGGAACTCTTCTACAAAACAATTGAGCACTATATATAGAGATTTTAGAAGGCATTATCACTTCGTATTTCATCCTTTCGCTACGAACAAAATAAAGACCCTTCTCTTTTTGAAGACTCTTAAAATGGTTTAAGTGTCGAATACATACAAAAAGAGATACAAAATACAAAATAGTGTGAGTCACATATGTAAACTCAAATACCAGAAATACCATTTTTGTAACATATTTTGGCCTACCAAGCATATAGATTATGCCACCCTAGCGAAATGAAGTCAAATCACTTTACTTATAATCGTATAAATTTTAGACCAAAAAACTCGAAGCTCTTACTTATAATCGTATAAATCTAGTTCTAGCTTGAAGCAATTTAATTCAAAAGATTTATTACATAATATATGTGTTGACCATTTTTTGCCCAACAGGCCAAAAATTGGCCCCCTTCTATCCCTGATGTTCTAGGCCATTTCATTTTTCAATTTTGCATGAATCTGTTCATTTCTACAGACTCTAAAAAAATTTCTACGAACTCTGTAGGGCAAAATCTACAGACTCTGTAGGTCTAAATCTACAGACTCTATATAGATTTCTATAGACTCTACAGGTTTTAGATTGTATGGACTCTGTAGGTTAGTCTTTAGTGCATGGAGAATCATTTCTAGAGAGAGTGCTAGGTTTTACAAGGCTTCTTTAGGCTCTGATCTGAAGAAAATCACAAGAAAAGTTGGCATGTTTGAAGCATTGAACCAGTTCAAGGCCTTGGTTCAACGTTTAAGTTCATCACTTCAATTTCAGGCCTTGGTTCAATGTTCAAGTCCATCGAGCTTTGTTTCATCACTCAGGTTCAATGCTTTGGATGGTTAGTCGACAAAGTTCAATGGGCTCAGCGTATAGCATTGAACCATTGAACCGGTTCAACCACTTAGTTCAATGCTTTGGCTTGGTTCATCAGCAAAGTTTAATGTGATGGTTCAACCATTGGTTCAATCATATGGTTCAATCAGGCTTAGTTTAAATGCAGGGTCCATCACTCAGTTCAATTCAGCTAGTTCAACGCATTGGTTCAACACACTTGGTTCACTCAATTGGTTCAATGCCTAGTTCAATCAGTTCAAATGCAATCGGTGGGTTCATCGACATGCAGCTTTAAACCATTGAAGTGGTTTAACTAATTAGTTCATTTGGTAGGTTTAAAGAATTGGTTTAATTAGATGGTTCAATCATTCAGTTCACTCAGTTGGTTTAGCGGCTTCAAGTTCATCAGTCTTGGTTCACTTGGCATCGGTGTGCAGCATTGAACCGTTGAACTAGTTCAATGGATTGGTTCAACCATTTACTTCAACACTTAAGTTCAACGCTTTAGTTTAATAGACAGTTCAAAAATGAGGTTCAACGAATCGGTTCAAAGGCTTGGTTTAACAGGCTCAGTGTGCAGTGGTTGAAATGTTGAACCAATTAAATCGTTAAACCAATTTTGGTTCAATGGGTTGGTTCAATGACTTGGTTCAAGGGTGTGCCCTATAGCCGAAGGATAGTTCAAGGTTCAAATGCCCTTATAGAGGGAAAGAAACATTCCAAGGAAAGCTGAAGGGCATAGCCGAAGGTCTAGAAGCCCTTGTGGAGGGCAAAAAAAGTCAAAGATCCCATAGAAAAGTCAAAGTGACCAATTCCCATGAACTTTTTGTCTACAAGAAAAAGCCCAAAACAGAAAACCCATGGGGAAGAAAAGCCACAGAAAAGACCCAATAACCTTTGCCGAGGATGGTGACGTCCCAAAAGCCATCAAATTTAAGTAGATGAACTAGCCATTAGGTGACAGCCGCGTGAACATCAAATTTAACATAATAAAATATCCATTTGTTTTTGAACTGTTTGAGTGCCAAGCATGAAAGGAGCTCAAGGAATGCAGAGACCTGCCAGAAGATCGCCCCTGAGGGCTGAAAGAGCAGGAAGAAGACAAGGAGCAGAAACAACAAATCATTCAAGTGGCAAAGGGAAGGTGAGTTATTGTAGATGAGTGGTGCGACCTATTTTTCTCCAATTGGCATTTATGAGGGGAAAAACTACAATCTATTTACAAGAAAGAGGCACGACCATGTTCTTTCATTAATGTTTGAATGCCAAAGTCAATTTGGGTAGTTGTGCAACATGGTTCCAATAGGCCTTTTCTGAGAAATGACATCAGTAGCAGTGATCTTCCTCTTCCCGATGTGTTCAATGCACATGGGCCACTTGTAGAAATGAGTGCCAAAATCTTTCACAGAAAACACCAAGTGCTCTTCCTCTTCCTATATATTGTAAACTTCTCTTTTGAGAAAAGAATTTACTCTTAGAATTAAGGCAAAACTTTGCCCAAAAATCTCTCAGGCTTGTAAGGCATAGCTCTTCCAGAATTTTACCTTGAATCAGAACTTAGCATTTTTACCTCCATTCTGAGTTTTGCATCTTTAGTATGTGTCTATGCCTTGATTCTATGTTAAGTCATTTTCTTAATGCTTTTTCAGAATGATTTTAGTATGTCTAGTGTATTTTTAATTTTCCTTTTACAGGTATGTTAGAAGTGTCCCTAGAGGAGTATAGGTGGAGTGGATAAGCTACTGCAGTGTGTCTTAGAATGCCTCTAGTAGTTATTTCCTCCCTTATCTCCATGGACCCCTGACCCACTGATGCAGAAGGTTCTTTCATATTAGATGAAGTGTATAGGTGCTTCTTTTTGGTGAAAAGTGTATGTTCAGGCTGAGAGGATCACATTTTTTGGTGTATGACCTCTTTTCATTTTTTAAGCTTAGGTTCTGTTTTCAGCATATCTCTCTCTCTTTTCAGCCCCCCCCTTTTTTCATTTTATTTGTTAGCAGTAGGAGAAACCAGAGCCTAAAGGATACATCAGAGGGAGCTAGCCCTCATCTAGAGGACTCTCCCCTCTAGCTTCACCAGTCTCACAGGCGAGAGGGGAGTTCCCATCATTGCGTGAAGAAGGCAGGAGCTCAGCCTCCTGCCAAGGGTGCAATCTTATATGTCAATAGTTTCTAGCACGCCTGGTGGGACCAACTAGGACAAGTTGTGTCCAAAGAGTTAAAGAATTTTTGGTGTGTTCTTCAACCAACCAGCCTTTAGAGGATTTTGCATCAACACTAATGGCGACTCTGAGTTGAATCTACTAGTTAAGTAGCTTGGTGCCATCAGAAATCTTATTTCTATATGTATAATTCCTTTGCACAAAATCATGGGTCTTGTTTTCCTTCATATGACTATGATCAAGCACAAGATTTTTAGAGAATCACCTCAAGCATCTCTCCTAGTTGCCCTTCAACGATAAGGGATGTAGCCCTAGAGTTTGAGAAGTAGATGATGGAGATTGATAGATTGGAAGAGCAGTACGAATATCAATAGGAGATGATGTATAAAGAGGAGTGTTTTTTTAGGTAAGCTCAGGCCTTGCAATCCATGGAGGAGGAGGTAGAAAAATGGAAGAATCCATTCATTCAAGGTAGTCAACCTTATGTGCCCCCTCTTATTATAAAGAAAGCCCCCTCTTTTGAACTAAATCCTTTCTATCAAATAGCACTTGCTCACTCCAGCTCATCTAAAGCATCTACCCTCAATCCCGTGCACCTGGCTTTCCAACATCAAAGGGCATCAGAGCAACCCCCCATGGAGATCAATCTTCTCAATTCCTTATATTGTGAATCTTCCATTGGGGAATAACATGAGTGAGCACATCCCTCTTCTAGAGACTCTTCCTGTGCATCAACAGTCTCTTCCTAGTGTTCCTCAACCTCCACAAGCTTTTCAACATGATGTGTAGATTTTGACTTAGAGGAAGGAATGCCAGGAACTAGCCCAGGGCCTTGAAGAGGATGATGCTGGTGACCTCCAAGAAAGACTCTTTCAGGACAATCTAGCCAAGATAATTGAAGATTTAGAGGCTAGGATGAGACTGCTTCTTGAAAGAGAGATAGAACCTCCAGACCTTGTGGAAGAGCCCCAGGACATTGGAGAAAATAGAGTTGCTACCTATTCACAGGAGCAAAATTCTAATTTCGAGGTCTTGAACTAGGGGAAAATAGTAGAATCATGGTGTAGGAAGGAGGAGAAGCAAGGTTTTTCTCAAAACCTTGAAGAAGATGAGACTGCTCCTGCTCATGATGACATTGGTGACCTCCAAGAAAGGTTCTTCCAAGAGGATCTAACCAGGAGAATTGCAGAGTTGGAATCTAAAGAGAGATTCCTCAGCTAATGTGTGATGGATAGTTCAGACCCAACAGCACATTCCATGTTTGAACACACCCCATCTACACACTTCTAAAAGAGCTATCAGGCCACACCTGATATTGATGAAGTGCTGACCAAGTGGAAGGAGGAGAATAATTTGATTCTAGCTCAAGGACTGCCTCCTCTTCCACATGGTTTTCCCACTTCACCCCTTCTCAAGGAGGAACCTATTTTGTAAGAGGTAGGTGAGGAGCAAAAGATCCAATTTTTAGCTCTTTAGGAGGCTATCATGAATGACAATGAAGAAGAAATCATCATTGATGTTCCTTGTGAAGACCTCATCAGCAATGGAGAAGACTCGGGTCACGCATACATGTGGATGTTTCAGCAAGTATGAGGAGGAACAAAATCATGGTGAGCTCTCTTCCCCCTTGTTCAATGAACTTGCTTGTTGCTTTGGTGAGGAGGATGACTACACTAAGGAGCTTGAGTTGGAGGAGGATCAAGAGGATATCTTTGAAAATATAGAGATCCTGATCATTGAAGAGGAAAAGGAGAGGTCTGTCTTCCTGGAGGAAGGACCTGAAGAAGAAAGCTTTGAATAAAGAGGCGATTTTCTATGGGATGAGCAATAATTTTGTGATTCCATTTCAGACATCACCATAGTCACCCTTCTTCAAGAAGTCCTAAAGGAAGCAGAGGATGAGTCTGACAGAGTCTTTAATGAGGCAGAAGGAAATGGGTCAGACCATGAGGCATTACAGAGGGAATGTACACATCAAAGGGCCTATGGTGATGAGCCAATAGCCATTGATTTCTTGGTGAAGAGAACTAGTATGAGGGACTAGCATTCAACAAGCTTCCAAGAACAAATAGAATACATGTATGTTGGAGGCATGGTTGAATATGATCCACTCAGATACCAGCCAACTCAGGTGATAGGCAAGAGGAGTAGGTCACCAAATCTCCTTTTCTTTCAACCACTTGTTTGCCACCATAAGTCTTCTTGCCAGGAAGGGGACTTAAGAAATTTTCCCTTTGATCCGAGAGGGGGGCGAACATTCTTGGTTAGCTATATATAGTAGTTTGCTTTCAATTTCTTTCCTATTTTCCCTAAGTGCAGTTTGCACAGGTAGTGTTTTTAGCCTTGTGTGTTTTCCTTTTGCATGTGGGGTAAAAGGCTTCATGTTTTGATTCTCAGATCTTTTGGGGCTATTACTAACTCCTTTATAGCTATATCTGACTCTGTGCCTAATGGACTACAAGGCAACTGGTCTTTAAGCATAACAGGCATGCTTCCCCTGGGAGTCGCTAATTTGTTGACCATTTTTTGCCCAACAGGCCAAAAATTGGGCCCCTTTTGTCCCTACTATTCTAGGCCATTTCATTTTTCAATTTTGCATGAATATGTTCATTTCTATGGACTCTGCAGAATTTCTATGAACTCTGCAGGTCTAAATCTATGGACTCTGCAAGTTTAAATCTACGGACTTTGTAGGTTTTGGATTTCTATGGACTCTGCAGGTTAGTCTTTGGTGCATGGATAATTAGTTCCAGAGAGAGTGCTAGGTTTTACAAGACTTCTTCGGGCTCTGATCTAAAGAAAGTCACAAGAAAAGTTGGCATGGTTAAACCATTGAACCAGTTCAAGGCCTTGGTTCAATGTTTAAGTTCATCGCTTCATTTTCAGGCCTTGGTTCAACGTTTAAGTCCATCGAGCTTTGTTTCATCACTCAAGTTCAATGCTTCAGATGGTTAGTCGGCAAAGTTCAACGGGCTCATCGCGCAGCATTGAACTATTGAACCAGTTCAACCACTTAGTTCAATGCTTCAGCTTGGTTCATTGGCAAAGTTCAATGCACTGGTTCAACCATTGGTTCAATGATACGATTCAATCGGGCTTAGTTCAAATGCAAGGTCCATCGCTTGGTTCAATTCAGCTAGTTCAACACATTGGTTCAATGGACTTGGTTCACTCAATTGGTTCGACACTTGGTTCAATTGATTTAAATGTAATCAGTGGGTTCATCAGTGTGCAACTTTGAACTGTTGAACTAGTTCAACCAATTGGTTCATTTGACAGGTTCAAAGCATTGGTTCAATCATTCGGTTCACTCAGTTGGTTTAGTGGCTTCAAGTTCATCGGCCTTGGTTCACTTGGCATCAATGTGCAGCGTTAAACCATTGAACCGGTTCAACAGATTGGTTCAACCGTTTGGTTCAACGCTTAAGTTCAATGCCTTGGTTCAAACACTTCAGTTCAATAGATGGTTCAATAAGGAGGTTCAATGAATCAGTTCAAAGGCTTGGTTTAACGGGCTCGGTGCACAGTGGTTGAACTGTTGAAATGCTTGAACCATTGAACCAATTTTGGTTCAAGGGTGTGCCATACAGATGAGGGGTAGTTCAAGGTTCAAATGCCCTTGTGGAGGGCAAGAAACATTCCAAGGAAAGCCAAAGGGCATAGTCGAAGGTCCAGAAGCCCTTATGGAGGGCAAAAAAAGTCAAAGAGCTCGTAAAAAAGTCAAAGCGGCCGATTCTTGTAGACTTTTTGTCCATGGGAAAAAGCCCAAAATAGAAAACCTATAGAGAAGAAAAGCCATAGAAAAGACCCATTGACCTTTCCCGAGGACGGTGACGTCCTGAAAGTCATCAAATTTAAGCAGACGAACTAGCCGTTGGGTGATGGCCGTGTGAACGTCAAATTTAACACAGTAAAATATCTATTTGTTTTTGAACTGTTTGAGCACCAAGCATGAAAGGAGCCTGAAGAATGCAGCAAACCACCAGAAGATTGCCCTCAAGGGCTGAAAGAGAAGGAATAAGACAAGGAGCAAAAATGACAAAGCATTCAAGTGGTGAAGGGAAGGTGAGTTATTGCAGATGAGCAGCGTGACCTATTTTTCTCTAATTAGCATTTTTTGAGGTGACAAACTACAGTCTATTTGAAGGAAAGAGGCACAACCATGTTATTTCATTAATGTTTGAACACCAAATTTAATTTGGGCAGTTGTGCAGCATGGTTCTAGCAGGCCTTTTCTGAGAAATGACATCAGTAGCAATGATCTTCCTCTTCCTGATGTGTTCAGCGCACATGGGCCACTTGCAAAAATGAGCACCAAAATATTTCACAGAAAGCACCAAGTGCTCTTCCTCTTCTTATATATTGTAAACTTCTCTTTTGAGAAAAGAATCCGCTCTCAGCCTTAAGGCAAAACTCTGCCCAAAAATCTCTCAGGCTTGTAAGGCAAAGCTTTGCCAGAATTTTACCTTGAATCAAAACCTAGCATTTTTACCTCCATTCTAGGTTTTGCATCTTTAGTATGTGTCTATGCCTTGATTCTGTGTTAAGTCATTTTCTTAATGCTTTTGCAAAATGATTTTAGCATGTCTGGTGTATTTTTGAGTTTCCTTTTACAGCTCTGTCAGAAGTGTCCCTAGAGGAGTATAGGTGGAGTGGATAGGCTGCTGCAGTGTGTCTCAGAATGCCTTTAGTAGTTATTTCCTCCCTGTATCTCCACAGACCCCTGACCCACTAATGCAGAAGGTTCTCTCATGTCAGATGAAGTGTATAGGTGCTTCTTTTTGGTGAAAAGTGTATGTTTGAGCTGAGAGGATCACATTTTTTAGTGTATCACCTCTTTTCATTTTTTAGGCTTAGGTTCTATTTTCAGCATCTATCTCTCTCCTTTCACCCCCCCTTTTTACATTTTATTTGTTAGTAGTAGGATAAACTAGGGCTTAAAGGATACATCAGAGGGAACTAGCCCTAATCTAGAGACTCTCCCCTCCAGCTTCATCGGTCCCACAGGTGAGAGGGGAGTTTCCATCATTGTGTGAAGAAGGCAGGGCTCGGCCTCCTGCCAAGGGTACAATCTTCTATGTCAACAATATGCACTATAGAAAACTCATTGCAGAATACCACATATATTATTAAAATAACATAGGGCAAGGGTAAGAATCTTGTCAGAGCCTATACTTGCATGTAACTTTATGGCCAACCATTGCTTTTTTGTGCTATGCTTTTTCTCGCTTCCTATGTCTCCTCAAAACTTTTAAAGATCTCCATGTAAATCAAACCTTGATCAACTATGTGGTATACATCAACAGTGCAAATTTATGCAACTGAATTTAAGCATCTGATCGCTATCAAAATTGTGCCCTGCCTTATTGTTCTGCCTACTCATACACATTTCACAGACAAAAGGCTTACAGTCTTGACGATGCCAAGCCGCTCTCATCCGCATCTATTTTGCTCTTACATCCCAAACTACCTGCCATAAAACGTGTTTGTGTTGGAATGGACAAAACAACATCTTCATATTTGTGTCTCTTATGAGACTAATCTTAGGGGTTCCCCCACCATATAAGCTCCGAATTAAAGACATATATAAACCATAAAAATCAATTGTTGTTTATTTGTTAATCTATCATGTACATACAATAAACAAAACCAATTATTTTCATTAATTAATAAAATCTCATAAAGATCTACATATAAGATTTGCTCGTACAATTATTTCAACGTATTTACCATTTCATATAACTTGACCATTTGATACACTTCTTACAAAATGTTTTTTTATATTTAAAAATATACAACTTGTTCAAATATACAAAACATGTTTGTGATACCCCTCTCAGGTCATCAACGTTTTCTCGATGATGTGCCATCATGTGAATGCCTAGTGTGTCAACTGTGTCATTGAGCTCGACGTGTGAGCAAGATGTATTGTAGTTAGTGTTGTTTCGGCCACTTTGCTGTGTTGGCTTAGAATCAAGGTCATTGCATCTCATGTAGGACCACTTTGAGCTATGTGCAGTTGATGATTGTAACAATTTGTATTATCACATATTACGTCGCTTGTGCCTTATAAGGGTTTCCATGTTGATGTGTTATTATTAAAAAATTTAACCTAATAGGACCAGTTTTGTGTTGTTCTAACACATTGTTAGAACTCATCAAGTGGTCATGTTATGTTAAGTTGAACCTGATTGCTTGACTTGTATCTACTGGGTGTTTCGGCAACAAAACCTTGTTTTAAATTGAGAATAATAACATTGTTATTATTATGACCGAGATTAAATAATATTGGGCATATGCATGGTTTTATATAGATACATAGATATGTAAATATATGCACATTAAAATAATATTTTGTAGCTAAACAAATTTAATAAATAGTTGTGCTTAAGTATTTAAATTTAAAATAAATAAATAATTAGTTTTAAATAATGCCATCTCTGTTTATGTACACATTAAAATACACATTTGGGTCAAAGTATTTTTATGTCAATAATAGTTAAATAATATTATTGGTTGGATAATAAAATTAATATCATTTGTTACTAATTTTCTTAAGGTATAGTAAATCTAATCAAATAAAAATAAAATGATGACAACCTATTTATGAATAAAGATAATAATAACAATAATAATAAAAAAATGGGGGAGTGAAATCCTAACCCTAAAAATAAAATAATACAAGTGTTTCTTCATTTAAAACTCAACCAAAAAGAGGAGAGGATCATTTAGAAGATTGGCCAAGGAGAAAGAAGAAGAGAGATGAAATAAAAATAAGAAGAGAAATGGAAGAAGAAAGACAATGGAATGGAGCTTCAATCATTCAAGAGATTCTCCTCTCTTAATCTTTGTCATTTTTCTGAAAGAATAAACAAGAAAAAAAAATTGAGAGAATGTTTTGCCTTTTTTTTCCAAAAATATATACGCATATACAATCAAAATGTAGAGTTCTTGTTTTAAATTTTTATTTATTTTAAATAAAATTAGAAATATATATAGAAAAAAATTGGATTTCTATTTTTAAAGATGCATATTATTTATATATAATAAAGTAAAATTTAAAAAAATAAAAATATAATTTGAAAGTTTTATTTTGTTTTAAAGTTTTATTTATACATATATATAGAGAGAGTAAATAATCTTGGATAAATTTCCTATAGTACTCTATTAGGCCAAAAAATTATCGTGGACTTTTGAGTGTTGAAGGCGAGTGTGTGTGTGTGTGTGTGTGCGCGCGCGCGGTGTGTGTGTGTGTGTGTGTGTGTGAGAGAGAGAGAGAGAGAGAGAGAGAGAGAGAGAGAGAGAGAGAGAGAGAGAGAGAGAGATCGGATTTTTATTTTTAAAGATGAAACAATTAAAAAAATAACAAAATAAAAATACATAATTTATTTAAAAAAATAAGGAGCTATTTTAATATATTAAAATATTATGCAATATTTGTAAAGAAAATTAATATATTAATTGTTAAATATATTTATATTATTAAATTGTTTTTATTATATAAATATATATATATATATGTAAAATAATATATGGTTCTTATTTTTTCTCAACATCATAATTAATATTAAATATGGATAAAATATTTAATTTGAATATTTAATGTTATACCTCGTTAACAACATGGGTAATATGAAACATGGATTTAAAATTAAATTCCATATATATAAGAATATAGATAAGTAAAATAATATTGTATATGATTTTGGGATAATTTTTCTATATTAATATTAAATGATTAAATATATATTTAATATATGTCTATTTATTCGTGTTTTCGGATATAATTGTAAATCTTATACTTATAGGTTTATCGTCATTTCCATTTCATTAACATTGTTAGAATTTAGATTTGAAGGTTTATATGAATGTAAAATTTAAGTAATAAAAACTTTTTTTTTGTGAAATGGAGATTTGATGCATATGCATGTCAATAGATATATAATGGTGGATATTTAGTTGTTATAAGAGTATTTGATGGAATTGAAATACCTATCCGCATTGGGTGAATAATCGATACTGGATAATTTCTTGTTACTGTTGGGAATAGATTTATCCGGTGAAGAATTTTGAGATTTTATTTTGACTACTATGTAATACATAAATTGTAGTAATAATATCTTAGTTTGAAGTTACGATGGCTTAGGTCACTTGAGGGAACATTTCTAACGATTTTAAACTGGGTCTCACCCTAATTAGTATATAAATTATTTGGTATTATAATTTACAAACTCAGAATTTTACGAATGGAACTTGACCATATAACCTTAGTATTATTTCTATTGACATCATATCTGATGGAAGTTCAAAAAGTAACTAGTTGGACAATGTATGAGAATGTCAATTTTGTTAGCTTGACCTAAATTGATCCAAAACTCAAAAGTTCTGGTTGATAAATATTTCAATAGCATAGAAATAACATAGTAACAATGAATTCTTTGAGAAGAGATGTAGTATTACTCAAGATCGCAATACAAATATATGATTATCTCTGGGAAGAGATGTCTATCTTCACATTTTAGGTTACTTCTTCATTTATACATATTTTGAAAGCATGGGGAGGATGTGGAAGGTCAACAATCTTGAGGGAGATTAAGTGGTTTGACTTCCAAGATTTAAAACAATACAGAATTCGAGGAATTACTATTTTTAGAAACTTACTATATTTAGACTACACTACTAAAATTGAAATTTGGGGCACTTATATTAGGTTTTAGGGGTAAAAATTTATTAAGAAAAGCTCCATGCCATCTCACAATGTTATCCTCATTATTATCTTTCCAACAGTTCAAACGGCAAGTCAATTGGAGCTATGGTGCAAAAGTTATGGCTCTTGGAAGTTCCATCATCGATTGGGGTGGAACTGTCACTTGAATTGTTGCCCAAATCATTCCTCCCTCCTTGAAAAGTAATGGTCCCCATTGCATCAATTTTCCCCATTAGGTGTGGTAGTTGTTCCTTGATTTGATTCTCTATGAGCCACTCACCTTGATGACTAAGCTGGCCCCTTTTGACCATTCGATAAAGCAGAATAGAGCGTCCTCTTGTTGTCTTCATCCAAGTATCCACAATCTGATCCTCTTCCACTGGAGGAAAACTTTGTGGATCAAGCTCATCAATGTCTATTTGTTTTGCTACAACTAAAGTGTCTAATAGAGGAGGGTGATATGGTTTGAGGAGCTCCACATTGAATATTGGATGCAGACCAAGGTAGGATGGTAGGTTCAACTCAAAAACATTTTCTCCAACTATTCTGGTGATGGTGTAGGGACCATATTGTAGAGGCTGAATCTTTCTATGTGGGCTTGCAAGTCATTCCTTCTGAAGCTGTAACCAAACCTTGTCACCCACAACAAAATGGTGTGCAATCCTATGTTTGTCATGGCATTGCTTATACTTATGATTCATCTTGTCTAGGATGTCATGAACTTGTTGTTGGATGTGTTGCATTTATTCAATAAACTTTGTTACTTTTGTTGCCTCAGATCTTCCATGAGGTGTGTATTCCATGGTGGAAAATGGAATAACTATATCAATTGGTGCCATGGGTTAGAACCCAAAACATACTTGGAATGGATTGTGCTTGGTCGAGCTGTGCAATGCTTGATTGTATACATGTTGTACGAAGAGAAGTCCCTCATCCCATGTGCATGGATGTTTGGAGTGATACATTCAAATCATGTGAACAATCAAGTGGTTTACCACCTCTGTTTGACCATCAGTCTATGGATGGAAGGCTGTGGACTTCATCAGCTTAGTATTCATCATCTTCCATAGAGTGTACTAGAAGATGCTCAGGAACTTGCTATCTCGATCTAAGACAATGGACTTGGGGAGACCAAAATGGAGCCATACATGACTAAAATATAGTTGAGCAGTTTCCTCAATAGATATATTTTTCTTACAAGCAATCATGATAGCCATTTTTGAAAAATGATCAACTACCACAAAAATACAGTCCTTACCATGTTTTGAAGTGGGCAAACCTAAGAGAAAATCTATTGAGACAGATTCCCAAGGCCTGGTTGGTTCTGGCAATGACATGTACAATCCTTGCTTCTTATTTGTTGGCTTGGCTATCACACATGGGGTGTAATATTTGAGATATCTTTCCACATCCTTTCACACATGGGGCTAGTCGAAGTGTTTTTGAAGAACTGCCAATGTCTTTTCAATACCAAAGTGTCTAGTTGTCCCACTGAAGTGTGCTTCCCATATCATCTTTTATTGCTCTGCAACTGGAACACAGATGTGCCCCATATGACAGAGGACATTATCTTGCAAATAGAAATCATAAACATGTTTTCCTTTTTGAAGTGCTTGATATGTATCAGCAAAGGTAGGATCTGCTTCATATAGAGCACCCCAAGTGGCAGTCTCATGTCTACACAGGTCAAGAACTATTGTGAGTGAAGTAATTGGTGGGTAGCTCAGACAATCTATAACTGTATTTGAGCTCCCCTTTTTGTGTTTGATTATCAGGTGGAATTGCTAAAGATATGTGGCCCACTTTTGGTGCCTCTCATTTCATAGTTTGCTTTGTGTTTGGATGAATTCCAATAGTCTGTGGTCAGTGTGGATGACCGTTTCTTTCCCCAAGATGTAGTGTTTCCATTATTTGTAGGCTTGCACAATGGCATAGAGCTCTTTATCATATATTGGATATTTCCTAACTATATCAGTGAAAGTTTCACTATTATATACAATAGGATGGCCACGTTGCATGATGATAGCTCCCATAGCATATTTAGATGCATCTGTCATCAACTTAAAAGGTTGATGCAAATTTGGCAAGGCAAGAATAGGGGTTAAGCAGAGTCTGTTCTTCAAATTCTTAAATTCCCTTTGTTGTATTTCACCCCATTGAAATGTAGCTTTAGCTCCTCCTTTAGTCACTTGGGTTAGTGACCAAGCAACATGTGAAAATCAAGAACAAACCTGTGGTAGAAATTTTCAAGACCCAAAAATCTACAAAGCTCTGTGAGGGTCCTTGGTGTGGGTCATTATTGAATAACTTGAATCTTTTTTGGATCAACATGGACCCCTTCCTCATTCATAATGTACCTGAGGTACTGAATTGTTGTCATCTCGAATGTGCATTTGAAAAGATTTGCATACAACTTGTGCTCCTGAAGAGTTTGAAGCACCTTACGAACATGTTGCAAATGTTCTTCCCATGTT
Source organism: Torreya grandis (assembly GCA_037957365.1). Taxonomy (NCBI): domain Eukaryota; kingdom Viridiplantae; phylum Streptophyta; class Pinopsida; order Cupressales; family Taxaceae; genus Torreya; species Torreya grandis. The sequence continues at coordinate 3,111,323 of JARHVA010000609.1, read as the reverse complement.
CTATTATAGATGAATACGTCATCTAAGTAGACAACCATAAATGAGTTGGTGAAGGGTCAGAGGATGTCATCCATCATCCTCATGAAGGTTGCAGGTGCATTAGTTAACCCAAAAGGCATAACCAACCATTCAAAGAGCCCCTCCTTAGATTTGAATGCAGTCTTCCAGACATCAGTGGGATCAATGGGAATTTGGTGATAACTAGATTTGAGATCAATTTTGGTGAAGAAATTTGCACCATGGAGCTGGTCCAGTAGGTCATCAATCCTGGGGAGAGGATAACGATTCTTCATAGAGATTTTATTCAGGGCTCGGTAGTCAATGTAAAGCCTCCATGTTCCATTTTTCTTCAGTGCCAAGATAATTGGGCTACCACAAGGTGAAGAGCTTGGCCTGATGTGACCCTTTTGGATCAATTCTTGAATCTATCTTTTATCTCATCATTCTCCAAAATTGATATGCGATACACAGGACTATTAGGTAAAGGTGATCCTGTGATCAAATCGATAGAATGTTTTACCTGGTAATGTAGTGGAACTCCTGTGGGTGACTTGAATAATTCATCATATTCTCCTATGATTCATCCTATTTGATTTTGTTGTTGTATTGATTGTGTAGTTAGGACTACAACATCAACATTCTTGGATTTCTATGGTTTGACCACCATGAAAACAAATTGCTTTGGTTTCTCCACCAATCTCTTGCATTGCTTAGCACTGATCAGGGAGACAAATGTGGGAGGTGGTACCTCTGGTACCCTATAGCACCATGTTCCAAGAGTGAGGGTGATTCTTTGGGTTCATGATTCATAAATGCCATGTCTCTCATACATGAATGGCTGACCAAGTAGTACATCACAAACATCTAGATTGACCACATCACACAAGACTTCATCTTGGAATGGTTTTATAGCATATGAAAGAAGACGCTAATGGGTGACATAGAGGTCTCTCCTTGGGCACAACCATCCAATACTGTAAGGCTTTGGATGAGGCTTCGTGGATAGATTTAGACTTTTCACAACTTTAGCAAAGATTAAATTCTTTTGACTCCCACTATCAAGAATAAATTGCAGAGGCTTACCTTTTACCCATAATTTGGAGTGAAATAATCTTTCCTTGTCATCTGGTCTTTCCTCATGGGTCTATGATGAAGCGATGATGGTGTCAGGCTCAACATCTACAATTTCTTCTTCATCCTCTTTGACTGTGGGTTGTGTATGAAGCAGAGTAGTAGATGTTGAGTATTGTGACTCAGAAAGTAGTGACTTGATAGCTCGACATTCTTCTTTGGAGTGAGTTCCAATTTTGTCGTAACCACACCATTTTCCAGCCTTCCCCTTCTGGGATTTCTTATCCTGAAACTCCTTTTGCTTCCAATTTTGGCCTCATGTTTGACCTTCCTTGTCACTTTTCCATTTTGAGGGTTGACTCTTCGTATTTCTTTCTTCCATGCTTCTGTTTAATCTTCACTGTGAATTTGTATGCCTCACCGAGGGTTTCCAAATTGAAAAGTTCCATTTCCCCCCATATGTACCATTGTAGTCCACCACGATATTTGAGAGTCTTATGTTTCTCACTTTCTTGAATGCCCAATCTTGCAGACAAAGAATGAATAGTGTCTGTGTAATCTTGAATAGATTGGTCCTTACCTTGGTGAAGTTGTTGTCACTATATGTATAGATAATCATATGCTCCGATGGGATAGTATTCTTCTTTCACCGCTTCCACAAAATCATCCCAGGTAGGTTCCACCTCAAGGCCAATGTCATTTGTACTGAACCTCTTATTGTACACTTCCCACCAGTTTTTCACAGGCAATGATGATTTCAAAAGAGCAAAAGTAATCTTTTCTCCATTGGTGAACTTATTTATAGAGAAGTAGGAAGACAGTTAATCCAACCAATTGTCTACTGCATCAGCATTGATTTTGCCTTCAAATGTAGGAATATCAAAATTTACCTAAACCTTGAAGGGTGCTGGGGCACTGAAAGGATGTTCCCTGGATGAGGAGCCAGGAAGCAGAGCCGTGAAGCTAGGATTTCCCATCGAAAGTGTTTGAAGAATTTGGGAAAATTGTTGTAGCATCTGTGCTTGTTTTCATTGGAGGGATTCATTCACCATTTCTTTGAAAGGATCAAATGTCTCAGTGTTGTTTACCATTTGAAGTCATTTGGAGCGAACAGGTGGAAAATTTCGAAGCTCTGTTGTTTCCCACCCAAGGTTCTTGTAGCCTAACCTCATCCTCAAGATCATACACTCTCAAGACAAACCGCTCTTATACCACTAATCCAAAAATCAGAAGTTCTGGTCGATAAATATTTCAATATCATAGAAATAACATAGTAACAATGAATTCTCTGAGAAGATATGTAGTATTACTCAAGATCACAATACAAATTTATGATTATCTCTGGGAAGAGATGTCTGTCTTCACATTTTGGGTTACCTCTTCATTTATACACATTTTGAAAGCATGGGTAGGATGTGGAAGGTCACCAATATCAAGGGAGATTAAGTGGTTTGACTTCTAAGATTTAAAACAATACAGAATTTGAGGAATTACTATTTTTAGAAACTTACTATTTTTAGACTACACTACTAAAATTGAAATTTGGGGCACTTCCATTGAGTTTTAGGGGGTCAAAATTCATTTATAAAATCTCTATGTCATCTCATGATGTTCTCCTCATTCTTATCTTTCCAACGGTTCAAACGACAAGCCAATTGGAGCTATGGTGCAAAAGTTATGGCTCCCAAAAGTTTTGACATCAATTGGGGTGGAACTGTCACCTGAATTGTCACCTAAATTGTTGCCTGAATCATGAATGGATTGTGTAGTACTACATAATGGTAAGATTTTATCATTAGTGTAATGTTGATTATAGTTATTAGAGGTTTGGAGTAGACTTCAGGTGCTAGTAGCTATGTGTCATGTGGATGATTAATTTATTCCTCTTGAGTAGCTTACTGAACTACCAAATGTATGTTGTTTTAGTCACTAGTTTAACATTTTATATTATTTATTATTTTGGAAAAGTGAAGTGGAATAGGGTATTTTCACAAAGTTGGGGGACAAAAAGTGGCCTACCTGTGGACATGATTTTCCTAAGATTTTATAAATCTAAACTTCTATAGATAGTTTAAGATATCTACACTCCAAATTTCAAGATGGTGTAAGAACATGAAATGTAGCATTTAGATTCTAGTTTCCAAAACACTATTTTTTTTAAAAAATGGTTAAGTATAACTAGGTCAAACATCTAAAATTTAAATAACTCCTATATTTCAGAAAACATAGTAGATAGATGGTCGTGCTGTGCACCATTTTTTTAGCAGTGTTTAATATTATTTGAAACCCTTTGGGGAAAATGTAGATAAGATCTTATACTAGGTCACCTATAGTTTATTATATTTTTTTAATGAATACTATTTTTAATAAATTTTGTAAGTAAATAGATCCTAAAATTTGACAAAGAAATGGATAGCCATCTGTGTCACATGCTTAACTACCTCCAAAAAAATGAAAATCAATTTTTTTTATGTGTGTATAATTAGGCCTACTTGGTCACCATATAACTTATTTTTCACTTGGATCAATGAAAGACAAATTACATAAACATGTATAGGCATGCATGTTTGCAGCATGTAGTGGCCTAAAAAAGGCATAGTTAGAAATCAACATAGATTGAAACCTTAAATTAGTCCAAACAATATATAAATCATATTTTTGGAAAGAGGAGAGTGCGATCATCGTGATGATATCATGATTTTGTATTTTTACATTGAAATTCTTAGTATATTTGGAAATCAAAGTTTAAATTTGTTATTTATTTTCATACCTTTCAAAAATTGGTTATACATTGACAGTCCAAGCCTTTGGCTTAGGAATCCAAGCCATTTTTGAGCCAAAAGGCATGGGAATTGAATTCAAATTCAAATATCATGATTATGTTAATAATTTTATTACATTATTAACTACGTTATTAATGCAATCATGTTATTTAATAATGTGATTGCATTACATATTCTCAATGCCCTAAAACCCGAATAGAAGCCAATAGGCCTAGTAGTCTTAAGATCAAATATTGGTTGATTAAGATTGTTGTTTCAGACCAATGTTCTTGTCAAGAATTGATAACATAGAATGATAATTGGAGATGTATTAACCTATGAATCAATTTATTATTCCTTTGATCCCAATATGGTGTGTAATCAGGCGAATAGATTCCAAATTGACATTAGATGGACACATTTCCTTGGATTGAGCTTGGTTGGCCTTGGTTTTTTATAATATGATGTGAAATTAGAGACCCAGTTGACATCATATAGACATAATTCCTTTCTCAAGGCTCATTTAACCTCGATTGTGAATTAGATTTATCTAAATATTCAATTAGATTAATATGATGTGTTATCAGAGCCTTAATTGGCATTATATTGAAGGAATTCCTTGCACAGGGTCAAATTACTCTTAATTATATATTATAATAAAGAAAATACTCAATTGGTTAAATATGATGTGAAATTAGGAAAAAAAATTCACAATGAACATTAGATGGACACAATTCATTGTATGGGGTGAAAAATGTCTCGATTGATATTTTAGGTGGAAGCAGTTAATTACATAGGACTTGGTTTTCTTTAATTATGTATATTATTGAAAAAATATCAATTGATTTAACATGGTGTAATTAGATCCCCAAATGACATTAGATGGATGTAATTCCTTGCTTGGGGATAGAGTGGCCCCAATTACATATCATATTGAACCTAAATACTTAATTGGTTCAATATGATATGCAATCAAGGCTAATGGAACCCAAATGGAACATTATATGGACAAAATTACTTTCATGGGGCTCAATTGATCCTGATTATGTATAACATAAAACCAAATACATGATTAGCTAGATATTATTTATAATTGGGGCCAATGAAGTTGTGATTGACATTAGATTTATTCAGTTAATTGCATGAGCATTAGTTGGGCATAATTGCATATTCAACTAAACTAAATATTTGGTTGATTCATATTTTATGTATTTGGGACCAACAAAGCTCCGTGTTGACAATTTCTTCTAAGGATGAAATTTCTTACACAAGCCTTGTTTGGACTAAATTTCTTATCATATTAAACCAAATATTCTTTCAGTTGAATTTGATGTATAATCAGAATCCTAATTGTTATTAGATGGATGTAATTCCTTATAGAGAGTTCAATTGGTCCTTATTTCATATTAGATTGAATCAAACACTTAATTATTTAAATAAGGTGTGCAATTAGGCCCTTATTTAAAATTATGTTGACTCAATTCCTTGGGCAAGCCTTGATTGGCCCTAATTATTTATCATCTAGTACTGAATACTTGATTGGTTCAATATGCTATGCAATCATGGCCAAGTAAGCCCCAATTTCCATTATATATGATTGTAATTCCTTACACACGGCTCCTTTGGACTGAATTGCATATCAAATTGAAAAAATACTTATTTTTCTAACATGGTGAGCACTAGTATCCATAATTTATATCATATGGATGAAATTACTTACATTGAGGCTCAATAGGCCCCTGGGATAAATTTAGCCCCAATTAGCATCCTTTATATCTAGTAAGAATTAGGTTAATAGGGATGAACTTGGTTAAAATTGCATCAATCATTACCACAATTGACTTGGTATGCTCAATATGTGATGATGTGGGGGATAATTGATCCCAAATTGATATTATTTACTCATATATCTAGGTTTAAGGAGCTAAAATTTTCCCTAATAACCATCATGATTGTACATTATATACCCTATAACCTATACCATAATCCCTAATCCCTAAAGTTCCTAATCCCTAAACTCTAAATCATATATATAAACTCTTTAAACCTTGAACCAATCATTTTAGCCCAAATTAAATTCATTTAGACTAAGAATTAAGTTCACAGGGTTTAGTTTGGCTTAAATCACATGAATAATTTCCCCATTTGACTAATTCACTAAATCTACATGATGACATCCATGGTATAATGACAACCCAAAAACACATTCTATAGTCACAAATGGGTCCAAGTGATTCAAATTGTCATCAATTATCCTTGTGATTGAACTTGTATACCCTAAACCATGTATATATATTAAAACCTATAAGTCGTAAACCATAAAACCTAAACACTATACCCTAAATTGTAAACCATGATGTGAATAAGTTAATACCATCGCTACTCTGTGTAGCTTTCAATAAGTATAACATGTCAATACTTCTGCTACTCCACATAGCTCCTGAGAAGTATGATGATGAATAAGAACTGGAAATACTTCATTTCTAATTTATACAAAATTAATGGATACCTGCTCCACAGTATACATGCTATCTGGAGGGTTTACCATCAAAAATCACTAAAGGCCACCAAGACATCTAGGCATCTAGCATCTATCAAAGAATAGGTGTTGGCTAAATAATCCATCTAGTATCCATACCTTACATCTCACCTATCATCTAATAAATTGATATGTCATCAATAAAGTCAAAAAAATCATTCATCTAATGGTGAAAATAAGTCTTCTGGCACCTTGGGTAAGTACCATGATGAAAACCAATTTCTGACATCATGGTAGAATAATCCATTGTCCGCATTATTCTTTAACACTTGGGGGAAAGTCCACCCATTTTATATGATTTTCCATCCATCTCACTTGTCACAACCCTCGTCCACCTTGTCTATATCACCCATCATCTTATCCCTTAATCCATTGCTCCTATCCATCATCTACCATCATATCATGCATCATATCTCTTCTTCCTTCCCATCTTGACCTTCATAAGGAAGTTGAAGGTGTCTTGATAACTATCCCAAACTCCTCTTGGCATATCCTCCAATGAAAACTTAGGAAAATAACCATTTGGTTCCTTCATGGTGTGGTCATTGGCTATCCCTAGTCCATTCATCCTTGGTCCCCACCACCATCATCATCCTTTGTCATCTTATCCATCATCCATTGATCTTTCTTCTAGTTGTTAAGCTTGGTATTCCCTTTGCTAGTAACCCCATTTGTACAATGTATATACATATTCCAAAAATCACTAAAAGTTGAAAAATGTCAAAAACCTAAAAATCATAAAATTTGAAAAATCCAAAAATAATTCCATCATGTCTTGTCTTATACCTAATCCCCTAGTCACATCCATATTCATGTCTTTTCTTATCCCCCATATTTGGATACATTGTCTAGTCTTGGCACCAAATTAGAGCGGTCACCTATCTCTCCATATCTTCATTATCCTCTTGGCCTAGGTATTATTGGCACACATCACTTTGTCAAAGATTTTAATCTAGCACCCATCACTTCCTATCAAGGCCTTTTCATATCTAACACACATCACATCACTCTTTTCTAGTATGAATGGTACTTGATCCCATCACTATCCTTCTCATTGCCTCTTCATGTCTAGTATCCATCCAATCAATTTTGATAGCATGATAGGTATTTGATCCCATCATCATTTCCTAGGCTCATTACTAGATTAGATCCTTACAGGGCCTTGTCTATTGAAAATCCTTGGTCATCACTTGTCTAATCACCATCCTTGGCCACTTTTCAATCTAATTCCAAGACCAAATTAGTATTCAAAGACCTTATCCCATCCTCTATCCTTCTATCCTCAACTAGGGGCAACACCTCATCTTAATCCTAATCTTATTCATCATTTTATCCAAATCCAAGGCTATCCTACATCCCCAATCACAATCCAATCACCCATCCTATCATTATACAAGACATTGGGATACTACGTATATATATTTATGTGTTGCTTGTTTGTTGTTTGTCTTGTTTGTATGACTGTATATATCTTATTCGTATTATATTTTTTATATCATGTCTTTTTTGTCTATTGGGAAATGAACAAGGATGCTAGAGGACACAAAAGTGCCCTTGAGGATGCAGAGTTCACCATTTGCCCATGCACTTTGGCATCATGTCCTCTTGGTCATGTCTATATCATGGGGCATACTTCCAAGTGCCATATTTTTGGACTACTTAGACTATGATGAGATTTATGACATTTATGATGGCTTGATCTCATCATCTTTCTCTCCATAACCCATCCAGTTAACATCCAATATTTTATCATCATCCCCTACTCTAAGCCATATCCTATCATCACTAATATCATACTTTAATCCCTAATCATCATCATCATCATTTTTCTCTATCCTCTCATTAGAACTACATCAGCCTAATGTCTTTTCAGAATATGTAGGCAACACTTGGCCACTTTTCAGTGCCCAAGGATAGCTCATCCACTATCTCCTCTCTCGCTCCTTTGCATGTGTCTTGGCTAGGGGCATCATCCCAATCCTTTTGGTCACTCAATCATATAATTTATTCTCTACCATCACCTACATCATACCATTTCATTTAGCTTTGAGCTAAACCCATCATCAATCTAATCCTATCATCAATCTTATCCTAGCCAATAGCTCTCCATTACATGCATCCTTGTTTGGGATACATCTAAAGCTTACGGCCTTTTAATCCTGTCATCATCCTATTATGGTTGATTCCCCCTTGGGATGTGTCTATAACCATGACACCTATAATATTTATTCCCTATGCATGTGTCCTTGCCAAGGGCATCATTATCAAACTATAGCTCATTGCTTGAATCAAATCACTCATCTTCTTCACCTTATGTCCCACATCTAACATCCCATCCCCTCATCTCGCCATCTCATCCCACCCATAATTTTTTATTTTGAGTGGGAATCTAGCTCATTCTTCCCCACATATCCCCTCAATGGGGCATCATATCCCCTATCATCATCTACTAACGTTCATCCATGACATGGTTTTTCTTTGAAATACCATTACTCCTTCCACTTCACTCTACTCATAATGAATCATAGCCCATATCATCATCTACTAACATTCATCCATGACATGGTTTTGGTTTGAAATACCATTACTCCTTCCACTTCACTCCATTCGCAATTCCCTTTCAAAGAGGGGTAAAATGTATGCATTAAAATATGTTCACCCTACTAATTTTCACTAATATGACCTAATTACTCCATTTCTTAGTCATACTAACCCTTGGACTCAATCTCATGGCCATTCATATATCCTATGGAACCTTTGCCCCATCCTAAAACCAATTAATCCCTTTATTAAGATTCTAATAAACCCCCATCACCTACTAACCCATTCCATAATACTACTAGCCAATTGTAAATTCAATAAAACCCCAACTACCCACCCACCAGCCTACACTAGCCTTCCCTAAACCCCTAAAGTCTATAGGGAGATTTATAGAATTAGAGAATTCTACAAATCTCTCCAATTTTTTGCCCCTTTCCCTCTATAATTCTCCTATTCTAGAGATTTCCATGGAATTCCTCAACCATAGATCTCAAAGGCCCAAATTTGAATTTGAGCCCTTGATCTTCCCTCTCTTCCTCCATTTAACCAAGCTCTCCATCCACCCTCAAACCATGAACAATAATGATAGGTAATCCATGCCAAAAAAATTGTAGAAATCCTATTGCATATCTATAATCAAGTCATCAAGCATCCATCAATAATCCAAAATCAAGCTATCGCTTTGTCAATTTGAGTCTAAATCATCTACTTGCAAATCATGGATGGAGGTAACATAAAGCAAGGAAATTTAGTAAGATTATTATCATTCTTATTTTCTTTATAAATCCTTCCTATTGAGTAGTTTGCATTTTAAGTTGGAATTTGCATTATTGAATTTATATAGAGCTTGAAATCCTACTACATAGACCATTCCCAAGACCTCAAGTAGTTTGTGGAAATTTAAGTTGGGGACATGATACACTCATAATGAGTCTTTTATATCAAATTTAATAACACTTGATTTCATTACCAAGCCAAAAACCATAAGATACATGATTGTCCCATTCAGCTGGCTCAAAATAATGTGTCAAATTGCTCATCCTCTCCCCCCAAGCCCTCTCTAAAAGTTAGAAAATAGCCAACTAAGGATGGATGGACTGTGATAGGAATGAAAAATAGTCATACCAAAGCCACAAGTTCAATTGCTACTCTCAAATGAGGAAAGTCATATGTAAGCATTGGCCCATAAGAATAGGCTCCTATTGAGAAAAGGCCTCCTCAGGCTAAAGCCTTAAATTTAGTGGGAAAACCCAAGGTATTCAACACCCCTCTAGCTGCCAACATCTTATCCCAAGGTATCAAGGCTTCTTTACCCATTTCTTATATATTTTTAGACTCATAGCTAGACACTCTTCCACATGCACCCAAATGCTCTCACAACCCTCCTTGAAGGAGTGATGAAGAGGAGGAAGGAGAGTATCAGGTTGATCCTACTGTGAGGAAGTAATTTGATGATTTTTAAAGTGCCAATAGTGGGCATTTTCTATAGAATCTATATGTTGCCTTGGAAGGTCTGGACTCAGAGGACATATCCCTTGACACCCATCATCTATGAATTATTTTTTATAAAATGATTGAGGTCTCATAGACCCAAAATACAAGTTCATTATGTGTGATTTTAGAAGGAAGTTTCCAAAGATGGACATTATTTGTCTACAAGAAGTCAAGGTGGCAAATTTTTTATTGAAAACTGTCATTAATTCCATCTAGCATGATAGTATCATTTTACATAGTAATCATGATGCAAGATGTAGAGGGGTGATCAAATTCATCTCTCCAAGGTGGTGGCCACACTTGGTGAAATTTGGCATGGACCCCACCAACAAGTTAGTATTAGCCCTTTTAAACATTAAAAGTCACTCTTTTGGTTTTATTAACTTTTATTCCTTGAATGACACCTTACATCGTACCCATTTATTGTGATGGATAGCAAATGATCTCCTTGATGCCCATTGGATCTTATGTGGTGACTTTAATATGGTGGCACCTCTCAAGGATAAAGTGAGCCACTTGCCAATGCAGTAGGTAGTTGGAAAAAGGGAGGCATGATATTATATGTGCACTAAATGAGGCTTTTATGACCCTAATTTAATTTGTTGACCTATAGATAGAGTTTGGTATACTTGGAGTAATCTCAGAGAGGGCTTTGCTTGGATTTTGAAGCACGTAGATAGGACAATAATGTCCACCTAACTGTACTTCTCCTTTGATAATGGTTTTTCCCCTTTGGTGTAGGTGTTTTTAAATTTTGGGATTTCTGACCACTCCCCAATTTAGTTTCGAGTGACATGGCAGTTCATGAAACACAAAGTCTAAAAAACGTAATTCTTCCTTAACACCTATTTGCTCAATCATGGGTCCATAATGGTGCACATTTGGAGAGTTTGGAATTTGGATCCACATCCTTCCCAAGAATATGGTTGGATTCTTTGGTGGGATGATGCCATAGAAAGGACCTCTCACTTTTTATGAATGTATGGCTGCCAACTTGCTAAAATTTGGAGATACTCTTACTCTAATACTTCCTCAGGGTTGAGTTATGTGGCTTTATCTATAGAAAAGGATCCCTTCAATGAGATATTTCAAGTCAGAGTATCCTCCTTACAACATCACATCTAGATTAAAAATAATTACAATGTTTAGGGATCTCAAGTTAAATCCAGGCTTCACTAGCTCAAAATAGGGGACAAAGATTTAAAGGAGTTCTTTCAAATGTTGTGTGCCAAGAACATGAAGTAACAAATTCAAGTCATTTTTAAGGCTAGAAATAGACTAACAAAGAACCCACACATTTTTCAATCATTTTTACACCATTATCAATAAGTTTTTAAAGCTCAATCATCCTCAATTGAGCATGAAATTACCCTTCAACAATGTCTCACAATGGTACCATGCAAACTCATTCCTGCCCAATTGGTGGCTTGTGATAGGCTCCTCACGATCGATGATTTACATGAGACAGTGTCTCACATGGATATTTACAAAGCTTCATGCATTGATTGCTTCCCCTATGAATTTTATGAAACCCTTTGGGACCTTGTGGGCAGTGACTTACATAAGGTTTATCAAGAAGCCTTTTACATGTATTCTCTAGGTAAAAATATAAATTAATAAAAAATTAAATTCATAAATAAGCAAGGAGATCCTAAGTTTATTTGTAATTAGAGGCCTATCACCCTCTTCAATGTTTCCTATAAAATCATTTCCAAAGCTCTGGTGATCTAGTTATGTAATATGTTGCCTCTCATCATGCACCCTAAATAAATAGATTTCATTAGAAGCCATTATATTTTAGAGAACATTATAGTAGTTTGGGAAGGGATAGACTGGGCTAGAAGGTCTAAGCAATAAGATATGTTCATTAAAATTGACTTTGAAAAATATTACAACTATATTGAATGGTTGTTCATAATATCCATGCTTCGAGCCCTAAGCTTTGGGCCTAACTTCATCCAAACCATCCAAATGCTTTTTGCAGATGTCTCAACCATCCTTTTCAATAATGGAATCACCTCTATATAGTTTGGTTTGTTCTTCTCTATTCGTTAAAGGTGCCCTCTATCTCCCATGTTGTATGTGCTTGCAACTGAGGGTTTTAGATATCTGCTTAGTAATGCCCAAACTAGGGAGCTTGTTAAGGGAATCTATCTCCCTCTAGATGCCATGAACCTACACGAAGATATGTAATTGCTTAATGGTCACTTTGTGGATAACTCCTTCCTTCCTCTATTGAGGATGAGGCCAATGTGGACAATGCCTTGCAATGTGTCAACACCTAATGTTTGGCCTCTGAATCCAACATTCAATGGCAAAAAACTCATTGCTATAAGCAATCCTACCTCCCTCCGTCAGTGTGGGCTGATAAATATGGTTGAAAGTGGATCCAACATGATGAAATATTTAATTTTATTGACATAACCTTTGACTTTGATGCCTTGCCACCCTTTTTGTGGTAATATGCTGTAGACAAATTTTCTAAGAAGCTCAAATACTTGGTGACCAAGTATTTTTTGTTAACAAAAAAATTTCAAATATGCTCGAAAATAATTGTAACCACCCATGTGTACTACTCTTCATATTGGGTGCCTTACAAAAAATCTTACCAAAAGTTGGAGAAATTTCTCAAAGACTTCCTTTGGGCAAATTATCCTCAAGGTAAAGGATTCCACAGGGTAGCCTAGGAATATTGATGCCTCACGCGAGATGTTATAAGGATGGGGCTCATTGGCATAGCTTGGTAAGGGACTGCCTTATGTGACAAATGGATTGTCAAGAATCTAGAACAACAAATAGCTCTGATTCCACTATCAGGATTAGGAGCACAATTGATTACCTTGTATAAACAACTAAACATGGAATTTAACTAGAAGTAATAAGTAACTAGAAATCAGAAACAACACAGAATATGAGAGACAATACCCAATTGTATTAATACTCTTCCAAAAGGAAATATACAATAAAGAAGTCACACTCTTCTTCCCACACCTCTAGAGCTCCCACACCTCTAGGGCATACAATAATCTCCTTCAAGAGTTCTCTCTCTCAATTATGGTCACAACAAACAACTCAAACATAGAGTTGTTGTTCACCTCCACCAGTCAGTAACAATACTGCTAGTCCACCAGTAGTAACAATACTGCCAGTCCACCAAGTACTCCACGTACTCCAAGTCTGAGTACACCATGTACTCCAAGTAGATCTCACCTGATCTTGCTACCTGTTGTGTTGCTAATCTCCCTAATCTTGTTGTCACCTACAGATCAACCTAGTTTTGCACACCTGCAAACCTAGATCTAACACACACACACACCTACCTACAAATCAACTGACCTTACTTACCATGTAGATCTCACCTGATCTTGCTATACCACAGATCAACTTGGCCTTGCACACCTGCTGACCTAGATCATACACAACTGAAAGAAACCTTGTCCTTGCTTCACCAAGTCCTTATGATTCTCCCTTGGATAGAACCCTTTTGATTCTATAGAAGCCTTCTAGTTCTACAATCTTACAATACAGCCCATGGGTCTCTTAAATAGATCCCATACAAATAATAATTAGACTTTCCAATTACAATAATTAGAACCGTAGCTCCAAGACTAAAATTAGTCTTTACCATGCAAACTAACTGTCCATCTAAAATTAGACCAGTTCCAGAGATGCATGCAAATGCATGCACACACAAGCTACCAACGTCGATTCCTATCTGACCAATGTCGGCTGACCCATAACCGACGTCAGTTACTGTGAACACTGAAGATGACCGATGTCAGTTGATCAAACCGATGTCAGTTGCCTGTAATTGAGCAACCTCCTCTAATTTGTATCCTGGTGAAGCTTTTAGCTCCACAACCTAACATGGATTGTGTGGGCTATTGAGGGAAAAGAAGCTTGGAAGGTGTTATATAGACATTATATCTCCTTAGGCTTGCCTAAGGGAAAGAGTGCCTAAAAAGGTCTGGGCTTCCCTAATTTGTTAATCATTAAGTCTCTCATTCAAATCATAGGGTCCTTTGTGGCTAAAAGCATCTAGAAGGCATGAGAAAAGATTAGATCATGGATTCTCTGGAATGGTTCAGGATTTTGATATGGGTTGTCTATAAATACCCACTCACTCTAGAGGTCCCCTATTATTAATTTCAATAAATTTCCCCGAGAATAGGTCCCTTGGATTAATACACTCAAGTTCTTATGTAGGGATATTCATACTATCCAAGATATTTGTTGCAAGCGATCTCACTCTTGGATTTTCTAGGAAGAGATGAAATCCAAATTTTGGTTAGCCAATTTTGATCAAGAGTCCTACCAGGATATACTTAACATCGTGATGCCCTCCATAATCCATAAAATCAATTTACATTCCACTCATCCATAGTCAAAGGACTAGATGTGATATGTTGAGACCCCCTTTTGTAATTACACTCCTTGACTTGTATATGCATGGCTCACCTCCCATTTACCCATGGTGGACAAGCTCAATTCCCATTGGAGACTACATTATTATATTAGTACATGGAGCTTCAACTTTAACACTATTTGGGGGTCTTGCATGGAGGTCAAACTTGCTCATATTTATTGGTGTATGATGTACTAAGGCTTACCTATTGGTGGAAGGCTCAGCCATCTAGGAGTTCCCCTTCCCACTTGCCCTATATGTGGCCACCTTGAGATGCTTTCTCATCTTTTCTACTACTGTTCCAAAGCTCAAAGGGTTTGGATGTGGATCCATAATATCTTCAGGCCTTTCTAACCCAAAATTTTTCTTTGGAAACACATCCTCCTTGGAGATAAACCCGTGATGACCTTTAAATACACCCAAGTCTAACATGCTTTCAGAGTGGATATTAACTTCTAACTTTGGAAAGAAATAAATAATTATGTTTAATTCTTCTTCTTACATTTTTTATGATTGTATGGAATTATATGCCTATATGTAATTAACCTTAAATTTTATTATGATCAAATTTTATATGCCTTTATGGATTTTATGGTGTGTGTGTGTGTGTGTGTGTGTGTGTGTGTGTGTGTGTGTGTGTGTGTGTGTGTGTGTGTGTGTGCACGTGTGCATTCTTAATGTATCTACTTTGAGAAATTACTCTATCATCTCCAATGTTCTTTTGTAGAATCAAGTTCAAGCTAACAAAGTTTCTATGAAGCTTGGGCACCTTCAAGATCTCGTCTCTCACTAGGAGATGCTCCTTGTGCAATGGCTTAGGTTTTACCATCTCTGCCTAAGGATCCTAGATTGGAGGATAAAATTTTTATGCCACCTCAAGGTGGACATTGTCATAGCCATTTTTTGCACCACTCTCATAGTGGCACCCCATACCAGTGCATGGCCCCTCTTAGATAGTAGTGAGGGTGGAAGTATCTACCTCCTTCCCCTGCTAGGTAGTATGGTTAGGATGCTTTGCCTCATCCTCTATTGCTAGATTCTTGGAGGGAACCACCTAGAGGTCAATCAAACATGTTATACAAGTTCCCCAGATTCTCTCTAGCCATTTAACCCACTCTTACATAGAAGAATAAGACGACAGGGACACTGCTCAAGTTACTAGTTGGGATCCTATTCCAAATGGCAATGACTTGCCAAGCTCAGGCTAGGGACCTGATGATATGAATCCTCTACCTTCTGGCCTTGATCTTGATATTTAAAGTTATCTTTTATTATGACATTATGACTTGTGATTAAGCTGTCACTAGACTATGCCTAGTTGTTTATGGTGCTTTTATTTTTGGTTCTTAGGCTTTCCCTAGTGTGGTTGCATGGCGTACTCTCATACCACCTTTTTTTGTGAATTCTTTGCATAATTCTATCAAGTTAATATATAGATATATTTCATCAAAAAAAATCCTTAGTGATTTATTTAGGAATAATAAAATTATAAAAACAACAATATTATATCATCAAAAGTTTATATTTATTTGTCAAGGTTGTCTCTTAGCTTCTTTTCTTTTTTATGTTGGTTATTTTCTTTATTTTTATTTTTTAAGTTATTTTATTTTAATATTGTAAAATAAGATCAAGTGGTTAGTGATATTATAAGATGCCTTTAGGGATTCTTTCTAATTTTAAGATCAAGTATTAATTGAAAAAAAACTAATTGTTAAAGACCGTTGCATGGGCTTAAACTTGATTTTTTACATCCCGATTTCACCCTAAGTTTTTTAACCTTTGAATCCATGGATTAAGTGGTTATCATTTGATTATTATTGCTTTTATTTGAGATTTATGACATATACTAGTTATGAGACATTGATATGTTGATTAGTTTACATGGTGTGATAATTTTGCTTCCTTATTTTTGTACATTGTAAATGGATATTTGTTAGTTATGCATCATTAGTTTGATATATATGATGACTCAGACTAACTACCAACTTATCATGAGGTGGATGCAGGATTGATCCTTCCCTCTGAGCCTAATGAAGGGAGAGCATCATTAGAGAGGATGGCATAGATGGGATGATTGGTGGATGACATAGGAACTGCTAGTCACTCAACATACACACCATAGTAGAATAATTTGTTTAACTCTCTGTTTGATCTAGATAGTTAGTTTGTCTTGAGTGCTTATATATTATGGTATGATCATGTTTTGGTTGATGCTTATGATGATCTGATTGCATGATTTTATGTATGATTGTAATGCATAGATTTACACATATAATATTATTATGTAATCATGTAGTCAATGCTGACAAAAAATCTAGTTATCTAACGAGTGACATGTCTAAACGATATTCGGTAAATATCATTATCTTGATTTGATGTCTTTTCATATAATTTTTTTTATGATGTTAAAAGCTAACCATAGAATACTTGATGTATATATAATAGGCTATCCATTTACACCAGTATTTAGTTAAAATATTTATTTTGAAATAATTAGATTATTATTTGGTTTGAGTATAAGTTAAAGAGATAGTTGGGTAAGTGCACAAAATTGGGGGACAAAAAATGTCCAAATCATGGACATGATTTCTCTAAAATTTAAGAAAATTAAACTTTTGTAGACAATTTGAAGATGGTATAAAAAATTGAATTGTAGCATTTCAAGTCTAGTTTCTAAATAACCTTTTTTTTTGAAAACTGGTTAAGTATAAATAGATCAAACATTTAAAATTTGAAGAGGACCTCCTGATTTTTTAAGAAAACATAGTAGATAGATGGTCATGCACCCACCATTTTTTGAACACCATTAAATATAATTTGAAACCCTTTGGTGAATATTTAGATAAGATCTTCTAGTGTGTTATGAATTTTTTAATATTTTTTCAATGATTTTTTTTTTAATTTTGTAATTAAGTAGATCCTAAAAAATGACAAAAAAATAGATAGTCAATCATGTGGCCCCCCATAACTACCTCAAAAAAATTGAAATTTGATTTTTTTTAAATGTGTGTATAATTAGGCCTAGTTTTTTACCATATAATTTGTTTTACACTTGGATTGATGAAAAAAATTTACCTAAACATGAATAGGCATGTATAGGTGTGGCATGTAGTGGCCTAAAAAATGTATAGTTAGAAATAAATATAGTTTGAACCCTTAAAATAGCCCAATAATTATAAAAATAATATATTTGGAAAGAGGACATCGTGTTCATCGTGACAGTAATATTTTTTTTTAATTTTGATGTTGAAATCCATAGTGTATTTGATGATTGAAATTGAAATTTGTTGGTTTTTGTCAAAACTCTTGATCTCAGGTATAGATGCATAGTCACAAGCCTTTGGCTCAAAAATCCAATCTATGTTTGAGCTTACAGGCTCAATTTTGAACTAAAATTCAAATATCATGTATGCGTTATATAATGTGTATGCATTATATAATGTATTATACCATACGTATGCATTATATAATATATTATACAATGTGTATGCATTGTATAAGTTTAAATTTATATTATTACATTTATTTTATTATACTTTAAATTTGTTTTAGTAAATATAATAAATTAGGGTGTCTCAGCATCTAATAGAGTTGGTCTCATAGCTACATGCCTTATGATGTGGAAAATAGTTTTTCAAAATCCAATATTGTTAGTAATTAGGCATTTTCGGGGTCTAGGTATTAAACCTAGGGATTTTAGAACATAACTTATATAATTGATGTCCATTTTTAGTAAACATATAGTCATTTTTTAGGTTTTATGCCTTTCAAATTTATTCTTGGCATTTATATGAGTTTTAGGTTTGTCAAAATTGAATTTTAAAAACCACTCACTTGAACTTGATCCAAAGTGGTGTGATTGGGGTTACGTAGGTCATATTGATGACTTACACACATCAAATGACCACTTTGTGTTAATTTCACTTGTGCATCATCCCTCCCTCATCCTTGATCACTTCTTACTCATCCGTCATTACCCCTAATCACTCTCTCATCATTCCTCATTGTCCCTAATCACTCCATCAATTACCCTCACTATTCCAAGTCATATATAATAACTCCCTTATCATCCATAATCATTCCTCTATTGATGCTCACTATCCCTCATCATCCCTCATCATCCCTCATCACTCCCTCATTAACCCTCACCATCCCTCATCATCTTTAATCACTCCCTCATTATCCATAATCAGTCCTTAGGTCTCACCATCCCTCATCATCTTTAATCACTCACTCATTATATCTCACCATCCATAATCACCTCTTCATCATCCCTAATCACTCCCTCCTCATCCCTCATCATCCATAATCACCCCCTCCTTGTCCCTTATCATCCCTAATCACTCCCTCATTAACCCTCACCATTAATCATCATTTATAATCTATCCCTCATCATACCTAATCACTTCCTCATTTCCCCTCACCATCTCTCATGATGTATATCCCCATTACATAATTCATTCAATCTATCTTACTTTGATACTATCCCCCTCACTAATCTTTATGCTTTATAACAACTTGGATCAAATCTTGTCTTTGGTTCCTTACACTTTAATAGGGATCTAATAAAATTATTTCCACTCCTTTGAGTCATCTCTAACTTCTTCTCAACCTTACTTAACTTCTCAACACAATCCTCATATCATACACAACCTCTTACTCTATCATAAAGTCTTCTTGTAACCTTTTTTTGAGCTAATTTCCTTGATACGGTCCTGTAAAGACTCAAATCATAAAATCAACCTCATTTATGGATACCATCTAACGTCTCCCATGTGTTCACAAAGTTATAATCTTTGGTTCAACTATTTGATAACTTTGTTTGGCTCTTTCTACTTCCAGATTAGGTCTTTAGGTTTCCTTCTACCCTTTCTACCACACAGTCCTCCCCTATCCATTCTTATCCATACACAACTTAAAAACACTATATTATTTTTATGCGTGTTTAACTCAAACTTTTTATCAAATTTAATGAATTATTGACAGTTACAACTCCTAAAAACTCACTTTGAAAGTAGAAATCCTAATACAGGGTTTGGACAGTTCTACAGACCTAAGAATGGTCAAAACGAGATTTCAATCTTACAAAGGCATTTCCAATGACTATGACTATTAGATTAGGCTGAGTTGACCCTATGCACATTTTCTAAGTGTTATATTTCCCTTTTTTAGCTATAGTAGACTGACTTAACCAAATTTGAATAGACTGTGTACTCAGTCATAGGTTTACAGTAATCTGAGAAGAGGTTATTTCTTCTAATTCATTCCAAAAATGGTTATAAACCAAAATTAAGGTAAAAAATCCTTTGCATAATTATTACACACTTTTAACAATCAATTCCTTCCATCTATAACACTCTATTTTCCAATTTCAATGAGATGCCACTTTAACTATGTTAAGTTTCTTGACGACTATAGGACTGTGTTAGATTTATTTTTGATCATCCAAATATATGAAAGTTACTTGAAAGACTATAGGAATTCATGAGAATATGATATTAAACTCACAAACATATACTTTTTAATTTTCACTCCAATACATGCATATACCTTCTCAGACAAATGTATACTTAGAACTTTTGCTCATAGAAATAGGTTTGTGTTACTCAACACAAAATATTCTTAGCAGAATAACAACATACAATGTTTAAATACTATTAAGGAATTGTTATGTGAAGTTAGTAATTACTCATACATTCCAACATCCCACCAAACATAATCTCCTCTTCCACAAGACTCTAACATTCACTCATATTTCAAAGCATAGTTTGTGAAAGCATAGGGTATATAGTTTGTAATTTGAACATACAAGGTATATAGTCTATAATGACAAGTGATATAATCAACATCAAATAAAAGGTATTTTAAACTTTCCACTCACACTAAGATCATAAATAACTTGTTACTAATCATGTTTCACCATTGATCATGTACATTGTCAACTATCTTTGCACATATTCAAAGAATATGCAAGGTCTATTTGATATTTTGTCTACAAATAATCAAAACTTGTCTTTATTCACTTTTCTGAGGTTCTTTACATTTATCCTTTCTAATCCTACCCCCTCTAACTCTCTTGAATCTAAATCTGAATATAAAACAAGACATGGACAAGACTCTGCCAAATAAACATCCTAACTGAATTCTAACTTCTTTTGTATATTAAGAGTGTCCTCAACTAACTCAACTACTAAAATATTTCTCAAATATCAGTTTAGGTATATGTGTTGTAACATCCTAAACTCCTCACTAAATTCCAACCACACCAAATTCAACATTAAACTTCTTGAAAAAATATTGAAGTCTTTATGAAAGATCAAAAATTTCAAATGAAAGATTTGGTGGGAAAGTCCAATACAATTGTAATTCAAAATTGACACAAAACTAGAAACATAGAAAGAATCATACATACTTATTATGACCTTGACCACCTTATAAAGACTCAAAACATGTAAAATATACTACTATTTACATTAGGTGGTGATGTTCCTGCATGACCTCATCATCCCTAATCACTGCTTCATCATACCTCATAATCTCTAATCACTCATTCCTCATCCCTCATCACCCCTAATCACTCACTCATTAATCCTCACCATCATTCATCATCTCTAATTACCCCCTCATCATGCCTAATCATTCCCTCATTGATCCTCACCATACCTCATCATCCCTATTGATTCCCTCATCATCTCTACTCAATTCCTCCTCATCCCTGCTTATCCTTAATCACTCCATGCAATACTTTAATGGTGGTATTTTGCTGGGGTATAACAATTTTTGGAGCTAAAATTAGAGATTTGAGTGCTATCATAAAATATAATAAATAGTGATCAAAATGATGTGGAGGCAAATTTGAAACATAAATATTTAACACCTATGAAAAAATATGGGCCTATTATAAATGATGTAATTCAAAATTAAAAATCTGCCAGAAAAAGAGAAGTAAGTAAAACCACCATGGCACCAAAAATGGGTAATAAATATATGAGGATCACCAAGCTATGTGATTTATTGAAACCAATCAGTTGCTTTCCATATGAAAACATTTTATGATCTAAATAATTACATTGAAGGCCTTCTATTTGTATGTCTATTGATTGATTCATCATACTAGAGAGTGGAAAAGAATTTTTAAATGATTAGAACAAGTAGTCCAAGATTGGAAAGTGGTGATTAATTGATAAATTCAATATTCAATCCAATGAAGAGTGTCACACTATGAGCTCTCTACTTGCACATATCAAGAAGTGGGTACAAGTTATCTATCAATATAAAAGGGTAATTAGATAATATATTATGAACCCAATGATATGGTTGGTACAAAAAATATCTCTACTTCCCCCAAACACAAAATTATATGAATTAAAAATATTGTTTCATTAAAAAATATAGATCAATGGTGAGCTAATACACTTCATTATTTCCAATGGAAGTCAGAAGAATTTTATTTCTCCTAAATCATATTTTCAAAAATTGAACTTGAAATTTATACATCATCCGTAACCATACGCTAGTGTATGGTCTAGTGTAGGCCTTGAGAAATGGATCACCTAGTAGTGTCACTTGGTGTACAAAATCAAACTTTTTAAAGATGAAATCCTTTGTGGCATCTCACCATTAGAAGTGTGTGATGCTTTACATGTGCTAAACCATATATTTACCATTGACATGTAGTCTATGAAGTAAATCCTTAAAATTTTGTGATAGATTTTCATGATTTGAAATACCATATATCGTAGTTAGTTAATAAGCTTTCAGTCATTAGTGATAGGAAGTGCAAGAATCTTGTCAATTCTAGTAATAAGTATAATCTTAATGGTAAGAAATAAATATAATAACATCCTTATGTCACCATATCATATTGTGGTTTATCCAAAAATAACAAAGAAAAAATATTTGAACCACAAACTAGATGAATATAAGGATATCTTTCAGTCACGTAAATAAGTTCCTACATATTGTACACTAAATAATATTATTGATTTGATCCCTTAGCTACCTCTACCTCAAACCTATTTATACAACATATCATTTCTATAGAATGAAAATATCAAGTGGTAGATCCATGAAATAATGGATAATGGACACATCATGCCCAAATCATTGACTTGTAGAAACCCAATTATGTTTGTGCCAAAGTTGTGAGTCAATTAAAAAACTATTAACAAGATTAAAGTAAAGAACTATTATCATAATTTAAATTTTAAATCATTTTTATGCCATATCCATGGTTTATAATTCTTTTCCAAAATTGATCTTAAGTTTTGGTATCATCATATTTATGTTAAACCTCTAGACATTTAGAATATAATCTTAAAAACAAAGGAAGGATTGATTGACTAGCTAGTTATGCCTTTTAGGTTAACTCATGCAACTAATTCATTAATTTAAAGATGTTGAATGACATCCTTAGGGCCTTTACCTATTTCAATTTTTAAATATAACTTGATTACATCTTAATCTTTAGAAAACATAGGATGAACATCTAGACCATGTTGAACTAGTGTTTCACATTTTGTAGAAACATCTTTCTATGATAACATGAATGAATGTTCATTTTCATGAAAGAGGTAAAATATTTGGAACACATTATACACACAATGAGTGCATGTGTGAACCTAACCATGGTTCAATTCATACAAGAATGGTAAAAACTAAATAACTTTGCATATGATTCAAATCTTCTCAGAATTAGAAAATTATACAAGAAATTTATGTTAAATTTTTATATTTTGATCCAAACTACCAAAGGTGGAATTGACTAAAGTTTCATCTATTTAGTTGCACAACTAAGATAATTTGATGAAATAAAATTCAGACTCTATTTTATGTTAGTACTTATGTTACTTGACTATTAATATGGAAGATCATCTAATTCATTTAGGAATAAAATTGACTATCACAAATGGGTATTAACAATGCAAGTCCTAAAGAAGAGTTAATTTCTATTATAATGGATTCAACAACATATGATTAGAATCAAAGATATCTTTAGAGTGTATACTTATGTCAGATGATGAGGGAATGATTAGGGATGGTGAGGGATGGTTAGGGTTAATGATGGAGTGATGAGGTATGGTGAGGGATGGTGAGGGTCAATGGGGGAGTGATTGGTGATGATGAGGGATGAAGAAAGATTTATTAGGTATTATGAGGGATGAGGAGGGAGTGATAAGGTATGATGAGTGATGGTGATAATTAATGAAGGATTGATTAGGGATGATACGCCCAAATGATTAGAAATGATTAGAAACAATGAAGGTCAATGAGGGAGTGATTAGGGATGAGGAGGGAGTGAATAGGGATGAGGAAGCAATTAGGTATGATGAGGGATGAAGAAAGAGTGATTATGGATGATGAAGGATGGGGAAGGATTGATTAGGGATAGTGAGGGTCAATGGAGCAGTGATTATGGATGATAAGGGAGTGATTAGAAATGACTAGGGATAGTGAGGGTCAATGACGGAGTGATTAGAGACAATGAGTAATGATGAGATAGTGATTAGGGCTAATGAAGGATGAGTAAGAAGTGATCAAGGATGAGGGAGAGATGATGAACAAGTGAAATTAACACAAAGTGATCATTTAATGTATTTAGGTCATCAATATGACCTACACTACCCCAATCACACCACTTTGGATCAAGTTCAAGTGAGTAGTTTTCAAATTTCAATTTTGACAAACTATGACTCTTATAAATGCCAAGAATAAATCTCGAAGGCACAAAAACCTAAAAAATGACTATACGTTTACCAAAAATGGACATCAATTGCAAAAGTTGTCTTGAAATCCCTAGGTTTAATACATAGACCCTAAACATGCCTAAGTACTAACCAAATTGGATTTTGAAAAACTATTTTTCCACATCGTAAGGCATGCAATTATGAGACCAACTCTATCAAATGCTGAGTGACCCTAATTTATTATATTTACTAAAATGAATTTAAAGTATAAGAAAATAAATGAAACAATATAAATGTAAACTTATATAACATATACATGTTGTATAATACATTATATAACACATACACATTGTATAATACATTATATTACACATACACATTGTATACTACATTATATAACATGTATGTGTTGTATAATACATTATATAATGTGCAAAAATATAAATGTAAACTCATACTTAACATTTAAAGTATTAAATATAAGCTTCTGGCCAAAGTTGCCTTCATATGTAACTCTCACATGCTTCTAGATATGTTTTTGGTTTTATTATAAAACAATGTGTATGCATTATGTAATGCGTATGCATTGTATAATACATTATATAATGCATACGCATTGTTTGAATTTGAATCCAAAACATTGATTTTATTTACAAAACAACACTAACATACATGCATTATTATGTTTACAATAACATAATCATGTTATGGCTCGGTAGTTATCGATCCATAATTTAAATAACACGATCGCATTATTTAAAATGTCCATGGAGTTGTCCCCCAACTCTGTGCACTTACCTAGTTATCTTTTTATATTTAAGTTAAAATAAATTTAATATCCTAAATGTTAACTTAATAAGTTAAAGTACAATGCATGGTTTACTTGAAAACTAAAAGTCTAAAATAATCATTTAAAGAATAAGATAAGTAAAAATCTAAGTTAGTGTATAGTAATATATTTTTACTAAACATTAAAGTAAAGATATTCTTGCATGAATGAAAAATAAAATAAGAAAAGAAGATAAGTGATGAATTATTCATGTTTTTGGAATAAAATAAAACTCAAAGAGAAGTTTTTAGGAATGGGGCAATTCATGCGTAAAAGAGATTAGAACTAAGTAGATTATAGATAAAAAGAGAAGTTGAGGAATAATCTTCATTTATTATAAGGCGATTTGGCATGATTAAATAAATTGAATAAAAATTAATGAGTATAAAGTAAGACTGAACAATAAAGAATAGGAAAAATGCATGGAAAGAAGTATATATAGTGAGGAGATAATATAGAGGGCGACAACTTTGAATCTTAAAAGAAAATAAACTGAAATTCATGTAAAGTCATTGATTTTAAGAGTGAAAAAATGGATTTTAAACAAACAATGACAACTTCTATAGAAGGAGAGATTATTATATAAGAGGAGAATAGAGTAAGAAAAAGGAAAATAGATAGAAAGTGGATGGAAAAGAAAATAAAAGTGTTACCAGTGAAAAAGAAAAAGAAAATACAACATAGAATAAATAGAGGAGAGGTAGTAAAATAGAGGGGAGAATAAGTACAACAAGAGTAAGAAGGAAAATGGCAAAAAAAGGCAATGCTATGGAGGAAGGAAGAGATAAAAAAGGTGAAATTTACCTAGACCGTGCCTTCTCGACTCCTTAAACAAGTAGGTACTATCATTTAAATTTTGCATATGGATATGTAGCAAAGTGTATACGATCTAGTACACTATATAGTTTATGGTCTAGAAATTTGAGTAAACATTCATTAAAATAAAGTGTTTCACATTTTTGAAATTCAAAGCCTTTGTACTCCTTCCACCCTCTCTTAAATAAGCAAATTTGAAACTATATTGTTAGGTTAGTGAATTTAAAGGTGGAAGTAGTTGGTGATACAAGTGTATTATCTAATTTACAACTCGCATGTTTTTTTGCTCTGATTTGAGTAAATGGAGATCACATGGCCTTTTTCCAATCACTTTCTTACAATGTTCTTAAATTAAAATCCTAAATTAAATTAAAAGGTGAAAAAATGATTCATTCTCTCCAGGTTTCTCTAAGATGTAAATGCACATAGCTGATAAGATATAATTTCCTCCACCAAGTGTGATGCATTGACCTCTTAGTCCATAATATTTTATTTATGAAAAGATGCAGACTGAATCCCATACCTAGACAATGTCCAAGCACTATTGGACATGCTCAACACAGGGCCATTACAAATAGAGCGTGGACTAGCTACAAGGAAGAGAATGAAATAAAAGGGTTATTACTCGCTTTAATAAAATAGATTCTTATAACTTTCTCTTATTATGTATTTATTTAATTTATTGTATGGTAGTCTCACAATGACCAATAAAATGTCCATTAGCGCTAGGCGAAAGGCATAGATAATAGTCAAAACAAAATAATAGCAACATTAGCCGTATAGATGATGGATTCATGCGTTCGACTATATGATTATGTTCACATGAGGCTAACTTAGTTACATAGATCTTTAAAAACACTATGGTTTTCATATATATATATATATATATATATATATATATATATATATATATATATAAAATAGAAACTAGTGAGTGGTACATATTATGTGTAAATTAAAATGTACAAGTGATCAGAGGTATATAGCTTATACTAGTATATCATCACGTGTGTATATACATTATAGTTCTATTGTTTGGTAAAGACCAAGTTATAGGTTCTTGAGGAATGGGAAACTATTTACTTTCATACAACCTATAAAGATATAACTAATTGTTTCAACAAAGATTTCATGATATTTATGACTATCTTTATCACAAATGGCTAATGAAATCGGATAGTGTATCACTAGTCTGTGATGATAGTGATTATCCTAACATATACTATCTACTTAGGAAATATTTGTTGTATGCAGCCCATGTATAGGTTATACCTAGTTGGTATAAACCATTTTTACTTGCTTAATTATGTTGTGATTATAAGATATTTGATTCTTGTATTTATAAGACATTTGATTCTTGAAATTGTAAGACTTGTAGTTTTGTGACTGAGTAGTGTACTTATGTTCAATAAACTATGATATTATGGGATGTCATAGAGTGTATTATGCTTGAAAATTATAGTATAAAAATATGTTATACTCAGATGGAACATGCTGTAATTATTATTTTGAGAATCACACCTACATTTGATTGATTAAATTTATATGTATTGGTTATTACTATGAATATCATGATTTGTAATAGTTAGTTGACATTAGGTATGTGTGCATACAACCTTATAGAGTGTAATTAATGACAAGAAACTTTTTGTGTTTTGTGGAAACTATGACTTGCCTTGATATATTTTATTTACTTGAATAGAAGATTATGTTTCTATGTATTTTAGACTACTTTATATGACTGATTGTGGAAAACTAGTCGCTATGTCTCAGAATACTAGACTGTGGTAATATAGATTATCATGGGGTATAGTGTTCAGAATTTAATTTTGGTGGTTGGAATCTGTAGTTAGATGTGTATTACACCTAGGTGGTATAATCTATAGTCATTATTTATAGTATGAGATATAAATTAATGTAAGTATCATTCATATGTTTGATGGAATAAGTGTATGTTTTGATTACTCCTATATTTATCATGTTATGTGATATGATTGTCAGTAGGATGTTAGTTGAGTGAATATTAGGGATGATTTATTTTTAGTTTGATAATATCCTTTCATGATTATGATTAACATGTTTGTAAAATATCTTGTAATCTAACGGATTTTCGATGATACATTGTATGTTTAGTTTTAGAAATCATACAACACATGGGTACTTTCTTATTTCTCTAGATTCCCATTGCATCACTATCTAACCATCTTTAAAGGGAGGGCCACTATCTAGTGGGATTAGTGTGGGGGATCTTTGGTCCTTTGTTGGTGTGGAGAAGTTCTCAGATGATGCTCTCCCTCCCCACAATATTACTACTTTTGTGAAGACTCTTGAGATTACCACGGATACTAGAGAGTCTTAGGACTCATGCTCCAAGGAGTTTTGTATCTTATTTTTTATAGTTTGTATTATATTACATTGATTATTGGAAATGTTATCTTAAAGAATAGTAAATTCCTATTTACTTCAAATTGATAACAGTGGCTATATTGTACCAAAAATGGTTGGATATTTGTTATTACTTTCTATGATTGTAGTATGATGCATTTCC
Organism: Torreya grandis; assembly: GCA_037957365.1. NCBI lineage: Eukaryota > Viridiplantae > Streptophyta > Pinopsida > Cupressales > Taxaceae > Torreya > Torreya grandis. The sequence goes on along the minus strand of JARHVA010000609.1, from coordinate 3,082,632 downwards.
ATATATTGGTAGTGATAAGTGATTATTTGATGTCACATGATTGTTTACAGTTATCCCTCATAGAGTATTTTTATTTGATCTATGTTTAGACTCCCATGGTGTAATTTATTATTAGTATATATGTTTCTTTAAAAAATTGCATTTTGCTACTTAGCACCTAGTGGGGTTGTTACATGTGGTATCAGAGCTATGGCTCAAAATATAGGACCTAATGAGTCCATTAGCATTTTTTCTATCTTTATTTTTATTGGAAAGGATAATTTTGAATGTGTTTGTGGTACATTATCTATGTACCTTAGGATCATTCATACCCCCATTAGAGTTGTTAAAGGGTGATGCAGGAGCATCTACACACACATCTTCAGGCAAGACATGGCTACAAAGCATGTTCGAATTCAAATTTCAAATCATTATATTTTCCCTCCAAAAATGTTGTTAAGGAAGAATAAATGTAAAAAGTAAAAGTAAAAAGAAAATTGTTGGGCTGTTGAGAAATTAGAGGAGGAATGGTTGAAAATATTTCAACCTTGGAATGTTGTTGCAAATTTAAAAACTGTTTCTTGTTTAATCCTGGCCCAGATTGGGCGTAGAAGTTAGAGAGGCATTGCAGTTGGCAATTTGGTGAGAAAAATCTTGATTGAACTCGAGTAAATAAGGGAGATTGTTGGCCAAGACAAGACCATGAGAGATTAAGATGGGGTTTAATTTATTTTGACAAGACTATGAAATGAAGCTGATCATCGATTTGGATGGCTTCGGAGCCATTGGAGATAGAACATCCAAGATGGTGTTGGGGATATTCACATTAAATGACTGGACAGAAATGGGTAGCAGAGTTTGAAAATCCCAAAGGAGACCCAACTGCCTTCTTGACGCCATCAACAACTATTTTGTCACCATATTTGAAAGTGAGTTCCACTTATACGCTTTTACATGTATAATCTTGCACAAATTAACTAGAAATGGTTAATTAAAATTGATTTGATAACAATATGACACATGGTTGGTACTAGTGTTGTGGACCGCGATTGCTTAAGTGGCTGGGGAGGCCATGTTTATGTTGGCTTATATAGCTGTGACTTACTCTGCATTTCTTTTGTAAAATTGACATTTGAATTTTAGAACATGGACTTACTGCCTGATAGCTTGAATTTGATTTTTCTGCTCTTGAGCTAAAGCATCCAATGCTCTAGATAGTATCTAACATTCAAATTTTCCTCCATGCCTCCCATAATGTTAGCTTTCAGTAATAACTCTGCTTCAAGCCGTTCTTTCTCATTTATCAAGCTACAATGTAAAACTTTGATTTTGTTGAGATCAACGATTTTTACAAAAATTTCTTGCCCAAGTCTTTGATTTTCTTCTTGCATATCTAGAAGTTCTTTATGTAAATCCTTTGACCTGCCATTTATAACATCATATGCACCCATTAAAGTGGTCATCTCAGTCTGAGAGTTGAGAAGTCTTGGTTGAAATTCCTTGGCTTAGAAGATACAAATCAAGAAGTTCCTTCACAATCACTCTAGCAAAATAAAAAGTGACATTTAGAAATGATGTAATCATTGCTACCTTGTGGCAGATTATATGTTGCAAGAAACCTGTCGGGCTCTCTATACCTCAGTGAGAGGTGCAAAGGTTGTCACAAATCCCAACACAGGTCATTCAAAAGGTTATGGATTTGTTAAGTTTTTTGATGAGAGTGAGAGGAAGCGTGCCATGATTGAAAGAGATGGAATGTATTTTTCTACTAGACCCTTGTGCATAGGTGCAGTTACTCCAAAGAAGATTGTAGGATTTCAGCAGCCATAGTCAGCAAAAGATATTTGATTCGAGAATTGAAGGACAATTCCTTACCACTATTTTCATGTAATGGTAATGGAGATACGTGTGAGCTTCCTATCAAACGCCTGTGTACAATGCACCACCTGCCCATGAGTTTCAGTCAAAAACTGATTCAAGTAATACAACTATATATGCAATGAAATGCAACTAGTCTGCAACTAATATCATCAGTAGTAGTTCCCTGATTTTGTTTATTCATAGATGAAGAGAGCAATAGGGATCATCAGTTTGGTACAGAGCATATTTTCCTGCATCATTTGGTATCAGAGCCTAGTTCTCTTGGGACTTAGAAATTGATCATAAGTTGTTGCAAAATTTGGAGTGGTTGCATTTGTCAATGATGTTACAGTTGTGATAGGATTTAGTAAGAGGATCAGCAGGACAAGCACTAGAATACCCTGGGGAGAAAAAGGTATGAGTAATATTTACTATTTGAGTTAAATTTATTGTGTTGAGAAGCAATCAAGTGAAGAAGTTTCAGGTTCAAGGCAACCAAGCCATTGAGGCTTAAGAGGAGAAGAAGCCAAGGAAGGCTTAGTGAAGATCCAAGAAGAAACTTGGATAGTTTGCCAAAAGACTAAGGTGAAATAGACTTAGGTGAGGTAAAGGATGGAGTTTGAAGCTTGGAAAGCTTAAAGTAAGGGAGCAAGTGAATGCTCAAGAAGAAGATCCAAAGCAAGGTAAGCTTGGATTTGTGATTTGTATTTGATGAAGTGTTGTATAAGAGTTGCTGAAGGATTGAGAAAAGAATCAGAAGACTAGGATGCAAAAGGCCTAGGTGAGATCAAGTGGATTGTCAAAAGACCAGTCAAGGAGAAAAGGCTTGGGTGAGACAAGGGATCAAGAGACCAAGGTGGAAAAGACTTGGGTGAAGATCTCAGAAATGGAAGCATTGTTGAAGGCACTACAGAGCAACAAGGTACATGAGGGCACCAAGAAGAAAGCAAGCATCAAAGGTATGAACAGTTTTGTAATTAATAAAGAAATTGCTAGTTTGAAGAGAGAATTAGCTAAGATTAAAGATGAATATGAGTCTTGGATGTAGCTGAATAGGAAAGCATGGGTATGGCCAATAACGAAGATGATAAAGTGGCCAATAGATCAACTAGTGAAAAGGAGAAGAAGGCAAAAGAATATTTCCATGAAGAGGGAAGCCCAGAGAAGCAAGAAGATAAGAAGGTTGCCAAGTGAGCAGCAAGAGGAAGAAGTTGTGAAGAAGGTTCTCGTTGAGGAGGACAAGAGAAGAAAAGAAAGAAAAGATGAAGTGCCCGGAAGAGCACTTGGAAAGATGAGAATGTCCATTAAGAGGACACTCATGGAGACATTATGGTCTCTTGTTTTTGTATTTAATGCTATTTTTGAGTGGGTAAATGCAGGTATGAGCAGCCTTATGAAGGTCAAGAGAAGGGCCTTGGAGAGTGAAGAGATTGGTGCAGGAGAAGACACCAAATGCACAAGTGAATGTGTAAGAAAGAGAAGTGAGTTTGCTGTTGATAAGGAAGAAAAAGAGATGCATTAGTTAATGCATAATGGAGGTGTTGAAGAACCTATACAAGCAAGAGGAGAGGTAGAAGATGAAGCTGAATTCCATGATGCCATTGAAGGCCATGAAGAAGAAAGAGAACAACCAAGCACAAAGGAAAAGAAAGATTGCTCCATGGAACAAGCTAACAAGGAGGTAAATGAAGTGTTAAGTGTTGATTTTGATTGTTATTGTGAGCATGAAGATGTTAATACATAGGTTAGAAGAGGCAAGAGGAAGATGAAGTCCTCACACAAAGCAGTCAATCATGGATACATAATGCCTAAGTGGATGGTGAAGCACACAAGCAAGCAACAAGTAAGCAAGCAGGCAAGTTTACCTTATAAGATTGATTTTTCTCATATTCTTAATATGAATGTAGATGTGCAAGAAAATAAAAGGACAAACAAAGTTATTTTTTCAGTAGTATCACAAGAGCATGGTTATAGGATTCCTAAATGGCTTGTGAAGTCAATTGATAAGAGAAAGAATCAAATGTGGGTGCCTAAGAAGGCAAAGAGAAAAGATGTGAGTGTTGAGACAGCAACACCAAGAAGTCAATGGAAGAGGACTACAAGTGATTCAAGCAGCCAAGAGCATGAAGATGAGAAAGAAAACTTCTCAAAGGATAATGAGGTAGAGTATGAGGATGCAAAGATGAAAGGTAAACAAATTGTTTGTAATGATGTTTTTGAATCCTTCAATGATATTTGCATGAGAAATGGAAGATGGAAAGTGGCTGTATGGACTAATATGCAGCAAGGAGAGACTTCCAAATGGATGGATGATGAGGAAAGGGAAGAATATGTAGCAGAACAAACAAGATGGCTTCAGGCAGCAATTGAAGATAGTAAGGAGACACAAGGTAATGGTGTTCCTATTGTTTTTGATAATTATATTGATGTTGGTGAAGAAGCTGATTTGTATGAAGAAACCATAAAGTGGATGAATGTACTTATAGAGGATGAAAGACAATCTAGTCCTAAGTTTGATATAGGACATGAAGAGTTGGATGAGCATGTGTTGAGTGAAGAGTTGAAGAGGATAGAAGAGTTGTTGAATCCTCCAAGAGAGTTGTGTAGAGACACATATCAACATAGTGGCACCATTGATCAGATGGAAAAGGAATTGAGGCAAGAACAAAGAAAGATAGTGAAGGCAGATTTGGACAAAGAAGAACATCATGAAGATAATCAAGGGGCTTCATGGCCTCAATGTTTTTCTACTAAGGTGACTTTTGATGCTTTGAATGCAGGTATAGAAGATGAAAACTTTGGAGACACATATGAAGATGAATCATGGAGATGGGACATAACAGCTGAAAAGGAGATGAGGAGAAGAACATACCAAAAAAGGAAGAAAAGCAAGAAGCTGAAGGACAAAGATTATCATAGACAAACAATAGCATTGGCATTTACAATAAGACCTTGGGATCCAGGTATACAAGTGAAGACTAATGTATGGAGGCAACATTTCATTTGAACTAAGGTTCAAATCTTTTCTAGAGGGAGAGTATGATGCAGGAGCATCTACACACACATCTTCAGGCAAGACATGGCTACAAAGCATGTTTGAATTCAAATTTCAAATCATTATATTTTCCCTCCAAAAATGTTGTTGAGGAGGAATAAATGTAAAAAGTAAAAGTAAAAAGAAAATTGTTGGGCTGTTGAGAAATTAGAGGAGGAATGGTTGAAAATATTTGAACCTTGGAATGCTGTTGCAAATTTAAAAACTGTTTCTTGTTTAATCCTGGCCCAGATTGGGCGTAGAAGTTAGAGAGGCATTGCAGTTGGCAATTTGGTGAGAAAAATCTTGATTGAACTCAAGTAAATAAGGGAGATTGTTGGCCAACACAAGACCATGAGAGATTAAGATGGGGTTTAATTTCTTTTGACAAGACTATGAAATGAAGGTGATCATCAATTTGGATGGCTTCAGAGCCATTGGAGATAGAACATCCAAGATGGTGTTGGGGATATTCACATTAAATGACTGGACAAAAATGGGTAGCAGAGTTTGAAAATCCCAAAGGAGACCCAACTGCCTTCTTGACACCAGCAACAATTGTTTTGTCACCATATTTGAAAGTGAGTTCCACTTATACGCTTTTACATGTATAATCCTGCACAAATTACCTAGAAATGGTTAATTAAAATTGATTTGATAACAATATGACACATGGTTGGTACTAGTGTTGTGGACCACGATTGCATAAGTGGCTGGGGAGGCCATGTTTATGTTGGCTTATACAACTGTGACTTACTCTGCATTTCTTTTGTAAAATTGACATTTGAATTTTAGAACATGGACTTACTCACTACCTGATAGCTTGAATTTGATTTTTTTGCCTGAGCTGAAGCATCCAATGCTCCAGATAGTATCTGGTTCTGCTCTCTCAAAGCGTTCAAATTTTCCTCCATGCCTCCCATAATGTCAGCTTTCAGTAATAACTCTGCTTCAAGCTGTTCTTTCTCATTTATCAAGCTACGATGTAAAACTTTGAGTTTGTTGAGATCAAGGATTTTTACGAAAATTTCTTGCCCAAGTCTCTGATTTTCTTCTTGCATATCTAGAAGTTCTTTATGTAAATCCTTTGACCTGCCATTTATAACATCATATGCACCCATTAAAGTGGTCATCTCAGTCTGAGAGTTGAGAAGTCCTAGTTGAAATTCCTCGGCTTAGAAGATACAAATCAAGAAGTTCCTTCACAATCACTCTGGCAAAAAAAAAGTGACATTTAGAAATGATGTAATCATTGCTACCCTGTGGCAGATTATATGTTGCAAGAAACCTGTCGGGCTCTCTATACCTCAGTGAGAGGTGCAAAAGTTGTCACAGATCCCAACACAGGTCATTCAAAAGGTTATGGATTTGTTAAGTTTTCTGATGAGAGTGAGAGGAAGCGTGTAATGATTGAAAGAGATGGAATGTATTGTTCTACTAGACCCCTGCGCATAAGTGTAGCTACTCCAAAGAAGACTGTAGGATTTCAACAGCCATAATCAGCAAAAGATATTTGATATGAGAATTGAAGGATAGTTCCTTACCACTATTTGCATGTAATGGTAATGGAGATACGTGTGAGCTTCCTATCAAACGCCTGTGTACAATGCACCACCTACCCATGAGTTTCAGTCAGAAACTGATTCAAGTAATACAAATATATATGCAATGAAATGCCACTAGTCTGCAACTAATATCATCAGTAGTAGTTCCCTGATTTTGTTTATTCATAGATGAAGAGAGCAATAGGGATCATCAGTTTGGTACAAAACATACTGTCCTGCATCAAAGGGTTGGTATATCGAGTATCTCATTGGTGATGGTTATATAAGGTGATTTGGGTAGGTAAGTGCATAACATAGTTCATGGGTTGTGAACAAGAGCTCCCTAGCATATTCTTGATATTTTGGATTGAACACCTTGAGTATGATTACTTCTTTCTTGGTAATCAAATCACCTTCATCATTTGTGTTTTGTGTTGTGAGTATTTTTTAAAAAATGGAGTGCTTCCCACTTAAGTATTTATGCATTAGTTTTTGTGTCTTATATACACTAGACCTAAGAGTGCTTCCCACTTAAGACTATTTTTAGTTTGGTACCACCTAGTGTGGTGGGAATTTTCTTATACTTGAGTGTAGATGTCTTAGTTGAGAATTTCGTTATGTTAGGGGTTTGTTTATGTGGATTATTATTTTCCTTCTAGTTGTGGATGTAGATTATGATACTACACTTACAATATAGTAAGTGAATAATGATTTGAAAACTTGGGTTGTGTTTTATTTTACCATGTGAGGGTATGTAGGAGTTTTTCTTTTTTTGAGATGTTAATTCTCTACTTTCCACTTGTGAATTTTTAGAGCCACTATTTAATCTAACTTATGAATTTGACCAAGAATAATGGTGAACCTTGAATTCATACTAATTCTAGTTGTTTATAATTATTATATTATTATATACTTTTGTTAGACTAATATTTTTCTCTTTTTGAAGCATGTTATTTTGAAGAATTATTTATGTACCTTTCACTAGGAATGAGTAGGGTATAGGATGTACAGAACATATTGTCAATCTAAGGGTTGAGATAACTTTTAATTTTTAAATTACTAATCAAGCAAGCCATGAGACATTGTCTTGCTTGTCCCTTTATAAGGTTGTAAGGATGGTGTGATTCTTGGCCTTTGCATGTTATGTTAATTTTGACATTATTTCTTCTTAACTATGGATATAATACTATAGGTTATGTTGTGAAATATGATACTAATTGTGTTAGGATAGTGGTAATTTAATACAATTACGAAATGATTGTATAATTTTTCTTGTATGTATGTTGGTACATCTAGAATTATTTAGCATATAGTATTGCTTTCTATGATCTATTAGTATATAATTAGTTATAAATAATAGGAGTGGATCCTACTTAGCCTCATATCGGTAGTTACTGAGTTAGATTTGATAGATGGACTTATTGAATTTCAGATTTGATAGACAGACTTGTCAAATTCAGTCATATGGCCATACACATATATACTATGGATGGGTAATCCATAATTTTGAATACATTGAAGATTTAATATTTCTAGTTCCTATTCATCATCATACTTATCAAGAGATTCATGGAGTAGTGATGGTATTGACATGTTATATTATCTTAAAAATACACAGAGTAGCAATAGGATTAACTTATACACATTATTCTTGTTAGGTTCCCTAAACACTTTTCTCCAGAATGAGAAAAACACTCTAGTTAGAGTGATGTGCTAAGGGGCTGGAAGGTTTTGTGAAACTCTCCCTGGCCATTTTTTTTGGATTTTATGATGATCTCATGTGTTTTTGGGAAGTCAGTGAAAATTATACCAAGATATTATAGGATGGTCTTGTTGGTTCTAGACCCCGAGGAGGTCATAAAAGAACTAATCAGAGTAATTGACACTCAAAAACTTCATTTACATAATATAAAATTATTAAAGTACAGGGTCTTGTGGAACCAATACTCTGAGGATAGTGCTACTTAAGAGGACTATGTTTAGTTTTACAATCATTTTCCACATTTTTTTGCATGATTGATACTTGACACTATGCTTTTATTTTGTTAAACTCTGTTTGTTATTTAGAACTATTATTTGAATAAGTGTCAATCATATGATTACCAATTTTAAGGGGGAGGATGTTATATCCTGATTTCACCCTAAGTTTTATAACCTTTGAATCCATCGATTAGGTGGTTAACATTTCATTATTATTACTTTGATTTTAGCTTTATGACATATATTGGTTATGAGACAGTGATATGTTGATTATTTACATGATGTGGCATCTATAACTTCTTATTTTTATATATTGTAGATGAATATTTATTAGTTTTGCATCATTAGTTTGATATATATGATGACTCAGACTAACTATCTTCTTGTGATGAGGTGGATGCAAGATTGATCCTTCCCTCAGAGCCTGACAGAGGAAGAACATCATCAGAGAGGATGGCATAGATGGGATGATTGGTGGATGATATAATAATTTCTAGTAACCCAACACACACACCACAATAGAATAATTTATTTAACTCTCTGTTTTATCTAGATAGTTAGTTTGTCTCGAGTGCTGATATATTATGCTATGATCATGTTTTGGTTGATGCTTATGGTGATCTAATTGTGTGATTTCATGTATGATTATAGTACATATATTTATGCTTACAATGTTTTTATATGATCATATAGTCAATGTTGATAATAAATCTAGTCAACTAATGAGTGATAAGTCTAAATGATATTCGATAAATATCATTGTCTTGATTTGATGTCTTTTCGTATAAGAGTTTTTTTATGATGTTAAAATCTAACCATAGAATACTTGATGTTGATAAAATAGATAATCCATTTACTCTAGTATTTAGTTAAAATAGTTAATTTGAAATAATTGGATTATTATTTGGTTTGAGTGTCTTTTAAAGAGATAGTTATCTTTTTATATTTAAGTTTAAAGAAATTTAATATCCTAAATACTAACTTAATAAATTAAAGTACAATGCATGGTTTACTTGAAAACTAAAAGTCTAAAATTATCATTTAAAGAAAAATATAAGTGAAACTCTAAGTTAGTGTATAGTAAATTATCATTAAAGTAAAGATATTCTTGCATAAATGAAAAAGAAAAGAAGATAAACAATGAGTCCTGCATGTTTTTGAAATAAAATAAAACTCAAAGTGAATTTTTTAGGAATGGGGTGATTGATGCATAAAAGAGATTACAGCTAAGTAGATTAAAAATAAAAAGAGAAGTTGAGGAAATAAGCTTCATTTATTATAAGGTGATTTGGAATGATTAAAGAAATTGATTAAAAACTTATGAGTATAAAGTAAGATTGGACAATGAAGAATATTAAAAATGCATGGAAAGAAGTATATACGATGAGGAGATAATATAGAGGGTGGCAACTTTTCATGATAAAATAAAATGAAATGAACTTTATGTAAAGTCGTTGACTTGTAGAGTGAATAAAATGGATTTTAAACAAACAATAGTGAGTTTTGTAGAAGGAGAGATTATTATATAAGAGGAGAATATAGTATGGAAAAAGAAGATAGATAGGAAAATAAAAAAAGCTACCATCAAAATATAAAAATAAAATACAATGTAGAATAAATAGAGGAGAGGTAGTGAAATAAAGGGGGAAAGAAGTACGACTAGAGTAGGAAGGAGAAAGGTAGAAAAAGGAAGCACTATGGAGGAAGCAAGAGAGAAAAAAAGGTGAAATTTACCCAAACCATGCCTTCATAACTCCTTAGATAGGTAGGTATTGTCATTTAAATTCTGCATATGAATATGTAGCAAGGTGTATACGATCTAGTATGCTATATAGCTTATGGTCTGGCAATTTGAGTAAACATTCATTAAAATAAAGTGTTTCACATTTTTTAAATTCAGAATCTTCACACTCCTTCTGCCCTCTCTTAACTAAGCAAATTTGATACTATATTGTTAGGCTAGTGGATTTAAAGGTGGAGGTAGTTAGTGATACAAGTGCATTATCCAATTTACAACTGGCATGTTATGTTATTCTGGTTTGAGTAAACAGAGAACACATGTCCTTTTTCCAATCACTTTATTACAAGGTTCTTGAATTAAATCCTAAGTTATCACTCCACATACTGAAATGATTAAAACAAGATGATAGACATTCTTAATCTAGTAATAGTTTATAGTGAACACAATAAGGGACAACATAATGACCATGTTAAATTACATTTTTGATTTGATCCATGTAGGGACCCCTTCATATAGATCACCTAAAGTACAATAAATTTCAAACACGTCTATAAAACACATCTAAATATCTATTAGATTTTCCCAAGTATTTTATATGTAATGCACATCATGAAAAAGAAAAACCTTCCATGGCTTGAGGCTGCAATTATCACTTACCTGTTCTTAGATGATTATACAAGATGCCATAAAAACCTTAACTGTGAAGGATTGGCCATCTTCATGTAAGCTCTCAAATCTTATTAAACTTATTTACTCTAAGAATTCATGGCATTTATCCATGAAAAAGTGGATTACATGGCATAATATTAATGAATGCATATGATGGACCGTTGGGATATGATACATGCAATAGAAATTTTTAATAGAACCATTTTCATTCGCTAAAAGGCATAAAAATGATTCATTCTTTCTAGGTTTTTCTGAGATACAAATACACTTAGCTAATAAGATATAATTTACTCGACCAAGCGTGATGCATTGACCTCTTAGTCCATAATATTTTATTTATGAAAAGTCACAGACTGAATTGCATACATAGACAATGTCCAAGCATTGTTGGACATGCTCAATGCATGTCCATTACAAATGGAGGGTGGACTAGTTACAGGGAAGAGAATGAAAGGAAAGTGTTATTGCTTGAATTAATAAAATAGATTCTTATAACTTTATTTTATTACAAATTTATTTAATTGACTATAGAGTAGTCTCAAAATGACTAATAAAATGTCCATTATCGCTAGGAAAAAGGCATAGATGACAGTTGGAATAAAATAATAGCAACATTAGCTGTATACACGATGGACTCATACATTCAGCGATAGGATTATGTTCACACAAGGCTAACTTAGTTATCTGGTTCTCTAAAAACGCTATGGTTGTTATATATATATATATATATATATATATGAAGTAATAAAAACTAGTGAGTGTTACATATTATGTGTAAATTAAAATGTAAAAATGATCAGATATATATAGCTTATACTAGTATACTGTGATGTGTGTGTATAAGTTATAGTTTTTTTGTTTTGTAAAGACCAAGTTATAGGTTCTTAAGGAATGGGAAACTATTTACTTGTATACAACCTCTAAAGATATAACTAATTGTTTCAATGAAGATTTCACGATATTTATGACTGTCTTTATTACAACTAAATAATAAAATTGGATACTATAGCAATAGTCTATGATGATAGTGTTTATTATAATATATATTATCTACTTAGGGAATATTAGTTGTATGCAGCCCATGCATAATCTATACCCAATTGGTATAAACAATTTTTGCTTTCTTAGCTATTTATGATTATAAGATATTTGATTCTTATATTTATAAGACATTTGATGATTCTTGAAATTGTAAGACTGGTAGTTTTGTGACTGAGTAGTGTACTCATATTCAATAAACTATGATATTATGGGATGTCATAGAATTTATTGTGCTTGAAAACTACAGTATAAAAGTATTTTATACTTGTATGGTACATACTATAATTGTTATGTCTAGAATCACACCTACATTTGACTTATTAAATTTATACGTGTTGGTTATTACTATGAATAACAAGATTTGTAATAGTTAGTTGACATTAGGTATGTGTGCATACAACCCTTAAGAGTGTAAAAAATGATAGGATACTTTTTGTGTTTCATAGAAACTGTGACATGCCTTGCTATATTTTATGTACTTGAATAGAAGCTTATGTTTCTATGTATTTAAGACTACTTTAAATGACTGATGGGGTATAATGTTTGTAATTTAATTATGGTGGTTGGAATTTGCATTTAGATTTGTATTACACCTAGATGGTATAAACTTTAGTCATTATTTCTAGTATGGGATAAAAAGTAATGTAAAATCATTCATATGTTTGATGAAATAAGTGTATGCTTTGATTACTCCTATGTTTAACATGTTATGTGATATGATTTCTAGTAGGATGTTAGTTGAATTAATCTTAGGGTTAATTTATGTTTACTGGGACAATATCATTTCATGAGTATGATTAACATATTTGTGTGATATCTTGTAATAGAACAGGTTTTTTATGATACACTGCATGTTTAGTTTTATAAATCTTACAACACAGGGCACTTGCTTGTTTCTCTGGATTCTCACACCATCATTATCTAACCATCCTTGAAGAGAGGGCCATTACCTGATGTGATCCGAGAAACACTTTGGGTGACCACTTGGGTGGCAAAAAATTCCTTGAATCTTGTATTGTTTTCATTCTTGGAAGTCACATTGTCGGTGACAGTTATTTCCTCGAGCCATTATGTCCTTCAGTGTTGTACTATTTTAATTTTGTTATTTCTTTCAAGCCACTCATTCTTAAAAGGTCACTGTTAATTCCTCGAGCCACTCAATCTCTTGATGTTTTAAAAAATATGTATAAATGCATTGCAACCTGAAAAGGGAAAGCAGACATCTCTTCTCAGAGATAAGTGTATGTTTTGTATCTACAATTTTTTGATTCAACAAAACATCTCTTTTCAGAGATAAGCCTATATTTGTATTGTGGTTGTTAAGTAATACAACATCTCTTCTCATAGAATCCATTGTTATTATGTTATTTCTATGCTATTGAAATATTCATCAACTAGAACTTCTGAGTTTTGGATCAGTGGTATTAAAGCGGTTTGTCTTGAGAGTGTATGTTCCTGAGGACGAGGTTAGGATACAAGAAACTTGGGTGGGAAGTGATAGAGCTTCCAAATGTTCCACCTGTGCACCCCAAATGATCTCAAACGGCGGATGACACTGAGACATCTGATCCTTTCAAGGAAATGGTGAATGAAGCCCTCCAATGGCAATAAGCGCAGATGCTCCAACAATTTGCTCAAATTCTTCAAACACTTTCGATGGGAAACTCGGGCTTCATGGCTACGCATCTAGGCTCCTCATTGAGGCAGCTTCCTTTCAGTGCCCCAACACCCTTCAAGGTTTAGGTAAATTTTGATATTCCCACATTTGAAGGCAAAATCAATGCTGATGTAGTGGACAATTGGTTGGATCAACTGTCGTCCTACTTCTCTGTAAATAAGTTCACCGATGGAGAAAAGATCACTTTTGCTCTTTTGAAATCATCATTGCCCGTGAAAAACTCGTGGGAAGTGTACAAAAAGAGGTTCAGTATGGATATCATTGGCCTTGGGGTGGAACCCACCTGGGATGATTTTATGAAAGTAGTAAAAGAAGAATACTATCCCATTGGCGCGTATGATGATCTATACATACAGTGGCAACAACTTCGCCAAGGCAAGGACCAATTTGTGCAAAATTACACAGACACTTTTCATTCTTTGTCTGCAAGACTAGGTATTCAAGAAAGTGAGAAACATAAAACTCTCAAATATCGTGGTGGACTACAATGGTACATCTGGGGGGAAATGGAACTCTTCAATTTGGAAAACATCAGTGAGGCATACAAGTTCGCAATAAAGATTGAGCAGAAGCATGGAAGAATGGATATAAAGAATCAGTCTTCAAAATGGAAAAGTGATAAAGAAGGTCAAACACGAGGCCAAAATTGGAAGCAAAAGGAAGGAAAGACTGGGAAGTGGTGTGGTTATCACAAATCTGGAACTCACTCCAAAGAAGAATGTCGAGCTATCAAATCACTGCTTTTTAAGTCACCATCCTCAACATCTACTACTCTACCTCATAAAGACCCTGTAGTCGAAGAGGTTGAAGAAGAAATTATAGATGCTAATCTTGAAGCCATTGTAGCTTCATCATATACACACGATTAGATGCTAGATGACAAGGAAAGGTTGTTTCACTCTAAGTTATGGGTGAAAGGTAAGCCTCTGCATTTCATTCTTGATAGCGAAAGTCAAAAGAATTTAATCCCTACTAATGTTGTGAAAATCCTAAATCTGTCTATGAAGCCTCACCCAAAACCATATAGTATTGGATGGTTGAGCCCAGGGAGAGACCTCCGTGTCACCCACCAATGTCTTCTCTCATATGCAATACAACCTTTCCAAGATGAGGTCTTATGTGATGTGGTCAATCTAGATGTTTGTGATGTACTCTTTGGTTAGCCATTCATGTATGATCAACATGGTATATATGAATCAAGAACTAGACGGATCACTCTCACTCTTGGAACACAATGCTACAAGGTACCAGAAGTACCACCTTCCACATTTGTTTCTCTGCTTAGCACCAAGAAATTTGTTTTCATGGTGGTCAAGCCACAAGAATCCAAAAGGGCCAATGTTACAGCCCTGACAACACAATAACAGAAGCAAATAGATACCACGTTAAAGAAGTTCACAGCCTTCCATCCATAGACTGATGGTCAGATAGAAATGGTGAACAATTGGGCCCTGCATAGTTCCATAAACTATAGTCCCCTCCACGTGTGCATCGGGAATCAAATCAAGACACAACTCCCACACCTGATGGGGAATGGTGATGCAATGGGGACCATTGCTTTTCAAGGAGGGAGGAATGATCTGGGTAACACTTTGGGTGACCACTCAAGTGGCAGAAAATGCCTCGAATCTTGTATTATTTCCATTCTTAGAAGTCACATTGTCGATGACAGTTATTTCCTCGAGCCATTATGTCCTCGAGTGCTATACTATTTTAATTCTATTATTTCTCTCGAGCCACTCATTCTTAAAAGGTCACCATTAATTCCTCTAGCCACTCAATCTCCTGATGTTTTCAAAAATATGTATAAATGCATTGTAACCCGAAAAGGGAAAGCAGACATCTCTTCTCAGAGATAAGCATATGTTTTGTATCTGCAATTTTTTGATTCAACAAAACATCTCTTTTTAGAGATAAGCCTATATTTGTATTGCGGTTGTTAAGTAATACGTCGTCTCTTCTCAGAGAATCCATTGTTATTGTGTTATTTCTATGTTATTGAAATATTTGTCAACCAAAAATTCTAAGTTTTGGATCATGATGGGATTAGTGTAGGGGATCTTTGGTCCATGGTTAATGTGGAAAATCACTTGGATGATGCTCTCCCTCCCCATAATAGTACTACTTTTGAGAAGACTCTTGAGATTACCATAGATACTGGAGAGTCTAGGGACTCATGTTTCAGGGAGCCTTGTATCTTATTTTTTTTACTTTGTATTATATTGAATTGATTATTGTAAATATTATATTGAATAATAGTAATTGCCTATTTACTATGGATTGACATCAGTGGCTATATTGTACTAGTAGTGGCTGGATATTTGTTATTACTTTCTATGATTGTAGTATGACGTGTTTCCATATATTGATAGTGATTAGTGAATATTTTATGTCACATGATTATTTACAGTTATCCATATTAGAGTATTTTTATTTGATCTATGTTTAGACTCTCATGGTGTAATTTATTATTAGTGTATATGTTTAAAAAAAATTGTGTTTTGCCAGTTAGCACCCAACAAGGTTGTTACATGATTTAGAATTGGAATTAGGTATCTAATGAAGAGATGTTCAAATTATTTAATTTTCCTTTTATTTACTAGAGATTTAAATTTATGTAGTGCAAAAAGTGGAGAACAAGTTTACATATTAGTTTACTAAACGTCTCTATTTGGTTGGCAAATTTCAAATTTAATATGAAATGACTATGGGATTCAATTGTGTAATTTTGGGTCAACCTATGTTAAACCATATTTCATTAGTAGTGATTCAAAAAAACCCATATCTCATGAGAATGAGTGGTCCACTCAACACTCATTTCATTTAGGTGATGTTCAAAAGAGTGATGCACTATAATTTCTTTTGAAGTCACCTATCTTACTATTACTTTGACTCAAGTGTGCTTAGCCAAGGAGTTTCCTCCACAATCAGTCGATTAGTTTGTAAAATTATTTTCAAAACCTTCAACAAGTGTTTTTCCTTACAAATCTTTATTTATGGATATTTTTAAATCAACATAGATCATTTTTATCGAATGATCCTTACTCTAGTACTCTAGGTTTCCAATCAGGGCATTACATGGACTGACTTTTCCATCAATTTATACTAGAGGGGAAACCTTTAGTCCATAAGAAATTACTCCAACCATGAACCCTAGCTAACCCTCTAAATTTACATGAAGACTAGGGTAAGTGTAATAAGGCTACAACTGGCCTATTCACTTTAAGGTTTACATGTTATATAACTAGGGAACTCCATAATGGATGGTTTATAAGGCACAACCTATGCTAAAGGTTTTTAAAATGGGGTTGCAAGCTAAGTGAGATTAATTATGGAGTAATCTCTAACTTTGCCTTTAACCTATCACACATCTAGGGATATGTGTGGCCATCTTGTGGCTTACATACCTCTTATATTATATTGTCACATTTCTCTATGTTCTTAGTACGGTATGTCTATGAAATAAATATGGTTAAGTAGAGTATATGTAGGAGGTAGTGGTTAGTATTTGATCATCATATTGTTAAGTCTACTTTATTGCATTATTGTGGAGGTTGCCCCCTTGAAGTGGCTCAATTATATTTTATCAAACATTATTCTCTTTTGTCAATTATTATTGAGGAACTATATATTTTGTTGTTATTTTTGTGACACAATATTTTATTGTGTAAATATCTAATTAATTTCATTACAAGTGGTATCATAGCTTCGATATGGGCAATTTTATACACTGACTTTTTTCTTTAGATCTAGTGTTGTACATCTCCTACAAGCTAATGATCCCAAAAATATAAATTGCAATTCGAGAAGATTTTTTTTGCCATTGTAGGTATTGTTTGAAGTGTTTTTTTGAAAAAAATGTAAAAAAAGTCTAGAAAGTTTTTCACATTGTACAAATTAGTAGTCATTAGATTTATCTATACAAGATGATGGCAACAAGATATTCTATTGATACAATTTTGAGGCTGAATATTTTCACCCTTATGCACATTAATAGTCATTAGATTCATCTCAGTTAGGTGATCATAATGGTTTCATCTACTAATACACCTTTTTAGGGCTGAAAACCTCCTAGGGTTTGTGCATTACTAGTACTGACACTCATAGATGCAAGAGAGGGAAAGAAATTCCTAAAACTCTTCACAAGTATGACATGGAGTCTATAACTTTTGATCCATGTGTGTTGGATGTGGTTTTACAAATTCATTCAAAGTTACATGGCATGGTGTAGAAAGATGATCTTGATGCAGTTAAAGGGATATCACAGTGATGAGAGGGGACCTGAATGGCTTGTGGGATTAAGTGCAAGAATTAATAGGTTAATTTTCCAAATTTTAACTTAGTATTTGTAAATTAACCCTCCATCACTCTAGTTTAGTTCTTCTCCTTTAAATAATCACACCACCAATCTAGGTTTGAAGTTGGTGTTGCCAAGAGTGGACTTGTGTAAGTTTGATGGTAATGATCCACTCACATGGATCACTCAAATTGAAAGTTTATTTAATCTACATCAGACTCCATATTTTCTAAAAAAAATTCATGGCCTCTTTATATCTATAACCTAAGTAGTTCATTTGGTATCAATGGTTGTGTGCTCAAAATAAAAAATAAAGGTTTCCTAGTTTCCTAGTCTATATTTTCTAAGGAACTCTAATTCCACTATCATAACAATGTCTCAAAAAACTACTTTAGCCTACTACCAAATTACATTAAATAGGGACTATAAAGGATTGTATTCATCAATTTAATAATCTCTCCTTATGTGTGGTGGACATCATTGAATGAAATCTAATTCACATATTTCTAGGTGGCCTAAAAAATAACATCTAATTTTAAGTTCGCATGTTTGGTCCTAGTTTAATACCTCAAGCCATCCCAAGGGAATGCATGGTAGAGGGAAAGAGATAATCAAATGAATACATTTCACTAATGTCCATGAACACACTTTCCCAACACCACCACTTCCTCAACCTACTAGATTAACCCCTTAATTATTTGAGGAGAAACATGCAAAAGGTTTGTGTTTTAGTTTTATTAAAAAATAGAGCAAAGGACATCATTGTGTGAAAATAAGTTGTTTTACATTAAAGATTATAATGAGGATGATGAAGATGATGAGGCCTCAGGGGAAGTTTTGGATGAACCCAAGGATGAATCTAAAGATTCTCAACCTACCATTTCTTGTCATGCACTTTCATATTTTAGTACTCCTCAACTCTTAAGGTAGTGGGTTTCCTTATGAAACAAAAGTTAATTATGTTGATTAACTCTATGAGTACATATAATTTCATCAACAATAAGTTCTCTACTCATTTTAACTATTTCATTTACCCGCTCTAGAATTTTAGGTCGTGATTGAAGATGGTGACCAGCAACTGTTCAATAAAATGCCATAGTATTAATCTTGTTATGGGAGACTACCTATTAGATTATCTTATGTTTATTACTCCCATGGAACTAACTAAAATTATTTTGGGATTGAAATGTCTCATCACTTTAGGCACTATTGATATGAATTTCCAATAAATATTCATGTATTTCCATTCAGAAAGCATGACATTTAAGTTGCATAGATCACGGGATAAATATCCATAAATGGTTAGTTCCCATCATATGAAGAAGAGTCTTGGAGAAGGTTTTGAAAGTTTTTTTTCCACTTATTTTCCATAGAGGTTCGATGAAACCAATGAGTCTATGCATCCTAATTTATCAAGGGTTTTGGATGACCATTATGTTGTTTTTTGTGACATCCAAAGAGGACTTCCACTAAGTTGACCACCCAACATCAAACCCTATAAGTATACCTATGCCCAAAAGAGTGAAATTAAAAATATGGTATAAGATATGTTAAAGGTAGGAATCATCCAACACAAATAAGTGAATATTCCTTCCCAGTGGTCATGGTGCACAAAAAGGATGACACATTTGGAGGATGTGCCTAGACTACAGAGAACTCAACAAATACACCATTAAAGAAAAGTTTTTTATTCTAATAACTGATGATTTACTATATGAATTGCATGGTGTTGTTTATTTTACTTAGTTATATCTTCGCTCTTGATATCAATATATTCAAATCCATGAAGAGGACATACCTAGAACAACTTTCGAAAGTCATGAAGGTCATTATGAGTTTATGGTTATGTTTTTCAGCCTCATAAATGCACCATCTACATTTTAGACTTTGATGAATATTATTTTAGACCATTTTTAAAAAAAATTGTGTTTTTTTTCATGGCATCCTCATTTATAGCAAAAATTGGGAAAACCATTTGAAGCATGTGAAACAACTACTCTGAGTTCTATAACATCAACTTTATTCCAAACCTTTCGAATGTTATTTTTGTGTCTGAAGTGGAGTTATTGGGTCATATTATTTCACACAAAGGATTTAAATTTGATCATAAAAATATCCAAGAAATGATGGAGTGGTAGGTTCTCAAGACCCTCAAGAACCTTGAGGGATTTCTGGAGCAAACCAGTTATTATCATAAGTTTGTCAAAAAATATGGTAGTATTACAGCCCCAATCACATATTTTTTGAAGAAAAACTCTTTCCATTAGATTGATAAATCCACCAAGGATTTTGAACAATTAAAAATGGCTATATGCACCACTCTAATTTTAGTTACTCCTCATTTTTATAAAACTTTTATTATGGAATGTGATGCATCAAGATATGGCATGGGGGTTGTACTCATACAAGAAGGCATACCTCTTACATTTGATATTTTCCAATTGAAGGGAAATAATAGGCTCAAGCCAATATATGAAAAAGAGATGATAATTATTTTACATGTAGTTAGGAAATGGAGACCTTGTTTGATGGGTCGTTATCGTAAAGACCAATCATGATACCCTCAAATAATTTTTGGAATAATGATTATCTTTGAAGAACAACATAAATGGGTGAATAAAATATTAGGTTATGATTTTTAAATAGTCTATAATAAAGTAAAATATAATGTGGTGGTAGATGCACTATCCTAAAGGAATGAATTAGTTGAGGCATTATTACATGAATGACTAATTTGTAGGAATATTGATTAGAGGAAGCAAGATCAGAATGGGAGAATGACAACATTACCAATTATTTGATTCAAAGTCTTTAGTAGTATTTTAGGGAATCAAAAAAAATATACACGAAAGGGGCACACATTATGGTATAAATATATATTATACCTATGCAATAATTCTCTCCTCAAACATAAAATCCTTCAGGAACATCATGCATCTCCAATAGGAGGTCATTCAGGATTTTTGAAAACATATCATAAAATCAAGAAAGATTTCTTTTGGGAAGGACTCAAGGGGAATGTCCATAAATATGTGGCTGATTGAACGGTATGTCAATAGACCAAAGGTGAAACCATTAAGACCCCAAGTCTTTTGTAGTCTTTAACCATTCCCTAGCCAGTGTTTGGAGGAGGTTTCTATGGATTTCATTATTGGGTTACCACATTCTAAATGTAAAATATTATAATGGTTATTGTGGATTGACTCACAAAGTATGATCATTTATGTTCATTATCACAATCATTTATTATCAATACAGTAACTTTTACTTTTCTCAATACAGTTAAAAAATTGCATGGTACTCCAAATATCATTGTAAGTGATTGAGATCCCATATTTACTAGTAATTTTTTGATTGTATTATTTGCATGTTTTTGCACCCAGTTGGCTCATAGATCATCTTATCTGTCAGGAATCTAGAACAACAAACACTACTCTGATACCACTTGTTAGGATCTAGGAGCACAATTGACTACCTTGTATAAGCAACTAAACACGAAATTAAACCAGAAGCAATAAGTAACTAGAAACCAGAAACAACATAGAATTTGAGAGACAATACAATCTTGTATCAACTCATCTAGAAAGAAAATACAATCAAGAAGATGCCACACTCTTCTCACACCTATGAGGCTTCCCACACCTCTAGGGCTCCCAGTAATTCTTGATCAAGAGTTCTCTATCTCAATTACAGTCACAACAATCAACTCAAACACAGAGTTGTTGTTCACCTCCACCAGTTAGTATCACTACTGCCAGTACACAAGTTCTCAAAGTACTCCAAGTAAATCTCCCATGAACTTGCAACAACCTGCAAATCAAATGATCTTACTTACCATGTAGATCTTCTACCTAATCTTGTACAACCTGCAGATCAACCTGATCTTACAATTGGAAGGATCTCTTCCTTGTCCTTAATCACAATACATGCCCATGGGTCTCTTAAATAGATCCCATACAAACAATAATTAGACTTCTAATTACAATAATTAGAACTGCAGCTCCAAGACTAAAATTAGTCTTTCACATGCAAACAAACACTCCATCCAAAAATAGACCAGTTCGGGAGTTGCATGCAAACGCATGCACACACAGGCTGCCGATGTCAGTGCCTGTCTAACCAATGTTAGCGGACCCATAACCGACATCAGTTATTGTGACCACTGAAGATGACCGATGTCAGTTGCGCTGCTAACATCGGTTTCTCTGTAACTCAGTAACCTTCTCCATGTTTGCATCCTGGTGAAGCTTTTAGCTCCACATCCTAACACTATCATCCTTAATTTTATGGCCAAATAGTGGTAGTCAACAAATGTCTAGAAGGGCATCTTTGGAGTTTTACTTCTAATAAATAGGATAACTAGGTTCATTGGTTACCACTTGCTAAATGGTGGTATAATACTTGAATTCACAGTTCATCAAAAATGTTTCCATTTGTGGACTTGAATGGACATCAACATCCATCCATCATGGTTCAATTTGTTAAGGAACACATTTACCATGAATAAGAGGTACTCACTAGTTTACAAGAATATTTAGCCATGGCACAGAATCAAATGAAGTAGCAAGTGCATCAACACCATAGTGAGTGGCATTTTGAAGGGTGATTGAATCTTTGTATAATTAAAAAAATATAATAAGATGTATTTGAAGCAAAAAAAAAGGATTACACTTTATCTCCTAAGTATTATGGCCCTTATCAAATATTTTAGGAAATCGGTAGTATGGCCAACAAGTTGGGATTCCCCTAGTCCACTCACATACATCTGGTATTCCATGTATCTTGCATGAGAAAGGTAAGTGGACACAAATTTTCTAATCAAACTGAGTTACCTAAATTGGATGATGAAGGTAGGGTTATTATGGATCCTGAAGAGATCCTTCAAACGAGCACTAAGCAACTATAGACTAGAGTGATTAAGGAGTATTTGATCAAATGTAAGAATCTACATTGTGAAGATGTAATATGGAAGGATGAAGCATTCCTATATAAACATCTACGTTTGATTTAATGTTGATGATAATATTGTTCTGAATGGGAGGGGTATCTTTATTTTAGTCTTAAATATGTTGAGGGCACTAGCTTAATTGTTATAAAAAATAGGGGACACCATTATGTGCCAAAAGGAACTCTAGATCCATTAAAGACCATGAAATTTATATTTTAGCTAGTAGCTCATATAATTATTATACTTGGAAAGGGCTTAGTTTTAAAACTCTTCTCATTACACACGTGCTTATAAAAGTAGTAGGTACTTTTGCTATCAAGATCATCTTAAAATTAGGGAGGTTGTAAAGTCTTATCTTATGTGGTAAGGAAATAAATTTTGTAATGATTTCTCTATTAATACCCATTCTCTATGGTGGTCTCTTGTTATTAACCTTCATATTGTTTCCCTTGATGAGGTACTATAGGTGAAAACACCCAAATTCTTAAGAAAGGGTATTCACACCATTCAAGATCTCTTTAACAGAGGTACTAGAATTTTGGTTTCTTGGTTTGAGCTGAAGGCGAGGGATTTTTTTATAGAAAATCTTTGTTAATTCATGAATATTCCATTTTTCAAAGTTGGCATTTGGTGATTTTTTGGGATAGCTGATAGTGCAGGATCACCTAAATTTTGAAGTAGAATTTAAATTTAAGGCTTGACTTGCCTAATTTTTAAAATAAATTTCCCCTTATAATTATATATCGCAAGTACCAAGAATTCCAATCTTAAGGCATTTGTCACTATATATGTGGTATTCACTTCTCGAGTATAAACTATCTCAAGTACTAATATCTGTTGTCATGCTTCTACAATCAATAGTCGATAGATAGGAACCAAGTGATAGACGAAGTAAGAAGGTGATGGATGACATAAAGAAGGTGTTAGATGACAGAAAATAGGTATCAAATGAATACAAGTAATTATCTAGTCATTATAGGTATTTTTCAAGTGATTAAAATTAGTAGTCAGGTGATAAAAACTATCATTTAGATGATGGCAACCAGCAGTAGGTTGACTACAACTAGTTATCAGATTTTTGTGTGTAGCAAATAGGTGATTGTCATTTTTATGCAATTTTGATTTGATGGATACTGTTGAGAATGTCAATCCATCAAAGAAATTTAAAAAATAGAACAACCTATTATCTTATTTCAACTAGAAGGTAAATACAGGTATAAATATTAATTTATAAATTGTTATTATTTATTCATTACTATTAGGGTTCAATAATAATTAATGTTCACAACCATTTTGCATCCAAAATCCAATAATAATACAATCAAAGATATGCCTCCATTATAAGATGTACCTGGGTATGAATACAAGATAGAGGTATTAAATATTATTTGATTTACTATTCTATTATTTATTTGCACTTTTGTTACATCTTATTAATAATTAGTCTACAACCATTTTGCATGCAAAACCTAATGATAATAGTTTTGAAGATATGCCTCCACTAGAAGATGTCCCTAGATATCAAATTCCATATAGAGGTATTAAATATTATATGATTTACTATATTTTTCATTATTTACACTTTTGTATTAATGGATAATTTTTAATAATAATTACAATATATATACCCATTTTGTAACTAGCATGCATTGATAACCCTTTTGAAGATATACCTCCACTAAAAGACATCCTAGGGTATGAAATGCCCTCACAAAATTTAAGGAAAAGTAAATTGGAGTACATTATTGTGGATGTTAATAATGAGTACCCAACACCATGCCTAATGAGATTTATACTTAACCAACACAATCTTTAGTTGAAAAAAACACTAAAAATCTTTGCAAAAGGAGAACACGTGGACAATTGGAAGGTCATGCAAGCTAGCGAAATCTATTTGAGTTAAAGATAGTCATGTGATAAATAATTTTGTTTATTTAATAGTATTTTTTATTTATAATTGATTTCTTTAGCATTATTTTCTGTTTATAATCGATTTATTCAACAATATAAGAATTTTTAATTTTGCATGCACTTTTTTAAAAAATTGTAATAAACCAATTGAAAATTTCATTAATTTATTAGATATTATTGCATAATCACCCACTAAAATTGCAAATTATTCAAACATTTTATTGATTTGAAAATAAAAAAGACTATGTACATCCATAGAAATAAAAAATACCAGTATGGAAGCCAAAATTACATAATATATTGTTTAAGAACAACTCCAATAGAAGTTTCATTATTTTTCAAAATAAAAATAGAATATAATTCCAAATAACACTAATATCACAAAACAAAAATACAATGTCAAATAGAAATTATATTGTTTTTCAAACACTTAGATGTCTGTCTCTGTTCCCTAACCAACCTAAGCATCTATTATCACATAGGTTTTGCACCTATCTTGATTTTGTAGCTTATTGTGCATATACCTAATGATACAATGGAAAAACTTCCAAAGTCGTGGGACTTTGATGAATTGAGGTTAATCTCTAGAAAAGACCAACTTCCTCTCATTAAATATGACACAATTGATAAAATACTAATTTTATAGAATTTTTGCTCCTTTAGTGTTCTTAATCTTAAACTAGGGTTTGACTGAGAAAAGAGTTTAGGAATAAAACTTGCCAAACTAAAAATGGTGATTGCACAAAATATTCTTAGTAGATTTTAATGCTTTCTTTAATGAACACAATAGAATAAAAAAATACATTGAAATTTGCTTGAGCATAGACTCATGCAAATGGGAAATCAAAGGCAATATTTGTTATTTTTCATATAAGGGACAAGATTAATTTTTTTAATCAAAAAATCTTTTAGAAGGGTAATAAATACCATAAATGAATTTATTGTGACTGAAATAAGAATTAAATATCCACAAATACTCAGATAACTCTGCATACACAAGGATCTCTCAGACAAGGAAGGCAAATCATTAGTTTATTTTCATTCTCAAGATTACATCTTGTAGAAAATACATTCAAAATGTAGAAATATATCACTAACAATAAAAAGATATACCGTACTATGGGGTCTACATATCCTTATATAAAATATCTCATAGATGAGATGTAGTTATCAAAACTTCAATGCCCAGTACAAGGAATCATGCAAATCTAAAGCTCCATGAAAAAAGAGGTGTGATCTTCTATTTTTGGAATCCTTGGACATTAAAAAATCATCTGGAAAGTAGCATGCAAGATTTGGGTGTGATCTTTAGTTTGGAATGGCATAGATTGACTTGAAATATCTTCATGCAACACTTCTCTTTCTCCATGCGTTGGAAGTGGCTCCCCATGCAAATCGGTGGCACCCAAAATGGAACTCAATGTTTCATCAAAAGATAACTTTGAAATAACTAAAGTTACTTTTTGTAAAACCCTAACTTGAAAATTACAAGTGAGATTTTTAAAATGTACAAGTCATGTCACTTTGTCAAAATGGAATTTGCAATTTTCAATACATGATTTTACACTTTTAACAATTATAACTTGTCAAAATAGAAAGTGTAATTTACAATAGTGATTTTTATAACTTTCACCCTATCAAAAATATAAGTGTAAAATACATATTTCTCTTCCTCAACAAGAGCTATAAAAGATAGTTGTAATTTTACAATATACAACTTCACAATGTTTTTATAATTCTAAATATATAATTCATGAAAATACTTCAACAAAAAAAATTAATCAATTCTAAAACTTCCTCAGCATTCTGGTCTTTCTCGACCTATAGCTTCTCAACATATGAATCATAGGCCTTAAAAATTTCTTTTATCCTATCCTCATTTGGTATGAAGGAGTAGAGGTTGGAGGCTACATAATTTGCTACTATTTCAAACAATTCCCTCCTTAGATCCTTGATTTTCTTCTCTCATATTGTCCAATGCATTCTGATAATTGATAAAGTGGTGGATAGAACTAAGGGTGAAGACAATAGTTTTTACATATTATTTTTCAACTAATTTCTTAAAATCATTTTGAACTTCCTCTACTAGAAATAGATTATCTCCATCATCTGATGGTTGGCATGATAACTTACTCAACATTCTTTCAATGTCATACATCATATCAATAGCCTTATCATGTGTAACCTTTGCTTTTTAAGTGGTCTCCGTAAGTACCCTTATCTAGAATTGAGTTGCTCTATGTAATTCTTCTTGCTCTCCATCATTCTTCAATATATTTTTAGTAAGGAGGATGTCCATGTCGATTGAATCCATAGCTGTCAACTTGGGATAATATAGATTCAAGGTTTGTATTTTTCCCTCATACTCACTGACCTATTCTCTCAAGACATTCTTTCTCTCTTAGATAAATTGATAATGTTCTATTATTATATCAATAATCTTATTACCCTCAACAATGAGTTCTTTTGACCATTCTTTAGTTTCCCTTCCCATGCTAGTAATTTTAGTCAATGCATCTATAATTACTTGATCTAGGATTTGGCTGATTGGATATGTTCAATCTAGTTGTTCTAATGATCCACTAGGATTTATGAACTTATTTAATGTAGTTTTGAGTTGATCCACCTTGTTTATCAATTCATCTTTGGTGGTCTTATCATGATCTATTATCTCAAATAGGGAGTTGTTTTCATATTAGACATCGTATTTTAACCCCTCCCTTGTTGGCCATCTAAGTGAGATATTTAAAATCTAAAAGTCCCATACCGCAAGATCTTCTTGTGGTTTGTTCAGTGGGGGAACTGTAATCTCAACATATTTTCCACTTTTTTCATCACTTAGTATTCTAGAGAATGTCTAGGGAGTAGATTTAGACTTTTTCTCTATCTCTAACAAAACAAAATCTAATGTGCTTGGGGAAATCATTTACTTTAGCTTATTTCCCATTGTCCTTGCTAGCCAAATAGGGGTAGCATCTTATTGTATGGACACTTCACCTGAGAATCAGTAGTTGATGTTGTTGCACTAGTAGGCACTTGAATAATTATATAATCTTGTGTAGATGTTGCCATTGGTTTCTCAGAAGATGCCTATGATATTCCATCTCCATTAGTTGTTTGCACATCTACATTTTCACCAATAACTTGTGTTTCTCCTATCTCCATAGAAGGTGTTGTGGAAACTGTGGAAGTGGAAGAGGTGAGGGTAATGGAAACAACTATATCTGTTAGGGGAGTGGAAGATATAAATCATACTATTAAGGGAATAGACATAGGAACTCTGAATTTGGGAAAAGGTATAATGGTGGAAGCCAAAGAATTGAATCAATCAATCAATTATGTTGGGCCACTCAAGGTTGGTAGGGTAGGGATTATTAAATGGGATGAATATGATAGAGCACTTATCTTAGGAGTTAAGATGGACAACATAACTGAAGTTAAGATAATTGAGTCCATGACTATGTACTATTGAGTGATGTTGGAAATCAATGGTGATGGAATGTAAGGAATTATTAATTGGGGACCTTGAGTGTTTACATGGACTGATTACACTAGTTGTAATGGACTTATTATCATAGATGAGGTTGTAGGAATGAGAGGTGGAATGGAGACCTAAGGTGCAAGAGGAGTGGAGACTTCAGGGGAAGGTGTTGGAGCTTTTGGAATAATATAAATAGGAGGTGGGTGAATAATAGATATTGGGTTTGTTATTATTACAGACATGGGGATTGAAGTTGTGGAAGTTCTTGATGTAGATATGTCTTCTAAAGACATGTTGATAGATTGATCTAATGGTGACCCCTCTTTACTTGATTTCCCCCTCTTGGCCTTATTTTTATTCTTCTTCTTATGATGGATCACTGACCCTTCTACCTTTTCATTTTTTATCCCATTGGGACCCTCTACTAATGGAGAAACTCCTGCTTTAAGATTTAAAATACTCTCTCTTATACCTATTATATAATTTTTTACTTGAAATCATTTAATTCTCAACCCATTGATCATTATGTTGATCACATGTGACATCTTATTAATCAAAGAGAAATAATCTAGAGTTGACCACCTAACTGGTGGCAGGGGTTGAATGATAATCTACTTATAATAATTTAGGTCCATTGAGGACACATCATCCACCAAATAATTTGGTACTAGAGCCAAATCATAATCTTTGACCTATTACAAGGTCACTCTAGAATGGTTCTTCGTTATGACTCTATCTTCATCCTCTAAGTCCTCCCAATAATCCTTAAAATATAAAACATGGAAGTATGTAAAAACTCCCAGTGTGTTGGTGATATTTACATATACATCATAATATTTCCTAGACTTCAAAGTTCCTAAGGTCATTTGGCACATTTTTGCCTTGACACACTTAGCTTTGAGGAGGGATGGGCATGTGTATCTACCAATATTGATTGGGAAGTGAATTACCAACATGTGCCTATTAGATAGAAGTTTGTGGGTCTGAATAAGTTGTCTAACCAGATCCATCAATGGCCACTTGTCACTGACATATCTGGGGAGTGTGTAGGGGCAGCCACTGAATCTTCTCAACCTTATATATGAATAAGTAGGGAAATGAATGAAATAGGAGCCCCATTTTATGATCTCTTTCCATACTACCTTTGAGAATCTCATTCTCCCTAGTTCCTTATCAAACATAATGATGATGTAATAGATGAAATCTTCATTAAATATCCTTAAGTGTTATCTACTAGCCTCTAATGTGAGGTTAGGATAGTAGTTGTATACTCTAATTATCTCTCTAGGTACTATATTGAGGCCTGGGAAAGATCTCCCTTTGG
Source organism: Torreya grandis (assembly GCA_037957365.1). Lineage (NCBI taxonomy): Eukaryota > Viridiplantae > Streptophyta > Pinopsida > Cupressales > Taxaceae > Torreya > Torreya grandis. Next base: position 3,053,145 of record JARHVA010000609.1, on the reverse strand, counting down.
ACAAATGTATACAAGGTAATAAGTTATGAAGAAATTTCTAGTCGTCTACACCTCCATAAATTTATTGTAGAGGGAATCACTTATAAACTGAGCACAATACATGTATTGGTCATTCTATTAGATGAGCCAGATGTATTGGTACATGCACTGTTGGAAACTCTTAGCATCATGACTTCTAGTAATCATATGCAACAAAATAATAATATCCCCAACTTCATCTTTGAAGTTAATCCTTACCAATATCTTTGGCAATCTAGTGGAGGCAGCCTTGGGGGCCTTAACCCATTGTCTATTTATCATTTTCTTACACCCATCTTTGTTATATTCAAAGAATTTTTGGGTTGTCTCTAGGGTATTATAGAGATAGCTATCGAACTCTGGTATAACAAATACCGAATTGATGAAATCAGGGTCTAGATTCAAAATATTTTCCCTTCTATCATTCACAACCTCTCATCTATTAGGATCATAATGTTGGGCTAGTGTTAGCACCAACTCAAGGCTTTAGACCATTAGTGCAAAATTTTCTACTTGTGAAAGTCCAAAGTCATAAATACCCTGTATCTAATCATTCTTAAACTCTACATTCACATGGGCCCATAATTCTCCTAGGTCTATATGACCTAAATCTATATTAGTTATCTCCATTATGTTTGATGATAGAATGAGAGTCACCCTAGGGCATCATGATTTAAACTTCATCTCTTTCTAATACATGGAATCTAGAGAGAAAGCTTGTAGAAAACCAACTAAAATATCTGGTGGGGTTTGTAGGTGTTTAAAGTAGGTGACAACTCCATGGAGCTAAGAAGTGTTCTAAGCAATGGTAATTTATGTAGAACTAGGAGGTGTTATAAATAGGTATATATCTCATGGGAATAGGATGTATTCAGAACAAGTCTAATATTTGAAAGGACTTAGAACCTTGTAGGGATTATAGGTGCTTGAAATAATATTAAAACCCACAGAAGTGAGAAGTATTCAAGATAGGTACAATGTCTATAGTATCTTTGAGGAATATGCTAAGGTATATTTGCCTGGTTTTGATGAAGCCTTAGATTTGACTATGAATCTTTGGGGGGAAATCCTAAGTCATCTTCGGATGAAACTTGTAAAACACAACCCTAGAAGAACCCTATATTTTTAACTAAGCTAGATACTTGGAAAAACAATAAACATGACCTTTTGAAACACTCAATGATAATAAAAAACCCAAATCAAAGGATGCAAATGAAACCCTAGATAATGAAAATAACTTTGTGAGAAATGAAAATAACTTGAAAAGATTAAACTGCAAAAAAGAATGGCAAAAATACAAGGGAATTTGTAGGAATACCGTGTAGTTCACAATGGTGGAGTTGTACTTATAGATGTGTATTAATGCATGTATTGAGGGTTGAAGGCATGGTGAAGGTCGTTAGAGCTCAAAAACCAATTATAAATTTCAAATAATTAATTAAAAATCCCTAATTTGCATGTTTAAATTTAAAAAATCCTACAATAAATGCTCTCATGGCAGTTGGTGATGGGACCTTGAGGTGATTAGAGCAAGTCCTATGTCTACAGGGTTGGGAGTTTGACTCATTTTATAAATGGGAAGGTGGAACTCCATGAACAATTTGCAATTATGAAAACTTATAAATTGTGCTTGAATTTATAGATTTCATAGCTTGGGTAGTTGGTGGGAGGCAAAACTCAAGATGCAATTTGCAAATTGCAAATTGTATTTCAAGTTTTAGACCCTGTGGGGGATGTTTGGTTTTCAAGATTTGGAGCTTGAGATTCAATTTACAAATTGCATTCTGAGTTTCAGATTCCATCGATTAGTGCTTCATAGGATCTAGAGCTCAGGAAGTAATTTTCAAAATTGCAAATTATATCTTGAGTTCTAGATTCAAATAGTTGTAAAATGTTAATGTATTGTGAGAGGTGGAGCTCAAGAAGTAAAATGCAATTTTAAAAATTGCATCCAGATCTTTGGATTATTTAATACAAAGGGAAAGTTGGTTTTTAAGCATCTTAAGGGATTTTCACAAAAATTTAGGGGTCCCCATTATGGTATTTGATGTTATGATATTTATGGGGTAAAAATATCAACAATTTTTTATCTAGTAGCCTTATAGAACATTGGGCATGGAGTCATTTTGGTTTAACAAACTTTAACCTAGTTAAGAACAAACTAGGATTTCCCTAAACAAGAACAAAATAGGGAAAATCAGAGAAAAACAACACAACTTAAGGAAACTAAAACTCCTACTAAGTTGACATATGCAAGAGAACTTATTTCAAAACACAACTAACCCTATTATATATAAAATTTTAATTCTTTGGAATGAATTCCTACCTCAAAATCAATCTTTGAGGTTTATCCCTTTGTCTGGGATAGGCAATTCTGATCCATCAAGCTTAGATAGCTTGAATGCATTATCTCCTTTGCACTGAGTTATAATGTATAGACCTTTCCATATTGCATCAAACTTGGTGTCCTTGCCTAGTTTAGCCTTATTTGCATTTTATTTGAGAACCATGTCTCCTTCATTGAAGCTCCTTTCAAATGCCTTTTTATCAAAAGTCTTCTTTCTTTAAACCTAATTTGCTTCCAAGAATTTCATTGATTGATTCCTAATTGCTTTTAGTTCCATCAATTCAACCAATCTTACTGTCATTTCATCATTATCAATCAAGTCCAATTAGTGATTGAGCTCTAGAGATGGTAATTCAATTAACAATGGGACTCGTGCTTCTCTTCCATATACCAACATAAAGGGGGAGTTATTGATGGCTCTCTTAGGAGTGATCTTATCAGCCTATATTGTGGATTTTAACTTTGTGTGCCATGTCCTCTAGTTATCCTCCATTGTTCTTTTGATAATTCTAATGAGGTTCTTGTTGGTAGACTTGGCCAAGCCATAAACTTGGAATTAATAATTAAAATAAGTAATTAGGTACACATTATGATTTATGGACCATTCACTCACTTGAGTGCCTAAAAATGCTTTAGCATTATCTAAAATAATAGTGTGAGGTACACCAAATCTTAATACTATGCCATCCATGAATTCTAGAATATAAGCCTCTATGGCATCATTCAATGTAACTGCTTCAATCCATTGTATGAAATAGTATATTGTTATGAGGACCCATTTGTGGCCTATAATTAACAGTGGATTGATCATACCAATGAAATCTAATCCCCATTGAGTGATAGTTGATCTGTTTGAATTGGTATGAGAGGGAAATCTATTAATCTCTGCTTGCTAGTGAAGTAAGTAAACTTATCATAGTTTCTTACCCATTGATGGTTATCTTTGAATAATTTAGGCCAATAATAGCCTCTTCTCATTATCTTGATGGTCATGGTTCTTGTAGAGAAATTTCCACCTGTTAGTCCATCATGAAATTATTTGAGTACCTTAGGAACTTGATCATGCTCAATACATCTTAGCATGACTCTGTTCATATCTTTTTAAAATAATATACCATCAACAGGAACATAGGGAATGGATTGGAGTTGGAAATTCCTTTTTTTACTACTCAAAGTCATATGGGTACTTACGAGTCTATAGGAAAGTAGTCATGTCATGGATCCAACTATTGAAAAGAGGTGGATTGGATGGTTGAGATATAGTTTAAGCATGTACTATTTCAGATATTTCTTCATTAGTCTTGATGTCAGAAGCTAGTTGTTCATATAATCCCTTTCCTCTTACCAACATAGTGATCTTGTTATCCACGTCATATTCCATGACCTTTGTGATCTATCTTGATCGTTGTTCATTTATCTCTCAGCTCAGTAGGAACTCTTTGACACTTTGATGACTCACCATCAGATGTATCTTATTGTTTGAGAGCATATGTCTGAACTTATTGAAAGATTTAATCATAACATATACTTGCTTCTCGATGCAACTGTAATTTTCTTTATAATATTTCAAGGATTGACTGAATAAAAATATTGGTTGTTCTAATTGTTCTTGATTATGTTGAGTCAGTAAAGCTGAGATGCTTCCTTCCCCTCCAAATGCATAGAGAATGAAATCTTTCTCATAATTTAGGTTGACTAGGGTAGGATCTTGGGAAATAGACTATTGTATGGCTTCAAAGCTATCTTTTCCCTTCTATGTCCAATTTAAAAGGATACCCTTATTTAGCATTTCAGTAAGAGGTTTTGCCATAGAGGCAAAATTTGGAACAAATATTCTTATAAAGTTGATTTTTACAAGAAAGTTTTGTATTCCTTTCTTATGGCTTGATAGTGTTAATGTAGATATAACACTTATTATTTTTGGGTCTATTATAAGACCCTCTTTTGATGCAATGTGTCCTAATAGCTTCCCTTCATGAACTATTAAAATGCATTTCTTAGGATTAAGGTAAACCCCAAATTCTCTACACCTCTAGAAATTTTTTGAAGGTGATCCAAGTGTGCATTAGTATGCTTTGAGTAGATATTGATATCATCTAGATATAATAGGATCATTTCATTAATTAGACCTTTGAGCACCATGTCCATGTCTCTCTAAAAATTTGTAACAACATTTATTAGACCAAATGGCATCTTTTTGTATGCATATGTACCCCATTTTATGGTGAAAGCAGTCTTGAATTGGTATGATTCTTGCACCAAGATTTGGTTATAGCTAGAATAGTCTTCTAGAAGTGAAAATATTTCAGATCCTAATACAATTTGCAAAATTTATTCCATGAGGGGAAGAGGATAATGATCCTTTAGAGAAGCTTTGTTTAGATCCCTAAAGTCTACAAACAGCTTAATTTCACCATTTTTCTTTCTTATAGGGACTAGATTAGCAACCCAAGGTGAGTGTTGGTTAGAAAAAATTATATTAGCCTTTATCAATTTAGAGAACTCACTTTTCATTAGGGGTTCTATCTTTGGATTAATAGGTCTTTTTTTTTGTTTGATAAGATTGGTATTTGGATCTAATTCTATTGTATGCTAGGCTAAGCTAGGATCAAATCCTCTTAAATCATGATAACTCCAAGAGAATTTATCATCAAACTCTTGGCATAACTCAACAAAATATTGCTTTTCAGAATCACGACATACCTTTCCTATTTTTAGTGTTTTGTCTTATGAGATGATCACTAGTTCATAGTCTTCTTCATTCACCATGATGTTCTTCTTGCCTTTCAGCCGATCATCTGAAGTGAAGATGTTTTCTAGTGTAACAAGACACATAGGATTTTTATTTTCAACTAGATGATTTGATCTCCATATTGGTATTGGATCCTTGGCTAGTTCATATCTAAGAATTCAATTTCATCTCTTAGAAAGTTGATAATCTGTTGATCAATGTCAAAGACTTGCCAATTAGATGCATTATCAGGAGAAGATGGCCTCACTATCAACCTTACATGATGGCTATTTTTCATCTTTATTTCTACTATTAGGTTATATTGGGATCCTACCATAGCCATATGATCAACACCTTTGTTATGTGCTCTTGGTACCACTTGAATGTTTAGAGTGGTGAAATCTTCAAACAGGTCCCAAATCCTATGTTTGTAGGATATTAATAAATTGTTGTTAGTTACCCATTTAGATATTACTTGGTGAACAATCAACTCACTATCACCAAATATTTGTAGGGATTTTATCCCTCTCTCTCTCTTTGGTCAATTGTAGGCCTCGAATCAAAGACTTATATTCAACTATATTATTTATGCAACTGAATTAAAGTTTGAAAGAATAGAATTAGCTCTCTTTTAGTGATGATATCAATACAATACTTTCACCTACACCATTTATGTTTTTCAAACCATCATATAACAATTACCACCTCCCTAAAAGATCTTTAGTTAGATTTACTAGGTTTGGGATAATTGCATTATTTTCATGGATGCAATATGTACCTAACCTTATTTCCTGTACATAGTCATAAGGATCAAATTGAAGGGATAATCCCCATTCATCTAGATGAGTATCTAGAATCTCTTCTATAGGTGTTTCAACTTCATGAGCCTCTTATTCTTCTTGATCTTGTAGTGTGTAGTTCATCTCCACTAGGATAGGATTGTATGGTTCAATATGATCCTTTATGATTGACTCTAATCTTATTGTTAATATAGCTTCATATCTTGTCCTAAGAAACATGTGAGACCAATCCGTAGATAGATATCCCCCATCTTTGTAGTGAAATCTACTAAAAGATAAATGGTGAAAGATGGGGGAAGATCTATTAATGAGATATCTTGTGATATTGACAAGCTTGGACAAGTGTGAATTATGATAGTTAGCCCTTTTATTGTTCCTACTATATGAACAATAATTGCACTACTCTCTTATTTATGGTTGTATATTTTATGACAAGGGCATCAACTATTTTCTTGGGAATCACTGAATTACTAGCCCCTGAATCTACCATGCAGTTATAAATGAGATGCTTTCCTACTATAAGTGAAAGATAGAAAAGGGGAGGCTTACCATTTTTGATTGTTTTGGTGCTAGTTTGTGGTTAACACAAATTAATTATATCATTAGGCCCCTTGGCTAGAAACTTACCTATTATTTGGAAATTCTTCAAAGCCTCTTGCAGTAAATCCCTTTATATGGTAATGGATAGTGCTTCCCACATGGTAACATTCAGATTGGTCTTCTTTATTTTATCAACAATGCTGAAAGGAATATTACCAACCTTTATTGGTGATTTTGTAGAAGCTATGTCTTATTTTATAAGATTTAGAGTTGGTATTTTCACCTTGGGCTGTCCTGTAGGTACAAAGGGTGGCCTTTACACAATGTTATTCTTTACAGGCTTTAGTACAACTTTGGAAGTTGTTGCTTGTTCCATCCTTGGGGGTTAATCACTCTATATTACTTTTTTCTTTGAATGCATGTTGGATGCCACTGGACCTCCACCACTAAAAAATTCTTCCTCCTAATTTATACCATAAAATTCATCCCCCTACCAATTTAGAAGTGTTACCTCACCTTGAGTAGGTTCTTATATATCCACTTATTGGGAAGTAAATTATTCTTGTTGTCCTTGTGTACTTGATATGCCTTGCACCATCAAATCTTGACTTATAACACCATTAGGACAAGTTTTCTAATTATGTGGTTGTGAATAGAGATAACACCACTCATACTCTTGAGATAGATTATTCTGAATAGGTACAATAGCTTTAGAAGCACCCAGTGCAGGTAGAGAATATATTTTTGGAGGTCTTTCTCACATACCTTGACCCTATGGCTATGAATTTATTTGATATGGATACCTATATCCTTAGTATGTCTACCTATTGGGTTAGTATTTTGGGTTAGCCTACTGAAAAGGCTTGTAGTTCTAGGATTTTTGCCTTTTCATTGCTACCAACTCATTGCCAAAACTCTCGAGTAGTGATTTAACCTCATATAAATCATCTGTACGTGCAGGGGTTAAAGTTGGTGCTTTACTTGGGTTGGGAGTTAAAGAAATTGTAGGTGGTGAAACATGAGTTATTTATGGAAATAGAAGCATTGGTGGCCTTGGGAACAAAAAAAATTGGGTTTGAATTAAGTAATTTCTACCCTTATTATAATCTCATAGGCATTAGGAAGTGTGGTGCTACCCATAGATTGAATCATGATAGTTATATCACTATTCATGGCTCTCAAGTAATATACGAAAGAATTATTTACAATTAGCTTGACCAACATTAGAATTCTATTCCATGTCTTTTGGAAATGGAAATTGAAGTCAGTCATGTGCTCATGAGGAGCTCATTGAATACAAGTTAACTATTCAACTAGGGAAAGATGGTCACTCTTATCTTCAAATTGGGTACATAGTGTAATGCCTAGCTCATCCAAAACTTAGATGGAGTTGGGAGTAAGACTTTTGTACCATTGCAAGGCTTTACCTTTGAAGGAGTAAACTAGAAGTCTAATTACAACATTGTCTTGTGCCATGTTCTGGACTGAACATAGATTATCAATATCTTGGATGTGTTACATAAGAGTAGTGGAAGTTTCACCAATAAAATATGGTAGGATTTTCAAATTTGAAATAAGTATATCATCATACTGGGCCAACAAGAATAGGTTGCCTTTATTGAAAGCTATAAAATTCAAATTTTTAGCCATTATAGGAGGTATGAAACTAATGGGAGTAATAGATGGAGATGCAAATATAATTATAGGATATACTTTGGGGCTAGGGATGACTAATTTTGGTCTCTTTTTATAAGGAAATGATAATCATAAAAAATCAACTCTCATATCTTTGGTAGATGATCTTGTTTGTTTGCTTGGCATACGTAATTTTTGATATTCTGAGTCTGTAGACCAATGGAGTCACCAGGTGATTTTTAAATTTTTAAAAAACTTGTATAACGCTCATTAAGAATAATACCAATATCTTTATAATTTTTTAGGTTCCACTGGACATGCCAAATAAATTTATCATATAGGTTTTGCACATGTCTTGATTTTGTAGCTTGAAGTGTAAATACCTAATGATACAATGGAAAAACCTCCAAAGCGATGGGACTTTGTAAAATTGAGGTTAATCTATAGAGAAGGATATATTCCTTTCACTAAATCTAGTACAATCGATAAAATACCAGTTTTATAGAATTTTTTATCCTTCCATGTTCTTGCTCCTAAACTAGAGTTTGACTGGGAAAAGAGTTTGGGAATAAAAATTACAAAAATTAAAATGGTGATTTCACCAAATATTCTTAGTCAATTTTAATGCTTGATTTAATGAACATAATAGATCAAAAAAATAGATTGAAATTTTTTTAAGCACAGACTCATGCAAATAGGAAATCAAAGGCAATATTTGTTATTTTTCATAGAAGGGACACGATTCATTTATTTTAATCAAACAATCTTTTAGAATGGTAATATACCATAAATGAATTTCTTGTGACTTAAATAAGAATTAAATATCCACAAATACTGAAATAACTCTGCATACATAAGGATCTCTTAGACAAAAAAGGCAAATCTTAAATTTATTTTTATTCTCAAGGTTACAACCTATAGAAAATACATTCAAAATGTAGAAATATATCACTAACAACAAAAATATAGATTGGGCTATGGGTTCTACCCATATTTATAGAAAATAGCTCATATATTATATGTATTTATCAAAACATCAATGCCTAGTGGAAGGAATCATGCAAATCTGAAGTTCCATGCAAAAAGAGGCATGATCTTCTATTTTTGGCATCCTTCGACTTTACAAAACCATTTGGAAAGTACCATAAAAGAGTTGGGCATGATCTTTAGCTTGGAATGGTGGAGATAGACTTGAAAGATCTTCATGCAATGCTTCTCTTTCTCCATGCAGCTGGAAGTGGCTCCTCATGTAAATGGGTGGCACCCAAAATCGAACTCAATGTTTCATCAAAAGATAACTTTGAAATAACTAAAGTTAATTTTTGTAAAACCCTAACTTGAAACTTACAAGTGAGACTTTTTCAACTTGTAATTCATGTCACTTTATCAAAATGGAATTTGATATTTTCAATACATGCTTTTATACTTTTATAAATTATAACTTGTCAAAATAGAAAGTGTAATTTGCAATTGTGTTTTTTATAACTTTCACCCGATCAAAAATATAAAGTGTAAAATACATATTTATCTTTCTCAAAACGAGCTATAAAAGATAGTTGTAATTCTAAAATATACAACTTTACAATGTTTTTATAATGCTAAAAATATAATTCATGAAAATGCTTCTACAGAAAGGAATTAATCAATTTCTAAAACTTCATCAACCTTCTTGTTTTTCTCGGCCTGTAGCTTTTCAATATATGCATCAAATGCCTTGAAAATTTCTTATATCCTATCCTCATCTAATCTAAAGGAGTATAGGTTAGAGGTTTTATAATCTACTACTATTTCAAATAATACCCTCCTTAGAGCCTTGATTCCCTACATTTTTGTTCTAATCTTATCTAGTGCATTCTGATATTTGATAAAATGGTGGATAGAAGTTAGGGTAAAGATTGTAGTTTTTTTAGATTCTTTTTCAACTACATTCTTGAACTCATTATGAACTTCTTCTACTAGAAAGATATTATCTCCATCATCTGATGGTTGGCATGACAACTTACTCAACATTCTTTCAATGGCATACATCATATCAATAGCCTTGTTATGTGCAACCTTGGATTTGTGAATAGTCTTTGAAAGAACACTTATCTGGAATTGAGTTGTTCTATGTAATTCCTATTGCTCTCTAGCATTCTTCAGTATCTTTTCAACAAGGAGGATGTCCATATTTATTGAATCTATAACTATCAACTTGGGATAATATAGATTCAAGGTTTGTATTTTTCCCTCATACTCATTGACATGTTATCTTAGGAAATTCTTTATCTCTTTGATAACTTCATAATGATCAATTATTATATCAATAATCTTCTTTCCTTTGGAAATGAGTAATTCTAACCATTCTTTAGTTTCCCTTCCCATTCTAGCAATTTTAGACACCACATCTATTATTTCTTGATCTAGGATTTGGCTGACTAGTTGTTCTAACTTTGGTTATTCTGATGATCCACTAGGCTCTATGAAATTATTTAATGTAGCTATGAGTTGATCCAGATATTTTTCAATTCATCTTTGGTGGTCTCATCATGATTTATTCTCTCAAAGAGGGATTTGAACCAAAATCTAATGTGCTTGGGGAAATCATTTGCTTCCACTTATTTTCCCACTATCTTTGCTAGCCAACTAGGGGTAGCATCTTGTCACATGGACACTATCAGCTGAGAATCAACAGCTGATGTTATTACACTAGTAGGCACTATAACAATTGTATAATCTTGTGTAGATGTTTCCATTGGTTTCTCAGGAATGCCTGTGAAATTTCATATCCATTAGTTGATTATAAATCTACATTTTCACCAAGAACTTGTGTTTATCCTATCTCCATTGAAGGTATTGTGGAAACTATAGAAGTGAAAGAGGTGGGGGTAATGGAAAAAACTATGTATGTTAGGGGAGTGGAAGATGGAAATGATACTATTGGGGGAATAGACATAGGAACTCTAAATTTGGGAACAAGTGGAAAGGTGGAAGCCAAAGCACATTAAATGAATCAATGAAATATGTTGGGCCACTCAAGGTTAGTATGGTATGTAATATTAAATGGGATGAATATGATGCAACACTTATCATAGGAGTTGGGATGGCCAACAGAACTAAAGTTAGGATGACTGAGTTCGTGGATATGTATTGCTCAGTGGTGTTAGAAATAAATGGTGATGGAATGGAAGGGATTATTAATGGAATGGAAATGGGAAGTGAAATTGAAGGAGGGATTGAAATTTGAGGAAGGGAAAGTGGAGTGGAAACTTGAGAATCCACTAATTGGGGACCTTGAGTATTCACATGGGCTAATTGCATTCATTGCAATGCACTTATTATGGTAGGTGAGGTGGTAATAATGAGAGGTGTGGTGGAATATTGAGGTGTAAGAGGAGTATACACTTGAGTTGGAGGTGTTGGAGCTTCTAAAACAATATAAACAGGAGGTGGGTGAACAATAAAGATTGGGTTTGTTACTATTATAGACATGGGGATTAAAGCTGTGGAAGCTCCTACTATAGTTCTATCTTCTGAAGAGATTTTGATTAGTTGATCTACTACTAAACCCTCTTTACTTGATTCCCCCTTATTGGCCTTAATTTTCTTATAATTATTTTGATAGGTCACTAGCCCTTCTACCTATTCACTTGTCTCAATGGGACCCTCTGCTGATGGAGAAACTCCTTCTAATTTAAGCTTTAAAAGCTTCTCTCTGAAACCTATTATATCCTTTTTTACTTGAACTCCTTTGATTCTCATCTAATTTATTATTATATTCATCACATGTGTCATCCTATAAATCAAAGATAAAGATTCTAGAGTTGATAACTTATCTGGTGGTAGGAGCTGAGTGATAATATACTTATAATAATTTAGGTCCACTGAGGTTTCATCATCCACCAAATCATCTACGACTAGAGCCAAATCATAATATTTGACCTATTACAAGGTCATTCTAGTATGGTCCTTCATTCTAACTCTCTCTTCATCCTCCAAGTCGTCCCAATAATTCTCAAAGTATGGAACATGGAAGTATGTAGAAACTCCCTATATGCTAGTGATATTTACATATACATCATAATATGGCTTGGACTGCCAAGTTCTTAGGGTCATTTGGCATATTTCTACCTCATCAAACTTGGATTCAAGAAGGGAGGGGCATGTGTATCTACCAATATTGATTGGGAAGTGAATTCCTAACTTGTGCCTATTGGATAGATGTTTGTGGGTCTCAACAAGTTCTTTAACCAGCTCAATCAAAGCCCACTTGTCACTGATATATTTGGGGAGTGTGTAGGAGCAGCCACTGAATTTGCTTACCCTTATATATGAATAAGAAGGCAATGAAATGAATTAGGAACCCCATTTGGTGAATTTTGTCCTCGTTGAATGTGAGAATCATGTTCTCCCTAGTTCCTTATCAAACCTATTGATGATGTAATAGATTAAAGCATCATTAACTCTCCTGAAGTGTTGTCTACTAGCCTTTAATGTGAGGTTAGGATAATATTTGTCTACTATACTTATCTCTCTAGGTAATGTATTGAGGCCTAGGAAAGATCTCACTTTGGTAAAAATGTATAAAGGTAAGAATTCATGAAGAACTTTCCAGTTCTCTGCATCTCCATATATTGCTTGTGGAGGGAATCACTTATAAGTTGAGCCTATTGTATGTATTGGGTATTCTGTCAGACGACCTAGATGTATTGGTACATCTAATTTTGGAAAATATTAGCATCAAAACTTCCAGTAATCCTGTGCAACAAAATTAAAAATATCCCCAACTTCATCTTTGAAGTCAATCCTTGCCAATATCTTTGGCAATCTGGTGGAGGCAACCTTAGGGGCCTTAAGCCATTATTTGTTTATCATTTTCTGACACCCATGTCTATTATCTTAAAATAATTTTTGGGATGTCTCTGGGGTAATTTCAAGATAGCTATCAAACTCTAGTATAAAAAATACTAAATTGATGAAATCAGGGTCTAGATTCAAAATCTTTTCCCTCCATCATTCACAACCTCTTATCTATTAGGATCATAATGTTGGGCTAGTGTCAACACCAAATTAGGGCTTTAGACCATTAGTGGAAAGGCTAATGTGTTTGGAAGTACATATTCATAAATACCTTGGATCCAATCATTCTTAAGATGTACCTTCACATGAGCCCAGAAGTCTCTTAGGTCAATGTGACCTAAATCAGTATCAGTTATCTTTGTTGTGTTTGACTCTAGACTAAGAGTCACCCTAGGGCCTTTTTATTTAAATTTCATCTCTTTATAGGACATGGAATTAGGAGAGAAATCTTGTGGAAAACTAAATACAATATCTGGAGAGGTTTACAAGTGTTTGAATTAGGTGACAACTCCATGGAGCTATGAAGTGTTCTGAGCAATGGCAATTTCCATGAAATTAAGAGGTGTTATAAGTAGATATATATTTCATAGTAATGGGAAGTGTTAAAAATAGGTCTAATATCCGTAGGGAATTAGAACCTTATGGGGATTATAGGTGCTTAGAAAAATAATAAAACCCATGGAAGTGCAAATTTTTCAAGATAGGTCAAATGTCTGCAATATCTTTGAAGAATATGCTAAGTATATTCACCTAGTTTTGATGAATCCCTATATTTAACTATGAATCTTTGCGGGGGAAATATTAAGGCCTCTTATAATGAAACATGTAAAACAAAACCCTAGACAAACCCTAGATTTTAAACTAAGTTAGATATTTGGAAGAACAATAAACATGACCTTTCAAAACACTCGATGATAATTTAAAAACCCCAAACCAAATGATGAAAATGAAACCCTAGATAATGGAAATAACTTTACAAGAAATGAAAATAACTCAAAAAGCTTAAACTGTAGAAAATAATAGTGAAAACACAAAGGAGTTTGTAGGAATACCATACAGTTCACAAAGGTGGAGTCATATTTGCAGACATGGATTGACACATGGATCAAGGGTTGAAGGTGTGGTGAAGTTCATCAAAGCTCACAAACTGATTAGAAATTTCAAATAATGAATTAAAAATCCCTAATTTACATGTTTAAATAGAAAAATCCTTGCAATAGATGCTCTCATGGCAGTTGGTGGTAGGACCTTGAGGTGCTTGGAGCAAGTCCCATGTCCACAAGGTTAGGAGTTTGACTCGCTTTAGAAATGGGAAGGTGGAACTCCATGAGTAATTTATAATTTTTCAAAATTACAAATTAAGCTTGGAGTTCTGGATTTCATGGCTTGGGTAGTTAGTGGGAGGTAGAACTTAGGATGCAATTTGAAAATTACAAATTGCATTTCAAGTTTTGGATCTTGTGGGGGGTGTTTGGTTTATGGGATTTAGAGCTCAGGATTTAATTTGTAATTTTTCAAATTACAAATTACATTCTAAGTTCTACATTATACTGATTATTGCTTCACTAGATCCAGAGCTCGAGAAGTAATTTACAATTTGCAAAATTGTAAAGTGTATTCTGAGTTCCAGATTTTACCAGTTATATAAAGTTAATGTATTATGGGATGCAGAGCTCATGAAGTAATTTATAATTTTGCAAATTACAAATTGCATCTAGAGCTCTAGATTTCGTAATACAAAGGGAAAATTAGTTTTGGTATTTCAAACGATTTTCATAAAAATTTAGGGGGTCCCCCTTAGGGTATTTGATGTTAAGATATTTTTAGGGCAAAAATATCAACATCCACTTGGATAGAAGTAGTGGCCTATGAAATGATCCCTAGCTCCATAAGATCTTTTGTTGTAGTATTGATATTTTCAAGACTTACACTTTCATCTACAACAACATCTCTAGGTGATAGAAAGGAAGGGTTCTTTCTAGATTTCTCTTTAAATAGGATTTTAGGGTCCAAGTCATGTTCTTTACTGATTTTCTTCAATTTATTATTATGCTTGTTCATTAAAGAAAATTTTTCCTTGAAAGAAATGGCTACAGATATACTTTTGTGTGCACTCTTCAAATGCATGTCAAAGACAACAACTTGATTCTTCAAATTATTATATTTTTACTATAGATGAGGAAGAAATGTTAATTAGTTAAAAATCATAAAATAAATTTTATTAAATAAATTATAAACATAAATTTATCTTGGCTTTTTCTTTTTTCACATTCACAATATCTACAAGGCTTTTGTTTTTCCTCCCTTTGTTGTAGTATGCTTGGCATTCTGTGTTAAAATTTTCAATCCTATTTAGCATTATATCAAGAAAATTATCATTAAATTTTTTATTCAATGCAATAGTACCATAAACTGCCTAGTTGAATAAAACATCAATTTTTATAGGTTGATGTTCAACCACTGCATACAACTAATAGCGTTGGTTGTGGTTGTGAAAACATGCATTTGTTTCCTATATCAATACTTTTACCTTATACTCCCATGTTCTTAATTCATCAAGGTTAGTAATAATATAGTCTTTAACAAAGGCCTTATTACTATCTGCCAATAAATTAAATATTACAAAAAGTGTGTCGGTCATCATTTTGTGGAGTTTCCTTAGGTGTATTATGCTACGTGGATTGTCATGTGTATACTAAGGTTGTGATTAATCTGTTGGCTAGGCTCCTATATTATATCATAAGGATTAAAATATGGCATGGAGATGCCACTATCAATCCCCAAGAAGTCCTCATCAAGATCAATAGTTTTAAGAAATGTGGTGGTTCTCGACATACTAGGGAAACCGTCAATCAAAAAATTTAAAAACTTTGATGTTGTAAATTGCAGTGTGCCCCCACTTTTTAATAGAAATGTTAAATGTTTCCTTCTTCCTATATTTACAAGGTGGGGTGGTGGTGGTGGTGGTTGGAATTGGAAATCTCTTCTTAGAGAAGGAAAGGAAGAAGGACCTATAAATTGGATTAAAATTTCAAAAATATCAATCCTTTATTAACACTATTAATTTCATATGTCCCAATCATATGCCATTTATAACATGAAGTGATAGATTTATGTAGTCCATGTCTATCACACTTGCTCTGTACACAAAATCTTCTTTCGACCTAGTTGGTGATCACACTGAAGATGACATGCATTTTCAATTTGAAAATGCAAAACTAGTGCCTTTGTGATCACAGGTCTGAATGAAAATTGTTCATTTGGTTGTAGTTATTGAGGCTATGTTTCTAGATGAAAAAATATATATTCTACAGCTCACAAAGCATTAGGCTTATATTTTGTACTTACCTTGAACCATCTATTATCTCTTTAAGAATACAAAATCAAGCTCCTTGATTATGATTTATAGTTTATACTCTACTTTATTTAGAGGTATATTGATGATTTTATTCCCTTGGTGCACTTCTAACTGATTGTGAAGTGTATTCATTATCATCTAACCATCATAGGTCTAATTATTACCAATTAATGCAGGGTAGAACTTTTCATTACTCTTCATGTCAATCACTTCAAAATCTCCTTGCAAGTTTAATTTAGCCACTTTGATTTCCATATTTTCATGTTAGCCAATAGTGTCCACCCTACCACATCTATAATGCTTAGTGTTACTAGACTATAACTAAGTATTGGTTGTCCAATAGCTTGCCAGGTAGATCAAGGAATCATACTGACTGTGTTACCAAAATCAAATAAAACATTGGGTACTTCATATCCTGTTATCTCAATATCCATGTGGGAGTCAACATCCTAAGGTTTCTTAGACTTTACATACTTAACTACCTTGTCAATATGTTGTTGACCTCATTATGCTCACTATAGCAAGTTATGTAGAATCTACCCCTATATTATTCAAACAATCTACCCATACATCTACACATCGATGACTAGACATAGAAATTTACTAATTTACAGTGGGAATTAGTTGTGTTACAACTTCAAAGACATTCTTAGTGATGTCTTCTTTTAGTTCATGTAGAGCTTGAAAAATATTCACATCATGATTTGGAGAATTATAAGAATTATAGTACATACTTTGTGGTCTATATATTGTAATAGATGCCATTTTGATGTCACATGTCCTACTACACTAAACATGTCATATAACTCTATTTTGATTTTAGGACAATCATTCATTTGATGCCCTTCTTTACCACACTCCATACAACACAAGCCTAGCTTAGGTTTATTACTTTCATGAAATTCATCCATTCTTCATATAAAAGCATCTATTTTCATCTAAATTTTAGTGTTAGTCAATGGGGCATCTCCATAACCCTCAATTTCTTTTACCCAAAGTGCAGTTGTCCATGCATCAACTTTAATAAGTAATTGTGATTGTGTAATGATAAACTTAATCCTTGATAGCGGTCCCTCCACTAACCAAGAAACCTTATCTTTATCCTCCAAAATGAAATCAACTTTATTCATTACATCGAAGAATATAAAATCTTAATACCATACTTATTCCCCACTTCTTTGTCAAATCTCCTTAAGATCTTGAATGATCTAACTTGCACACTTCTTCATTTTAAATTTTATGATTAATTTTTCTTTCATATGTTTAAGACTTAGGTAATGAACATCTATTTTGTATATGAATTCTAGAGCATGCCCTATTAAGGCCTTGATGAGATCTCACTTTTTTGGGATTCTTTACTTTTAGGTGGGCATAAATTTCCATAGGCATGTGTCAAAGTGGTTAAGAGTCCAACATGTGAGCGTGCTAACATTTCACATAAAAAGAGGTTCTCATCTGCTCACTTGAAGCACACAATGAGGGATTGGTTCCCACTAGTTTTATCACAAGATGGTGTGTTTGTCCAACTACTTTGACATGGGCACTCGAACACATACACAATACTAAATCATTCTACAATCCATATCTAACTTAACACATGTTCATTGCCCAATGATCAAAAATAAAAAAGATGACATAAATGATAACTAGCAACCTTAACTCAATTAGCTGAAAAATGGCATAAATGATAACTAACAACATCAAGTCCATAATTATTTGAACAATAGTATTAAGTCAACATAAGCTTCATTCATCATACTCATAAGTGATCTCAAAGAATACATAGTTCCAAAGTTACAATGTAACTAACAAACACCATCAATAACATGCAACTGAATAACAACATTACAAAGTAGATTATAGGGGTATTTATACATGGTTTTCCCTAACCAAGTAGTTACAAAAGAAAATACACTCAAGGTGAATCACCAATTATCGTCAATACATTTGAGTTGTGGCAGTCATTTACATTAAGTTCCTAAAGACGAGTGATCTTTTCTGCCCCTATATTCTCTCTTCAGTGTTGGATCCTCATCATCGAATGCCTATCTTCCTATGGGCTTATGGTAGATTCACATTTGACTTATTCTCTTACATCCCTATGAATCATTCTCTACTTTTGGCACATCCCCAAGTCTTTCTCTAAGTTCTAAGTCCTTCATTCTTAGGTTCTCTGTTTAACATGGACATTTATTCTATGAGACTTGATCCTTCCATGCCATGGAATCCCATGCCACAATATTATGCATCATGTTTCTCTACACTTATTGTTCCAAAAAGGCACTTAGCCAAAATTTGGGCCTAAAATCACCCCATACTAAGCCATTACTTCATTCTGAACAAAGCATTATTCTCAACCTCTACTAAAAACTCTAGTCTTGTCTACTCAATTTGATTTTTGACACCTTCCCAATGGTTCAAGGTGTTTTATAGCTTGGCCATTATTTCTTTTGCCACTATTTTTAGCTTCTTAGTCTCCTTAGGATGTTCAAGACATTCACTTGCTTTATTGACCAAACACTCAAGGGATGTGGAAGCATCCTTATGAATTCTTTCAAGCAAAGTGACCTCAGTGACAACCTATCCTCAGATTGACACAAAGTTTTTATTTATTTCCTAACGGTGAGTGATTATTATGTTCTTCATAGCCTCCACATCATCAAATGCTTTGGTTCCCTCTGTGTGGTATTTTATTTAAAAGTTGTTATCCACTAACTATTGTCATTGAAGATCTTCCACCTGGAGCCTAGCTTCTAAATTTTTTTAGGCTACACCAGCTTTTTTAAAACCCCATCCAAAATGTGAATAGTGTCTCCAACTTTATGCAAAAATATTTTGCATAACTTTAGTAATTATGTGAATTATTCCATTTCCCAAGTCTATTAATTTTGGGGGTCAATATGGTCCTTGCGTCATTTCAATAGAAACTCTACCAAGGTCTCTAGTTTATCTACTGCCTCACTAGAAAGGGGCACTACATCTACAAACACTGGTTCTTGGCTCAAAATTACTTTATAGATGTTCAATGTTTTCACCTTGGCCATCATTTCAATATCTAACTGGCACTTGACCTCAGCCAATTCTTGTTCAAGTTTCATTCTTGCAGTGACCTCATTCTGATATAAAATAGCCATTTATGCATGTTTATTTTGGGCTTACCAACCATCAAACTTAGATAAGGCATTCTGCCTTATGACCTCATGTGCTAACTTTAAAAGTGTCATGCTATCATGTCTCATTGTAAATTATTGGGGTTCTACTTAAATGGTATCTGAAAGTGCTACCACTTCCATATCCAATACAAGGTTACCTGAAGGCATCTCAAAATGGTGTTCTTCATTATAAATATCATGGGAGAGTGACAACTCCCATCAAGTCTGTTTGGATGCATCCTGTAGTGTAAAATGTGAAAACATGTACAAAATCTTATCAAACACTCCCCTATGATATTGGGTGTGTAGGGTCATGGTTGCAATGGTTTTATCTAGCCTTTGGATGAAGTAATCAATTAACTCTTTCCCCTTATAGGGATCTCGCTTGAGTATTTCAACATCTGTATCTTTGTTATGGTGGCTATCCCCAATGTCAAACTCACTTATTCCCAAGGCCGTGTCAGAACCATCCCTCTCTTCACTAATGATATCTTCAATTTCCACTGGTGCCTCTTTAACAGTGGTTTCTTCATGTTGCGCTAATGAAGGTGTTTTCTCAGAGTCCAGGGTAATTTGATCTTCTCCTTATTTTGAAACTTGTTTTTCACTGTCTCATCTAGGATATCTATCTTATATTTTAAGTCACCATCCTTAGGCACCAAGGTTTCATGTTCCAAAGGAACAATTTATGATGTTGGATCTAAGCCTTCAGGTTGATTTACTAGTGGAATTTCCTTGGGGGTACTGGGTTAGTCCTTTTTCACTTTGTATGCTTTGGTTGGCCATTGGTATTGAGATCATGCCCTTGATGTTTCTAATTATTCTTATCTATCACTAGTGAAGGTGGGATTGTCTCTTTCTCACGTTTTACACTCCATAATGATTTCTTCTTGGGTTTCAACATGTAAAACAAAAAATGAATTGAAACTAAAATTTGTTCGACCTTGATGTTTGTTTTATATGAATCTAACTTTTCCCTATACACCTTCTTCATGGGGTATATGTACAAGTGGTAGATGGTGTGAGTATCTACATCAATATTCTTAGTAGTAATGTTCACTAGTTATGCATCATAAATTTAGTTGATGTCATTCATGCAGTACCATGTAATGAAAGCATATGGTAATTTTGGCCATCTAGAGAACTCTCTATAGGGATCCATCTATATGTGCACTAAGGAAAAGTTGTACTTCACTGTAAACTTTGCTTAGTCATCAACCTATCCAGATAAGTCCTTTGGAATGTGCCACTCATTTCCAAAGGCTTTGTTTATCCCATCATACCATCACATCATTTTGATCTTATGGGATGGAATTATTAATCCAAGGCAAGTAAATGCTTTAAACCGTACTATAGGGGACTTATTTTTGGGAGTGTACACCTATTTCAATTCTCTAATGGTGTATTCAAGTACACCAATCTTGTCAAACACCAGTAACAAAAGGAACATACCCCAAGTAAACTTTTGGTTTGGTAGGTGGTGGGCTTTCTTTGCATCAATGATAATCTTATTAGTGAAGTAATACACACAATTGTACTTTAATCCCATGGTAGCTTATTGAGTGACATAAAAGTGGGCCATATCCACCTATCAACACCTTCAACCTGGGTCATGATGACATGTGTGACCACCCTAAGGGTGGGAGCTTGGAACCTTCTTATATGCATAGCATGGCCTTATTTTTGATACTCAAGTGACACAGTAGCCTTTTTGATCTATTCTTGGCCCACGCTTGAGCATTGCAACCCTGTGACTTTGCTTATCCACTTCAATGTAATCTGCATCTAGTGCCCAACAAAGTAAAAATAGTCTTCATGCACTCATGAAATCAAAAACTTTACTACTTCAACTAGCTTCCCAAAATACGATAGATTACATAATTAGAAGAGTCCTACATCATTGAGAGTATTAAAAACACTCACGTTATATACCATCTCATTCTTCATGTTTTGGTGTTTTACCCAATAGTCACTTGTGTTGTATTTCCACTTCATTTCTAGGTTGGTGAGGGTTATAATAAAAAACATTACAAGTGGGCACATTTAATACCTAGTTCTCTACCTACATCACTACCTTTAGGTATTGCATTTTCTCGACCATCAATGGGGGTGGATGGCATATGGAAGCCTTCTTATTCACCTGGGGCACCATTCCTAATTTTTTGTCTTCCTTGTATTACTGTGATAACCCTTCTAAGCATTCACCAAGATCTTAAGGTACCTCCTTTCTAATTAACACAAGTTGAACACCCACACTCTCTAACTCTTCTTCCTCTAGTGTCACAGGTAAAGGCTCACTATGCTAGGCCTTTTTCTTTGGCCACATCACCCTTTGAGGAGCCTAAGGGTTGAGGCACAACTGTCTAATCCTCTAGAAAGAATATGAAGCTGTTTTATTATCCTGCTCTGCTCTCCTACTTCAATGCCCTCTAATGGTGGATGTTGACCTCTCCAACATGCAAATCTAAAAACCTACACATATTTACACACCTCCCAACACTCTAGCTATTTATCACAACTGTTTCATTTATCAATGCTTAAAAATAATCCCAAATAATTAATTTTTACTCATTTGGAAGCTTGAAAATCACTCTTGTAGAAACTCAACAATGCTCCTTTGGATCTATAATTTTGTGAATGTGAGAATAGTAAAAAGTGGAATAACCTACATTTAACATTTTATAGATTTGAGGGGTAACTTGAATTTACTACCCCACTACCTATTCCATCACTTCACACTATAAATTTTAGTAATGGTATTGCCACGATATATATTTGGCATTACCACTATTTTCCTTTTATTAAATACATGTCCCATCCTATGATTTTTTAGAACTGCATGATAGCTGTAAAGAATTCAAAAAAAAACCATTTCAAAGGTGAGAATCTCACTTCTTTACCTTGACTAGCTTAGTGTTTACATGCCACATCCTACATACCCCTTTGTCCTTACACTCTTCCATTTACGTGACCCTATTCCTATAGGCATTCCTATTGACCATTTCCTCAACACTCCATAGATTTTACTTCTTCTACCCTAACCTCACACTAAAATTTATTTGTGGTCCTCCACGATATTATAAATAAATACAAAAAAAAAGTATTGACCCTAAAACTACTCAAGGATGCGTAACTAGTGCCATGATTTATTAAAAATAATCAAAATCCTAAGCTAAGCTAGTGGCATACACTTTATTACTAAAAAGAGGAAGACTATTCATAATAGTAGGGCCTCAACTGACTACCATTGAAATGGTCAACAAGGAATTGGCCATCTTGTCACTTAAATATACATGAATCGATGGGATAGATACTATGAACAATTAACAGGCCATCCTAATGTACATGAAGATTTATTAAATGGCATATGAACTTGGAGTGGT
Organism: Torreya grandis; assembly: GCA_037957365.1. NCBI lineage: Eukaryota > Viridiplantae > Streptophyta > Pinopsida > Cupressales > Taxaceae > Torreya > Torreya grandis. The sequence continues at coordinate 3,030,342 of JARHVA010000609.1, read as the reverse complement.
ATACTAAAACATGCATACCTAGAGAAAAGGTCTTATTCTTCAAATGGCGATCATGCCAAACCTTTAGGTTTCACTTCTCCAATCCTTGACTCAAATGTGTGAGAATATGGGTCTCATCCATCTATAAAAAAGTATATAGGTGCTCTTTCAAGGACTCTTCATCATCCAATTGACCAACATGCATAATACAAAGAGAATGGACAAATAACTCAACTAGAATAATGACTTCAGTACTAAATACAATATTGAATGGTGAGCTCTTGTTTAACTATTTGCAAGTGGTCTAATATGCCTATATCCCCACAGACACATGATCATCCTAGTCAATACATCCAATATTACATACTTTATCCAAGGTATTACCCAAGATCTTGTTGAATGCCTCGTTTATACCATTGCCCCAAGGATGATAAGGTGTAGTTTTATGGTGCATGATCATGAATTTAGAAAAGAAGATATATATGTTTTCATAAGGAAATGGGTTCCTCAATCACTCATCAAACTTAATGGACATCCAAACCGTGTAATGATATTCTCCTAGATGAACCTTGCAGTAGTGGTAGTGGTACAATCCCTAGTTAGTGCAGTTTCAGCCCAGCGAGTAAAATAGTATGTAGTAGTGATAACATAAAACACGTTGGTATGCCTCCCCATTGGGTTAATGGGGCCAACAAATTCAATATCCCACTTTTTAAAGGCTTCTTATGACAAGATATGATGAAGGGGCATAACATCCATTATGTTTGGCTTTCCTACACACTGTTAAATGTCACACTAGCGTAAGGTTTAGCATCTTTAAACAAGGTATGACATCACAAGCCAACCAAAAGGACCTTCCACACTATAGCTTCACCAACATAGTGTCCATTGAAAACACCCTCATGAACTACCTTAATGTGCTCATGTTGCATGGCACAATGGCATAACACGTCATCCTACCCAAGCTTATAAAGGTCATGCCCTATAAGTTATAATGGAGTAACATGAACAACCATCTGCTTATCTTATTGAGTGTTAAGGTGAGATGGTGTTGAACCTATATTCAAAAAGGCAATGATATATTCTAACTCCTTAGGCACGTGTGTGACTTGGAACAATTTCATGTCAGGTACATCATCTTCAATGGCATGTACTGGCTTACTAGATTTAATGCATAAAGATGATATGAGCCATAGTTGACCTTGGGTTTCACCATTACTAAAAACTAGAACTCTTTGAATAACACAATCCAATGAAAAATGTGCCCATGTAATACTAGCTTATTTACTAGGTACTTCAATGCCTTATGGTCTATGAAGAAGATGAATAGACTGGCCAACAAGTAATGACAAAACTTTTTAAGGGCATCAACCATGGATAAGGATTCATAATCTGTAGTCACATAGTCCCATTTAGCTAGAGTAAGATATCTATTTATAAAATAGATAGGGTGATCAAAGTTTCCCTCACTAGGTTGAGTAAGGATAGCATCTATCACCATGCTAGGAGCATCGACATAGATGTGAAAAGGCTTCATCTAGTCTAGAAACTAGAGAATAAGGGTTGTAATAAGCTTATCCTTGAGTGCAAAAAATGCTTTCTAGTGAGCATTTATCTAGACAAACTGACCATTTTGTTTCACAAAATCATCTAGTGGCACAGTAATCTTAGCATACCCATTAATGAACTTCATGTAATATTTAGTGTGTCCTAGGAAAACACATACCTCTCACTAGGTAGTCAGTGTTGGAAGGTGAAATATAACAACAATCTTGGATGGATCTACCAAGAGTCCATCATGACATATATCATTACCAAGTGAAATTCCAAAGGGGGTAAAACACACACATTTCTTCAAATTTAGGGAAATCTAAAGGTTTTGACAGTGCTCAAGCATTAGTCAAGATTAGAAAAGTGGCCCCACACTAAGATATAAACAGTGCAATCATGAAGATATAATTGAAGGAACTTATGAATAAAGTCCTTGAAAGCATCTACTATGATCCAAGAGAACACACTAGGAGTATTTTTCAACCCAAATGGAGTTACATTGTAAGCGAAGGATCCCCACTCAATTATAAATGTGGTCTTGAGTTTATCCTCTTTCATGATCTAAAATATATGGTATCAAGAGAAGCCATTTATAAAAGTATATATTTCACACCCAACTCCTCCCTCTAGTATATCTTCAATGAAGGGAATCAAAAAAGGGTTGGTTATGCAATTAGCATTGAGTACCGATAATCTAAATAGACCTAAATGCATCCATCCTTCTTGATAATAATAGCCATGGGATTCACCCACTCAAACTTGTCTGTAGGAGTAATGACTCATGTGTGTTACATGCTATCGATTTCTTCCTTGATTGGAGCATGCAAGTTTGGATTCATATGATAAGGACTCTTCCTAAAAGGTCTAGCACCATCTACCAACTTTATGTGCTTATTACCTAAGTAAGAATGCACTCATTTCCTTTCATTATAATTCCATGGGAAGACATATTAATGTTCTTTTAAAAATTCAAACACCTTAGAGATATTTATATCAGACCAATAGTCTCCCATAATAACCATCCTGAGCACTTCCTTCATGCCAATATTTATTTGAATAGTCTGGAGTAGCTCTAAGTATCGGCATTATTTATCTTTGATGGTGTCGTGAACATTACGTACACCATACTCCATGTGCAAAGCCAAATGATCAATAGATGGGTCAGGTAGATCAGAACTGACACCTTCGTGTACTTGGTACATTAGTTTTTATTTACCTTTATAGATTTGTTCTTTTAGTACATGGTCTAGTGTAGGTTCAAGTGTGGAGATGATGCCTTTGCATTAGATTCCTATAAAATAGTCAAGCTTTCCTCCTGCATGCCATATATGCATCTAATCTGATCTTCAATCAGGGTCAGGTTACCTACTATAGCCTTACATATGGCTTATAATATGAGGCATAAACCCATCCATGGATATAAATAAGATATCATAGCAATCATGTTACTCTTAATAAAATGTCAAGAATTTATTTCTAGGTGGTGCTCTTCATGGACATACCACGCTCTAGCCTAAGTGAGTAGAGCATCACAGAATGCATGAACCTAGAGGTACTCAGACACAAATGTTTCATTCATCATCCACATAGTCTCATAGGTTTCAAGATGAGGTTCAAGAGCTCTAATGCCACTATAATTTATGGTACCATGAATGTTATTATAGTCATGAAAGTGATGGTGTAGAGTAAAATGAACCCAATCCCAAGTAAGTAAGTTTGAAAGATGAGTTCTCCACCACTAAGTAACTATGCCATCAAAAATATGTATAATTGATCAAAGTTTCCCTCATAAGGTTGATTAAGGATAACACCTATCACCATGTCAGAAGCATCGATATAGACATGAAAAATCTCCATCTAGTCTAGAAACTGAAGAATAGAGGTGGTAATAAGCTTATCCTTAAGTGAAATAAATGCATGATAGTAAGCATGACGAGTGTCATTTAAATCCTCATTTAATCAATATTCAATTGATGTCATATCAACAAGGGCTGGTGTCAAAAGCTATCTGCAGTAGGGTATAGGATGGTAGATCTACAAGTTTGCTTATGGTGGTGTTTGATGGTCCTATTCTAACTTTTGACTAATGAAAGAAATGTGTCTTAAACTACTTGATTCACTTTTTTGCTGAAAAAGAAAAGATGTAACTATTTAATCAAATAAATCCACTATTTTTATTGAAAGTAAAATCACACTCCTATTTACGTTTGCATGGAAATGGAGACGTTTAACTAAAAAAGGAAATTTGCTTCACACATTTGCTTTAAAAGAAAACACACTTTACTTAGAAAGGAAATAAATTTGGAATAAGGAAATGCCTTTTAAAATATGAATTTGTTTTGATGTTTTTATGAATGAATGCAAACATTAATAAGATTCTAATTAGTTATAACAAAAGGTTAATAGAACATAGCATAAGTACCATACACAACTCTTGGTTCCAAAGAGAGTGGGCCATTGCTCCTCTCAGACTTAGAAACAAAGATTAATCAATGCCAGAAACTGAAGTAATAATTCATAAAACTGAAATGATTACAATCTAGCTAAGACCTGTAATATGCTTGTACATATCTTTCCTCTATTCTCTAATAATTTTTAATGACAAAAGTCTTACCTTTTATACTAATACAATCAACTCAAAATAAGATGCAAAGAAATAGGATTCCTTGGTCGATCCACTCATCCAAAGATAGGAGATTGGATTTCTAAGAAATCCAATTATTCTGATGAAATAGATATACTATTTTATAATAGTCCTAAGATCCAAATATATACAACTTTATCAAAAGCAAATCCTACAAAATAACAGGTGGGTATTTTCCTCATTTGTCTCCAGTTGGAATGATTCTCTCTCACCTTATATGGCCGTTAGCTTCCCTATTTGTAGCTTTATCTTTACATAATCCATGGAATTGACCTTGTAGAGTTAGTAGGAATGAGCCTGTGAAGTGCATAGAAACAAGCCTGCAGAGTCCGTAGAAACAAGCCTACAGAGTCCGTAAAAACAAGCCTATAGAGTCCATAGAAAAAAGCTTGTGAAGTCCGTAGTTATGCTGGACGGAGATCAAAATTAAAATTTCACTATACATCACCTATGTCTTCTTCTTGAAAATTCTTCACAAAAAAATCACTAAAACACGTTATGTATTAGACATTAATGACAAAGCAAAGGTTTAGTCTTTGGTTCAATATAAAAAAGACAAATATCTACTTTCCATGTAATAACTATCTAACAATCTATGATTTTCATAAGATAATATCCTTAGAAAGATGAATTGAGGGAAATAACATGTCAATAATGAGCCATATTCTAAGCTCATCATCTCCCTAAGGCTTTACCTTTTGCAAGTCCCATTTCAAACATCTATTAGTGTTCATAGCTCTAGCATTTGCTTTCCACACTCTGACTCAAATCATAGTCATCAAATTCATCTGTTATATGCTTGTCTAAATTTCTTGTAAGCCCCTGATGTTTTTAAATCATTTGTTTCCATATATTGAATTTCTCCTCTGATTGTGGAACCCAACTCTACCATCCTAGAATAGGTATGATCAACAAAGGGGGTCTATATCTCATGCCAATCTATTTATTTTCTCCTTGAGAGTTTATTGCCTCTATTAAAATTTTCAAAATTGAGGAAGCTCTCCTCATACTCCATCTTAAGTTATTGGGAGACATGACCTCTCATCTTTTAAGAGGCACTGAAAGTTGGTCCCACCTTTGCACACATGCAGTCACCACTGAATCAAAACTTTGTTTTGAAAACAAGTCAAAAGAAATAACACAATCATATAAAGCTTGTAAATAATGTGTTTTAACTTCATCACTTAAGCAAGCACAATTAAAATTTTGTTTGATCAATCTGGGGATAGAAAAGGCTAGTCTGATACACAATCCTGTAGTCTTAGCATGATTTATATACTCCTCAAATCTACTCTTCCATGCTAATTGATTTTTGAATGTAGAATGCAATGCCCTCAATTGAAATTCTCCTACATGAAGGTTTATTAAGAACTTATTGTGCTTATGGTCTCCTATGATCAAATCATACAAATAAAACTCACAAAGTAAATCCTGTTGATCAGGTTCAGCACTATAGAAAATTTCTAGAAATATTGTTGGCTATGAAATCTTATAAGGAAAAGGACAAGAGAACCTCAGAAGCTGCCACCTATAAAATTATTCAAATAAAAACAAACTATATGCAAGAGAAGGATTCCTACATGCTAAAAGAGATTCCCCTAATTTGCATGCATCCTACAAATTTTCTTCTAAATCTTGGACCTTAGCTTCTAATTCTTTCTTTTCATTTTCCAATATTTTATTTGAAGAAGTTGCAACTTTGTTTTCTATTTAAGTATGTAATATTCTTCTTTAATTTGATTTAGCATTTGTAAGGTAGGAATACTTGGACAACTTGTTTGACAACTTAGGTCAACAAATACCTTAGGAGGAGAAGGTGCTTTGGAAGAGTTTACCAAACTCTACAATCTCTTATTTTCCTTCTTTAGATTTTCTACATATATCTAGAGGTCTATTTTTTCACTTTCATTTTTCTTTATTGTTTCCTCTAATCTATGGACTTCTGTTGCATGATTGGTAGATGTTGTGTCCAATTTTTACACCAATAATGAGTTGAGATGATCCTTATTTTGTAATTGACTGATCAAGTTAGCAATGTTAGTTGTTTATTGTTGCTCTAGAGCTTGAGCTTGAGAAAGCTTAAAATTTAACTACATAACAAGATATTTAGATTAGAGGACTCACCTTTCTCATTTGTGCATACAATTTTTCCTTTATTCATTACAATTTCAATTGAAACATGTGGTTGTCCTGCCATACTTGATTCCTCTATCGTGATTGGTTGTTCTTCTAGAATTGGCTCCTCCATTAGGATTAGAGAGTTCCTTTCGAAAGGAGTTTCTTCAACATCTATAGTTACAGGGATATGTTGATGTATGAGGGAATGAGATACTATTTTAAGACTATCTAGAATGTTTGTAGCCTTTTGTTCATCTTCATCTATCAGAATTAGCCTTCTCCTTCTTTCGGTCACTCTTTGAGCTACGCTCGGTTGTCTTTTATTTTCAACCATCAAACCCTTGATCATCTCAGGTTATGTAGTAACCTTTCATTTCAATTTTATTTTTTCTGACAAGGGAATTGGTTGCACTATAGATTGATGAGGTTCTTGTGGGGACCTTGAAACTACAGGGATTTGAGACCTTGTGATTTTTCTTAAAGAAGAAGAAGGGATTTCTATTGGGACTACAGTCTATGATTTCTTATTTGGAGTTTTTTTCTCAACTGATGTAATAGGTGGAGATGACTGTTCTTGTGGTAAATTTGGGTTTTCATGTATAGGCAAATTTGGAATTTGTTGTGTTACACTGTTATAAAATTCTTCCCAAACCTCTTGTCCATACTGAAGGAAGTGATGTTGGATAATTAGGTGAATAAGTCCATGATGCCTAAGAGCAAAATTAGGAGTTGTAGTCATAATTTGAAGGGCACCATATAAGAAGGATGGGAGGTTAATCTTGTAATGAGGATTTTGTCTCCCATGCTTAAGGTGTATTAATATTTTCATGGCGTCTCCTCCTAAAAGACTGTGTTGCCCTTTACAAATGATATACTTGAGTACCCACTTGGCTACAAATTTTCAAAGTTTAGGAAGTGAATTTCTACTAATCCCTTTTGATTTTTCCTTAGAATCTATTAGACATGAAGTCCCAGTTTGCTCAGTACCATTAAACTAAATAATTAAATCACTAAATGGAATTTTGCCTGTCGCTCTCATTCCCTCTTCTCGAACTTGTATGATTTGACTTATAATTTGAGTTGAAATAGGAATAACAATGCCTTTCACAATTGAAAACTTAGGGGTGAGATTATTGATGAATTATCTTACCATTGTTTCATAGAAATCCTAGAACTTTTTAATGAAAGGTAGACAACCATTTTCTTTAAACACTACCACAAGAGCTATTTTTGTGAAACTTTGCTACATTCTTCAGCTTTGATCTCATTTCTATGCAGATTTATAGGCAACTCTATTATTTTAATTCAGATTAGGGTTTAGACTAGCTTTTATCAAAATTTGTAGGCAATAATCACTAAGGATCTATAGACTAGCTTCGATTAAAATTGGTATGAATGAAATAGTTTGTATGAAACTCCATAGTTGTATGAGTCCTTAGTTTTATATAATTACTTGATACAGTTTAACGTCACACGTTTCTACAGAGTGTGCCAACCATTTTGTCAAATTATTAAAAATTAAATGAAATGATGGCATGGCACTTTGACGGTGATAATGATTTATTACTTCATTTAAAACCCCTTTTATGTCATCCCATCATTATCATTATTAATGACACAATTGATTTTACCAAAGTTGCACACTTATCCATACACCTTTGGCGGCTCATTTGCATGCTTCTTCATTATGGTATGTGTCATGTCATTCCATTTTGGAAGGCTCAAGATTAGGTCATCTTCATAGAATAAGTCTTAATTAAATCGAAGATAATTAGTTTACTAAATATAGATAAATAGAATATGTCTCACTTACTTTTGACCTTAGATTTATCCTTTGGTTGCCATTTATCCTACACAAATAAGTTTGCATGGATTAACCAATAGGTGTTGAAAGAACAACTTTTATTGCATGGATAAGACCAATCATAATGACATGATGAGATTCTCTTTATATATATATATATATATATATATATATATATATATATATATATATATATATATATATATATATATATATATATATATTTGCCCTTTGGCTAGCCATTGCTAGTTTTCTAGCCAAAGCCTTTTTGCAATGCATAGCTAGCCAGCAAACTGATTTTTTGGGCATGCATTGTCAATAGTGTCCCTGAAAGGAATTTTAATATATATATATATATATATTAAATACTAGATCATCAAGGATCAAGTTCTTTGAAAGAAGTAGAGTCATCCAGAAAGGCTACTTGATCTTTTAACTTTTGAATAAATTTTTATTTATTAAGAGGTTTCTTATAAAGCTTCAATCTATATCCATTGACTAGCAGAGCTCTTCCGCTATCATCAATAGATATTAGCTTAACAGAATTATTTTCAAAGACCTCCTCAATCTGATAAGGTCCTAACCACCTCATTTGTAGTTTTCTTTTAAACTATTGAACTTTGGAATCAAACAATAGTGCCCAATCCCCTTTTTGAAACTTCTATTGCTTGATCTGTGAATCATGCCAAACTTTTCTTTGATGTTATACCAATTCAATTCTTTGTAGTGCTTTCATCCTCATCTCATCAAGTTGATTAAGTTGTAAGAGTCTTTCTTTATGTATTTCTTCTAATTCAATTCCTACTTCTAAAACTATTTTCAAAGTTTATAATTCAAATTCAAGAGAGAATAAGAGCTTCTTACCATAAACCAATTTATAAGGTGAAAATCTAGTTATTGTTTTTTAAGTATTATTATAGGCCCAAACAGCTTATAGTACCTTATCTTCCCAATCCTTTTTGCTGGAATTAACAATCTTGGTTAAAATGATTTTTAATTCTCTATTGGTGACTTCAACTTGCCCATTAACCTGTGGATGGTATGGAAATGTTTTTATGTGTTGAGTTTGATATACTTGCATGAAGTGCTTTATCATGTTTGACATGAACTGTAGTCCTTGATCTAAGACTATCCCCATTGGAGCACTAAATCTTTCCATGATTTTGAAATATAAGAAATTAACTACCATCTCTTCTCTTGCATGAGTTAATACTTCCACTTTCTCCCACTTGGTCACATAGTTTGTACATACTAGGAGATATTCTTTTCCTCTAGAAGGAGGATCCACATGACCTATAAAATCATTTCCTCATTTCTCAAATAGTTCTAAAACTAATTGAGGATGAGGGTGCAGAGGCATTTTTATTAAAAGAGTAGGCTATCTAATTCTCTGACAAGCATCACAGTGTCTGACATATCTTTTTACTTGTTGATAAAGGTGAGGCCAATAGTATCCTGCTCCTAAGATTTTGTGTATGGTTCTTTGAGCTAAGTAATGACCTCCTCTCGGTTGATCATGACAAGCTCTGATGATATCATAAGCTTCAAAATTTTTCACACACCTGAAAAAAAAATGGTCAAGTCCAAGTTTAAATAGCATTCTATTAATCCATTTAAAAGAACTTTCTTTGATCAAACATTTTTTTGCTTTTTGTGAAAATTGTAGAGGAAATTTCCCTATAGTGAGGTAATTGGCTATATCAGCAAACCATGAAGATTTTGATGAAATAGAAAATAGTTGTTCATCTAGAAAGTCATCTTCTACTGGTTCTTCTTCACCTATAGTGTTCATTTTTGACAAAAAAATAGCAATCACATTAAACTTCCCTGGTTTATCTATAATAGTAACATCAAATGCTTGTAAGAGCAACAACCATCTAATAATCCTACCTCCCACAATTGGTTTGTTGGTAAGATATCTAATAACTAAATGATCTATATAGACAAATACCTTGTAGCCTATTATGTAATGTCTAAATTTGTTAATTGCATAGATTACAGCTAGGAATTTCCTCTCAGTTGTGGTGTAGTTTCTTTTAGTAGATGTCATATTTTTACTAATATAATATATAGCATACATGTTATCTTCTTCATCCTTTTGTCCAAGGACTACTCCTATTATAGCATTGGAAGCATCTATGTATATATGGAATGGTTGAGTCCAATTTGGTCCTCTCAATACTAGATCAATAATGATTTTAGCTTTGATGGTCTCAAAGGCTTGCTGACAACTATCACTCCATTCGAATGTACTATCTTTTGTAAGCAAGGCAAATATAGGGGTGTTTATTTGGTACAAATATTTAAGAAGCATCTGTAGTAACCAGCATGTCCCAAAAAACTCTTAATTTTAGTTTATGTTTGTGGAATGGGTAAATTAGAGATTATTTCAACCTTCTTTAGATCTATTTGAATTGTTTTTGCAAAAATATGGTCTCCCAGCACTATTCCTTCATCCATCATCAACAAAAATTTATCATGGCTCAAACATAATTGATGTTATTCACATCTAATCAATACTCTTTCCAAGTTCGTAAGATCCTCTTCATAAGTTTCAATATGAACGGTGAAATCATCTATATATACTTCAACACAATCATTTGTAAGGTCAGAGAATATTGCCAGAACTACTCTTTCGAAGGTTGTTGGAGCATTATAGAGTCTAAATGGAAGTACTTGATAAAAAAAAGTTCCCCAAGGGTAGCTAAATGTGTTTTTATCTTGATCTTTAGCTTCCACCGTTATCTGATTATACCCACTAAATCCATCTAGGAAAGAAAAATATCTCTTTCCCACCAAGTTGTCAAGAACTTGATCAATGAAAGGTAGAGGAAAATAATCTCTTAGTGTTGCTTTGTTCAGTTCTCTATAATCTACACATACCCTTAATTTTCCATTTTTCTTAGGCACAATTACCAGGGGTGAAACCCACTAGCTATCTGAGATGGGGTAAATAAACCCAACTTCCAATAATTTTTGGATCTCTATTTGACTATTTCCTTTAATGCTAAGTTTATTCTTCATTGTGGTTGTCTGACCAGTTTGATAGATTTCATGTAAATGTGATGAGTGTATATGTTAGGGTGAACTCCCTTCATATCAGTATAATCCTAAGCAAAAGCCTGGGTATGTCTTTCTAGTACTTCAAAGAGTTGATCTTCCTCTTTATTTGTTAACCAACTTTTGATGTTCAAAATCTTTCTAGGTAATACCATGATTAGTTTTGTGCCTGGGTAGTTGGATTCTATTTGCTTGAATTCACAAATCAATGAGTTCAGAGGACATAGATGAGGAAGTATCTATGAAACATGGTTACATATCAACAAACTCTTTTCTTGGAGGAATCAATCTTGCTAAAGAATAGTGAAATGCATCTAAGAAATGAGTTTGTTGTTGTTCGGCCAATTTCCACACACTTTCTTGAATCAATCCATGATCATATGGTGAAAAAACAATAGAAAAGGTAGAAGTGGAGGTTTCATAATATTATATCTAACCAAAGAATCCTAAACTGAGGCAGTATGTAGTTTCTAGACTGGCAGAGTCCATATATTCTGACCTGGTAGAGTACGTAGCTTTTAGACTAGTAAAGTCCATAGATTCTAGGTATTTGTCTCCATTCAATTCTTCCAAATATTTTTTAACTATGATCATAGCTAAGGAGAAAATGTTATTTGATGTGTTGTCTAATTCGTCCACCCAAAGTTCTTGTATGTGATTTGTTGATGGTTTTGCAAAAGGATACAAAAAGATGCATTTGGATTTTAACCCATTATAAATGGTCATATCTCCTGACCTACAATAGATTAATGTTGATATAGTAGCCAAATATGGTCTACCTAGGATTATGGAATATCCTAGATTCTTTTTTTTAGGTTGCAAGACCATGAAATCTACTGGATATTCCCAAGACTCTATTAATACATCAACATTTTCTATAGTCCCTTCTGGTTTAGTTACAGATTGGTCCACCATTTGAAGAATGGTAGTTGTGGGTTACATTCTCATAAGAGATAATGCATGGAGAGTATCAGTTGTCATAACATGAAATGTTTCTCCCAAATCTACCAAGATGTTAGGAACTTCTTTACCTCCAATTGTGACTATGATCACTGGGCTTCTTGGATCTGCATATTTTAGAACTAATAGCTTTCCTACTAATAAATCAACAACTTTTCCATCAACATGAATGGTCCCTGGATATTTTGCTTTTCTCTTAGATGTCTTGATACAAAGGTTTTTGATGATCTTGTTCAATTCAAGTATATCCCTAATAGCTTGTAGTATGGGTACCTCAATATTGATTTTTTGCAACTCATGGACCAAGTTTGATTCTGGTTTAATATCAATTTCTCTTAATCTTTTAGGAAAAGGAACTACTGGTGTAGTAGTTTTTTCTTTGTTTGCTTCAGGGCTCATTTTGATTTTGGCTTCTCTAGTGTTTAATTAAGATGATTATATTTTTTTCATCAAATATCTCAGAAATGAGAATTTAAAGTTTTTTTTATAGTTTTCCCTAATCTTAAATGTATGTCTAAATAATTAATAGCTCTAACATTCATTTCTCTTCTTGTTTATTAACATAAACATGTGTAGGTTGTTTATTTTTTAGATTTGCAATTGGTTGTGCAGGCATTGAGGGTTGATTAATTTCTCCTTACTGCTGAATAACTAGGGGTGGCATTATATTTTGTTGTTAAAGTGGTCTTCTTGGTTGGGTGAATTGTTGTTGTGGGTTCCACTGTGGATTCCATTATTGATACTGCTGTGGCATCCATTGTTGTTGTGGTACCCATTATTGTTGTGGTTATGGCACCATCCATGGGGGTGTTGGCATCCACGCTTGTCCTACCCATGGATTTTGGATTGATGGAATTTGGGGTTGATTCTAAAAAGGTTAAGGAACTAAAACATTCCATGGTGCCATCCATGGATTAACTGGATTTCTTGCATTAAACTGTCCTTGAGCCTAGTTTATGGGGCAAAGTTTTTTCTCTAGATATAATTTGCTTCTTCAATGGACTAGACTTGTGTTTTCATTTGATTTTTTAAAGTAGGCATAAGGGTGCAATGTTTGGTATCATGATTTGTTGCATCATAGATCCCACATGATAAAACATTGATTTTATCTAGGGGCAGTCTCTAAGGGCATATTTCTATCTGCACTTTGTTGGGTGAATATTTTGTCGACCAACTAACTGGTGAGCAAAAAAGGTCTCTTCACCATAGCATAGGAAGATTGGTGATCCAATGTTGCAGGTTTACCACATCCAAAGGAGAAAAATCTCTCCTCTTGTCAAGGGGAGGTTCCCTATTAAATATACGGAGGCTATATACTATATATAAGCAAAAAGAAGACACAAGGGTAGGATAAGCCATCCATCTCTCTTTTTTCAGAGATGATGTTCACAACACAAAGGATAAATTTTGGGTTATTGGTGAAGGTGCTTCTCTTCTTTCAGAAGTAACATCCAACCAAGAGCCAGATCCCTTCCTGGATAGTAGAAATCCTGGTGAAATAAAAGAAGGCATTTCTCTTCTTTCAAAAATGCTTGTTCTTACAGGCAATAAGAATCTTTCTGGTAGCAAGTGACTGATAACAGGATACAGAGTGACCAACAATCTAAGATGTAGCTCAAAGTCTCCACCTTGATTGCCTAAGAGTGAGATATGAAAGATAATGGGGGCATAAAGTTGTCCCAAGGTCTTTTACATAGAAACAAAAAAGAAAAACACATGCTGAAGACAACTATGACTATTGTCCCCCAAAAATATCACTCATTTTTGGGACAACATATGAACTATTTTGGGCCCTGCAAGACCAAAATTGTCTCTTCCCTTTTCAAAATTTATTCTGAGCATTCAAATTCCTCATTTTTCAAACTTCTCAAAAATCTACGGACTCTGCAGGCTTGAATCTATGGACTCTACAGGATTGAATCTACGGACTCTACAAGAAGAAAATCTATGAACTCTACAGGCCAAGTTCTATGGGCTTCACAGGTTGATTTCTACAGACTCTGTAGGAAAGAAGTAAGCTCTCAACACTCAGGCAATTTCAAAGTTGGTTCAACGACAAGGTTCAACCAAAAGAGTTCATCAACAAGCTTCTAAGCAAGGATTGAACCATTGAACCGTTGAACCTTGAACCATTTGGTTCAACGAGTTTAATGGGTTCAAAGGTTCAATGTCATCAGCAAGAGTTAAGTGCATTGGTCAAGGTTCAAATTTCAACTGCTTCAAGGTTCAACCAGTGTGATGAAGATCAAAGAGCTTAGAAAGAACAAGTGACGAATTAAGGATGAACTAATGAACTGATTGAACCTTGAACTAAAAGAGTTCAAAGTTCAATGGTTCATGGGTTCAAAGGTTCAAAGGCAACCTTAGTCAAGGAAAGAAGCAGCAAATAGGTGGTTTAATAGATGGTTCAACCAAGGAGCGAGAAAGTGATTAAACCAGGAAGCGATGGAACAAAAGAGGCAGAATGAACCGATGAACCAATGTACTTTCAGCGGGTTTAAAGGTTTAAGGTTCAACATGGTTCAAGTGGCTAGCGACCATCAATGGCCCCATAGACATCAAATTTAAAGTAAGGGAATATCTGTTGAAATTCAAATAAAGCACAGAACTTGAAGGAAGAACCAAGTGACTAGCTGAAAAGATAGCCTGGGAGCTAAAATTTTAGGAAGAGACAAAGCTGGAAAAGAAAAAGCTAGAAAAGACAAAGTTGGAAAGGACAAAAGTGGAAAGAGGGAAAAGCCCAAAATATCTATGCAGAAGTTATTCCAGTAGGTGCAACAGTTCGTAAAGTAGATATTTGAGCTTGCAAACATTGAAGGCATGGCCTGTTGGTCTCCTTTAGAGTAAAGATAAAATGGACAGTTGCGCAAATGTCAGAGGGGACAGACCAAATGATCGAGACTTAGGAGAAGACATATGGTATGAAATGACATGCCATAATTAAGATAGATACCCTATTTTCAATGCAATCCTTTGACAAACTTGGAAATGCATTCAAGGCATTAAATGCATAGCATGGGTCGTTCTATGGAACAAAGTGCCAAGTCTTTCTTGGCTACTATATATTGTAACCTCTTGTATCATTTTAAGAGAGATCTTCCCAATACAGAAGTGAAACTCTGCCCAATTGAAAGGCGAATACTAATACTTTGAGCTCATATTGTATTTCATTTCATTGTATCTAAATGAGAAAGTAAGTTATTTGCAGACTTTGTGCTGTTTTGGCTTGTATCATTTTAGAAGATTATTCTTATGTCTATCTTCTGAATGTGTTCTTGTTTATTTAATTTGGAAAGAAGAATTAGTGAAAGTAATAAGGAAGGTGTTCTAAAGCCAACTGTGGGAAGACTTTTTGTTGCCATAGTTGTCTTTATTGTGTGTTTATTTTATGTTTCTATGTAAAAGACCTTGAGATGACTTTGTGCCCTCATTGTCTTTCGTATCTCACTCTTGGGCAGTCAAGGTGGAGACTTTGTGCTACATCTTATATTGTTGGTTACTCTGCACCCTTGGTTACCAGTCACTTGTTACTAGAAAGATTCTTGTTGTTTGCAAGAACAAGCACTTCTGAAAGAAGAGAAGTGCCTTCTATGTTTTCACCAGGATTTCTACTATCTAGGAAGGGACCTGGCTCTTGGTTGAATGTTACTTTTGAAAGAAGAGAAGCACTTCCACCAATCACCCAGGATTTCTCTTTTGTGTTGTGAACATCATCTTTGAAAAAATAGAGATGGATGGTTTATCCCACCTCTGTGTCTTACTTTTTGCTTATATATAGTATATAGTCTCCTTCGTATATTTAATAGGGAACCTCCCCTTGATGAGAGGAGAGATTTGTCCCCTATTGATGTAGTAAAATTGCACACCTAGATGACCAATCTCCCTATGCTTTGGTGATAAGAACTATTTTGCTCACCAGTTAGCTGGTCGACAAAATATTCACCCAATAGTTTTCGGTGACTCTGTTGGGGATGAACGTGTAGTCTGAAGCCTCAAATTTTAGATTGAAGTAGTTCCTTCCCTTATCCATTATATAGACTATGGAAAATTTGTTCTATGTCTTACCCATTATCATTATAGCCTTACCATTTTCCTCCATCTCTATTATTTTATCTGGTCTGCAAAACTAGAGCTACTGGAAAAGAGTGCATAGTTTGAAGCCTCAATCCTCAAGCTGAAGCAGGGCCATTTCTTTTCCATTTTTGTTTTGCAATCTAGCCACTCCACCTAGATTTGTTATCCCTATTTTTTATAATTAAATCATGGCAGTTTGAGGCCCCTGGGGTAACTCTTTTGGCCCACTCAACTTGACTCCACATCTGTATGAACTTCCACGCAACTCAAGAAAGAACTTCCCCAAATTCTTTGGAGATGGGAGAGTTCACCCTAATGAACACATTGCAGCCTTCAGCATAGCCTGTGGTGTGATAGGGATGGAATTTGAAGACGTGGCAGTCAAGCTTTTTGTGGAGACCCTATAAGGTGCTGCTACAAAGTGGTTCTACCATCTATAGGCTAGATCAATGACTGACTGGGATACACTCAAAGCCAAGTTTGAAGACAGGTTCAAGCCTACAGAGGATGTGCATGCTTTGCTAGCCTAGCTCACTCAGATGAAGAAGGAACCTCATGAGCCTATGAGGGATTTTATTTCCAAGTTTGACAAGTTGAGGAATAGGATTCTTGTAATTGCTTTAGCCAACACCTGAAAACCTCAAATGCTTCTTAATCAACTCATAGCTACCTAAAGTGAGTTTTCTACTGAGGCAAGCTAGCCACATAGACCTTGCTATTGCTCAAGACTTGGCTACTGAGGTAGAAGATGACCTTATCTTGGTAGGAAAGATAAGGAGAGACCTGAACAAAGGTAAATCCTCTTCATATTTTGAGTATCCATCTACATGCACCACAGATCAGATGGTGCAAAAGCTAAAAAATGAACTGCTATCCTTGAAAAGGCAAATGGCCCAAAGTATGTCTGCTCCTCCTAATCGAGATATGCCAAGGAGGGAATTTCAAAATTAGCCATATCAAGGCAATGCCACCATGAATCAAGGGTAGCCAAATTGTCTTCCTCCCCCATAGAGGAACCTTTCCCTTGAAGCATCTCCAACCAGCTCAACAGTTGGATATCTAGAAATAGAACATGATTTCTCTTTCCAACCTAAGTTTGAGCAAGAAAATGATATTGATCTCTTCACAGAGGATCAAGAAGAATCAGCTAGCGACTCCCACATTAGTTTCTTGAATTACCAGGATGAACCTAGAAGTGAAGGTGAAGCAGTCGAAGAATCATACGTAGTATTCACCCAGTCCAAGAATCAGTCAGCCCAACCAGCTGATAAGGAGAAAGCAAAGGAGTGACCTCAACTAGTAGTTTCAATTGCTAAGTGGGGAACCACTCTACCTTTCCAACCAAAGGACCTAGTGATTGCCAAAAAAGTAAGTACCCCAAACATTTTTGCACCTTCAACTTCAAATTCGCAGGCTAGTCCTCCCCCTCCCAAAAACCAAAAGGATGAACTCCCATCATCTCTTCTTAGTCTATTTCAGTCATCTGACATAATTGATCATGTCAAGAAATCCAAAATTCAAATGACTAAATTTAAATTCATGCAAGCCAATCCTGAGCAGTTGGACATTAGTGGAGAACTAAGTATGGACCTATCTGAGGCAAAATTTGTGGTCACCCAAATGTCAGCCCCTATAGCTCAAATTCTATTTAAGCCATCAGGTAAGGGTAATTACTTCTTGACCATAGAGGATGCTTGTGTCTCAGCTGATGAAAGTCCTATAGCTGGTAATCTAGGATTTGATCCAAACAAGACATCAAAATAATTGGTAGGGCACAGTACAAATCAAGAAGGATATTTCATCTCCAATGAAGAGAAATTTGATATAAGAGTAGCTTTTGATGATGCTTGGATCCTGAAATCTGATGGCAGCAATTCTTCCACTAATGCTAGAGCTCAAGGAGATATTTTTCTTTCATGCAAGTTGTAATCCAGCAACACCAACAACACAGCTAGATGAAAATTTCTATTACTCAAATTGAATATTGCTCAAGATGAAGATATCAAACTCCTTCACACTAACGGAGATGTTGAGCTGATGGTTTGTCAAGAGTTTGATGCTGACAATCAAAGCATGTGCTAGACTAAACCAACAAAATAGCAAGCTATGATAGTGGACCATACTGTTGTACTCCAAAGTTAGCACAAAGAAACCTTCATAGAGAGAGCAAGGAGTTACGGTTTTTAGAGAGAAGACCACGTCTTGCCATGGAGCAAGAGGAGAGAGCCAAAAGGAGTACACAAAAAATGTGATTCCTAGTGGAGAGTTCCATTTGCATGTCACTGTCTCTGGGGACAAAATAGTTTTCTATTAGTTTATCTAGACAGAACATCATTTTCATTGTCTCACAATGGATAGCGTCTGAATCACTTCAATTCTTGAAGTATCAAATAAGTTCACTTGTACATATGTACATTTGTATAGTCTTTGGTTCTGTTTTGTGCTTTTCATTTTCATTTTTTGGAGCCTTTTTTTTGGGTAGCATGACTCCATAGCCTAATGGCATACTTCAAGGCACCAGAGATTTTGGTTTCTACTCCCCTTAGTTGTTTCAAAATTTTAACTAAGAGAAGTTCCCCAACTGGAGCCAGTTTTTGTCCCCCAAAAATATCACTCATTTTTGGGACAACATATGAACTATTTTGGGTCCTACAAAACCAAAATTGTCTCTTCCCTTTTTGAAATTTGTTTTGAGCATTCAAATTCCTTATTTTTCAAGCTTCTTAGAAATCTACGGACTCTATAGGCTTGAATCTATGGACTCTACAGGCTTGAATCTACAGACTCTACAGGAAGAAAATCTATGAAATCTACAAGCCAAGTTCTACCAGCTTCACAGGTTGATTTCTATGGACTCTGTAGAAAAGAAGTAAGCTCTCAACACTCAGGTGATTTCAAAGTTGGTTCAACGACAAGGTTCAACCAAAAGAGTTCATCGGCAAGCTTCTAAGAAAGGATTAAACCATTGAACCGTTGAACCTTGAATCATTTTAGTTCAACAGGTTCAATGGGTTCAAAGGTTCAACATCATCAGCAAGAGTTAAGCACATTTGTCAAGGTTCAAAGTTTAACTGCTTCAAGGTTCAACCAGTGCGATGAAGATCAAAGAGCTTAGAAAGAACCAGTGATGAATGAAGGATGAACCTATGAACTGATTGAACCTTGAACTGAAAGAGTTCAAAGTTCAATGGTTCATGGGTTCAAAGGTTCAAAGGCAGCCTCAGTCAAGGAAAGAAGTAGAAAAAAGTGGTTCAATGGATGGTTCAACCAAGGAGTGGGAAAGCAATTAAACCAAGAAGTGATGGAAAAAAAGAGGCAGAATGAATCGATAAACCAATGAACTAATGTACTTTCAGCGGGTTCAAAAATTTAAGGTTCAACATGTTTAAAGAGGCTATTGACCATCGATGGCCCTATAGACATCAAACTTAAAGTAAGGGAATATCTATTGAAATTCAAATAAAGCACGAAACTTGAAGGAAGAACCAAGCGACTAGCTAAAAAGATAGCCTGGGAGCTGAAATTCTAAGAAGAGACAAAGCTGGAAAGGACAAAAGAAAAAAGAGGGAAAAGCTTGAAATATCTAAGCAGAAGTTATTCCAATAGGTGTAACAGTTTGCAAAGTAGATATTTGAGCTTGCAAACATTAAAAGCGTGGCTTGTTTGTCTCCTTTGGAGTAAAGACAAAATGGACAGTTGTGTAGATGTCAGAGGGGACAGACCAAATGATCTAGACTCAGGAGAAGACATATGGGATGAAATGACATCTCATAGTTAAGATAGCCACCCTATTTTCAATTCAGTCCTTTGACAAACCTAGAAATGCATTTAAGGCATTAAATGCACAGCATGGGCCGTTATATGGAACAAAGTGCCAAGTCTTTCTTGGCTGCTATATATTATAATCTCTTATATCATTTTATGGAGATCTTCCCAATATATAAGTGAAACTCTGCCCAATTGAAAGGTGAATACTGAGACTTTGAGCTCAGATTGTATTTCATTTCATTTTATCTAAATGAGAAAGCAAGTTGTTTGCAGACTTTGTGTTGTTTTGGCTTGTATCATTTTACAAGATTATTCTTATGTCTATCTTCTAAATGTGTTCTTGTTTATTTAATTTTCCAAGTAGAATTAGTGAAAGTAACAAGGAAGATGTCTTGAAGACAATTGTGTGAATACTTTGTGCTGCCATAGTTGTCTTTAGTGTGTGTTTATTTTCTATTTCTGTGTAAAGGACCTTGGGATGACTTTGTGCCCTCATTGTCCTTCATATCTCACTCTTGGGTAGTCAAGGTGGAGACTTTGTGCTACATCTTAGATTGTTGGTTACTCTGTGCCCTTGGTTACCAGTCACTTGTTACCAGAAAGATTCCTATTTTTTGCAAGAATAAGCACTTTTGAAAGAAGAGAAGTGTCTTCTATGTTTTCACCAAGATTTCTACTATCCAAGAAGGGACCTGGCTCTTGGTTAATGTTAATTTTGAAAGAAAAGAAGCACTTTCACCAATCACCCATGATTTCTCCTTTGTGTTGTGAACATCATCTCTAAAAAAGAGAGGTGGATGGTTTATCCCACCCCTGTGTCTTACTTTCTGCTTATATATAGTATATAGCCTCCTTCGTATATTTAATAAGGAACCTCCCCTTGATGAAAAGAGAGATTTGTCCCCTGTTGATGTAGTAAAATTGCACACCTGGATGACCAATCTCCCTATGTTGTGGTGATAGGAACTCTTTTGCTCACTAGTTAGCTGGTCGACAAAATATTCACCCAATAATGACAGCACAAAGTCTGAAAGTAGCTTGCTTCAGGACACCTTATTACTTCCACTAGTTCTACTTGTTAGATCAAATAAATAAGAATGCTTCTAGGAAACAAACATAAGAAAATTTTTCTAAAGTAGCACAAGCTATAACAACATGAAGTCTGCAAATAACTTGCTTTCTCATTTAATAAAAGAAATATGAACAACAATCTGAGCTCAAAGTCTCAGTAATGCCTTTGAATTTGGGTAGATTTTTGGTTTTGTAAGGGGAAGATCCTCTTGTAACAATGAAAGATTTTACATTATATAGAGGCCAAGAGAGACTTGGTACTTTGTCCCATGGAGCGACCCATGCTACACAATTAATGCCTTAGATGCATTTTTTATTCTGTCAGGGAGGGCCATGCTGGAGCAGGGCAACTACCCTAACTGTGGCATGTTGGTTCATCTCCTTTGTCTACTCTCGAGCCTGAATTACTCATTCCATCACCTGCTAGCCATGCAACTATCTATTCTATCTTAATTCAAAAGGGGACAAATAGGTTGTGCTTTCAATGTTTGTAGACCCCAAATATCTACCTGATGAACTGCTTCACTTACTGGAATTAACTCCTGCTGAGTTTCCCTCTTTGTCTCTTCCTTCTCTTGGTCTTGGCCTTAGGGTCTATGAATGCATTTGGGTTCACATTTTAAGCCTACAAGGATCAACAGACACTTTAATGTAGTGAATTTGACGTTTGCAAATCTCTCTTCCTTTGAAGGTTAACAGCTAGCTAATCACCCTAATTTTGACATTTGTGGGCCTGTCATTCTACTGTGACAAGGGTGAGGACACGTGGTGGCATCCACAACTTTGAAATAAGCCTATTGGAATAAGATTTGAAACTTGTTAGAGGCTGGAGGCATGGATGTAGTCACGTGGCAGCTTTCACTGCACTAAGATGGAACACATGGTGAGTTTCGCACTTTGAAGCTTTAATTGAAATTGTGTCTCAGCATGTGACACTTGGCAGCTTTCGTTGCACTTTGAGACTCGACCCTTCCTAAAGGGAACTTGCAATTCAGGGTCTTGAATAAGGTCCATTTTTGAGTGTTGAGTGTCCCCCCGCAAGGGTATCTGCCCATCAAGATCCTCTAGGTGGCCTTTGGGCTTTAATTTCTTTGAAGGACTATTGTCTCTTTCATTTTCTTTAGATAAAATGTCTGAATAAATTCCTTCAGACAATTTGTCTGAAGAAATTCCTTTCCTTGGCTCTGTGCCTCTATGCTTGAGGGTGCTCCTTCTTTGACACATGGCACGTTTTGCTACTTTAAATAAGTGACACATGGCATCTTCCACTGAAACTTCTATCAGTGACACTTGGCACTTCCCACTCTCAGGCTTTTGTGACATCGTAGAAATGTTTTGAGTTCACTTGGGTTCTCACAGATGATGACACTTGTCAGCCTCCATCGAGCTCTTAAAGGGACACGTCACGTGGTCTGCTACTTTTAGGAAAATAACTTAAAGCCTTATGTGGTTGCCACTTGTCACCCTCCACAGAATCCTGAAAGAAGCTTTATTGAAAGGAACACTACAGCTTATAAGAAACTTTGAGAAGTGAACGCTAACACTTGCCGCATTCCATTGAGTCATAATCAAACACGTGGCACAGTCTGAATACTTTTGGCAATCTTGCAGATGTAGACAATTGGCACATTCTACTTCATTTTAGTCACTCACCTTGGGCCCACCATAGTCCTTGCTCAATACTATGATTCTAAATGAAGGGACTACGGATATTGACACTTAGAGGCTTCTGACAAGCTTCAAAAGGGACACATGGTAGTATCCACCAATTCTTAGAAACAAAGTATAATGGAGATTAGTTGATGACACTTGGCAACATCTGCCTTATTGTTTCAAAATTAGCTCAGCTCATTTTTTTGGAACAACCCCCTGCAAAACTTGTCTGTTTTGCCCTTTGTCTCTCTAAGTCCATTTTTTGAGATGGGTTTTTCTCATTCTCATATTTGCTCAACTGACATCCTCCAAAGTTCATAATGTCTTTCGTTACATTTTCCCCAAAATGGGAAAGTTGTTATGGTCTCGACACGACCAGTTGACCCATTTCTCTTTTTTGAGAGTTAGCCTTTTTCTTTTGTTTTCATGCACAGGCGGCAATTTTTGTCATCAGTACATTTTTCCTTCATGCATGTAGGAGCGACAAATTTTACCGCCCCTTCATCTGGACGTGCAGGAGCGATAAATTTTATTGCCCCTACATTTTTCCTCCATTACATACAAGAGTGGCAAATTTTTCCACCCCTGCATGTCCCTTCAATTTTTTAGTGTAAGGGTGGCAAATTTTAACACCCATACACTGCCTCAATTTTTGTGCACAGCATTTATGGCCACGCGCACTAAGTGGTTGGAGTCAATTTTTTCCTCATTTAATCTATTTTTCACCCCATTTTGATTCATTCTTTCCTCTCCTCCTCCTGACTTCTACCTCTGGACGATCCAGCAAGCGAGAAAAGTGTGTTTCGACATATTTGAGCTTGTAGCGCACATTATTTTCCAAGTTGGTCTTGTTTTTGCGTTTCATTTTTTTCATTCTTCCCTTGCTTTCATTCTTCTCTTTGTCACTTGTTATTTTTGTTGGGGTTTGTGTTTTTTCTTGTTTATTTCTTCCCCTTAGACCGATCGGCCCCCCTTTTTTCTTCCTCTTCTGACCGAACTCTTTCCCTCCTCCCTGCGCATCGGCCATTCTTCCTTCCTCATACTCACAAGTGGTGGAATTCACTGCCCTCCCTTCTCTCCCATGAATTCCCTAAATTCTTACCTATTAAGGGTGGCAAACTTGCCGCCCTAACCTTGCATTTCTCCACCTCCTACATCGATGACAAAATTTGTCGTCAATACAGGTTCGTGCCACTCAGCTGCATCAGCAACAAAATTTGCATCTGACGTAGGTCTAAAGTACAAAGGCAAAAAAAAATTCTACCCTTACACTTTCCTACAAAATATGTATGGGAGACAAAAAAAATTGCCCATGCCCTTTTTCTTCCTTTTGCATGCAAGGGCGGCAAAATTCGTCGCCCCTGCATGCAAACCATTCCTCATGCTAGGGCGGTGAATTTTCTTGCCCTTGCATGTTTTCCTCTAATTTCTCTAACTCTGGATAAATTTTCATCCCTTTCATTTTTTTGCCCCTTCCCCATTTTCCTCTCATTTTGTGACCCACTTTCTGACCCAGCCCTATCAAGTGTTCTACCTTGGTCATGATCACCGACGTGCAAATTCATTAATTTGCCCATTTTTCCCTGATTGCACGATCATGATTATCATTATAGTACCCCTAAGGATTCTCGTTCATTGGCACCCACTCAAATAAAGACTAATTCCAATGACTAAGATATTCCCTTTAATTTAGGGCTTATAGATATTCCCTCTAATTTGGTCGATGATAAGAACATAATCAACAGTAGATACCTGGTTAAGAAGGTTACTGACTCTCCTCTTCCTCCCATTCAGTGGTCCCAATAAGAATTGACTTCTTTGAGGAAGAGATTCAAACCAATATTGGCAAACACCAATGATTAGTTAACAGCCAAAGGGATCACATTGAAGAAGTTCATTACAAGATCAGAGGCTAAATTCTAAGCAAAAACAAGGAAGAAGGTAGAGAAAAAGACTAAGAATAAAGGTTATGTTCCTTCTCCATCTAGGCCTCCCAAGCCTAGAATCATCTTTGTGTCCAAAAAATTGAAGGTTGTTGAGGAGCTAGAATCAACAGCTAAGGGGGTTGGAGAACAAAGCAGCCAAGAACAAGTAGCTCAGTAGATGGAGACAGATAATAGGCCTTTAGAGCAGTGGAGAACTAAGCCTCTATCTTCCCAAGAAGGGGCATAGCCACGTATAGGCATTTCTTTTTCACCACTTCAATCTCCTATGGCATCTCTTTCGCCTCTTTCTCCCATCAATGTTCCTTCTTTAAGAGCTACCTCTCCTTCTAGATTCATGTTTGGTGATCCTCAAGGTGCTTCTAGAGATGTCCTTCGCTCTTCAGGTTCCATCCCTAGTCTCTCTTATCCTTTCAATATAGGAGAAAGCTCTACCATTGACCAGTCAATGGTCGATACGATTTCACCAGTTACTGCTACTATGCACGTTGTTACCACTAGCAATGCGAATGTTACCATAGTGACACCAACTATAGGAACTATTGCCACAGTAAGTACTTCTTCTCTCCCACCTTGGTTGTCAGCTTTCAAACCCAAAAGTAAGAAGCTGGCCATCTCTGCAGATGACTTTGATTTTGGCAAAATAGTGCTAGTGAAAGCTAAGGCCCCTAAGAGACCAAAAATCCTTTCAAAATTGGTTGAAGAAAAAAGGCACAAATTTATAGAGATAGCTAAACCTCCATAGGATGCAACCCTTAAGGGTTTTGACATGAGCAGCTATTCCATTTCTCATGTTGAGTTAGGAAAAGTTACTCACAAGGGTGTGAAGAGCAATCTACAGTCCGCAATAGACATCATGGTCCAGAAATTTGATAGGGAAAAGGAGATGAAAGATTACTATAAGGAAAAGGTAGAGCAATTGACTATAGTAGTCAGGAAATTCACCCTTGCCCCTGAAGCAGCAGCCCCAGAGGCCTTTTCCATAGATGACCATGTTATTCAAAAAGCAGAGAAAACCTATATGAAAGGAAAAGTTCTAGAGGATTATATTGAAAAGATGCACACTCAGATAATTTCCTTGCTTATAGAGGTTGCTGAGAAGATAGACAAAATGAAGAAGGTGAGGATAGAATTAGAAGACCAAGTCTCTCTTATTTCTCAAGATATTGACAGTACAAATAAATATCTTGGCAAGTGAACAGAGATGAAAGATCTAAAGAAACACACCTTGATATCCATCAGTGTCATTGCCAACAAAGATTCCTATGTTGAAATTAATGAATCACTAATATACAGGATTTAGGTACTCAAGGAGCTGATCGAAGATCTCAAGTCTTCCAAGGATGCTAGCAAGAAAAGTGATACATGCATGTTGAATAGACTGAAAGAATTGCCTTGCAACCTCACCTCCAGAGATAATAAATTTCTCTCAGTCGAAGAAATGATTCAAGAATTCAAAGGTATGATCCAGAGGGATTTCAAAGATAAAGCATTTTTAATGACTTCTATGGATAACATCTTAGATACTCAGTTAACTCTAGATAATCTAAGATCCACGTTAATTGGTCATGCCAAGGCAATCACAGCATTGAAAGATGCTACAATCAAGGCTAGAGTGATCTTTCAAAACACCATTATGCCAGACAGTATAAGAATTTAGGCATCTATCGCCATGTATGATGCTCATCTGAAGAAGTTCGGCGGTAAGAGCTGAACCATTTCCTCTTTCTCTCTTCTTCCTCTCTTCTCATGCACTTTTTTCATGTAAAAGTGCATGCAATTTTGTAATATGTAATTACATGTAAAAAATCCAAAAAAATATCTCAAAGTCAAAGATGACTCATCTTTGACTAAGATATTTTTATAGTTTAATCTTTTTAAAATTTTGAAAGTTTCTCCCTATATATAGAGGGAGCCTCTTTTGTAAAAGTATCTCTAGATAATTGAGAGCAAAAACTCTACTGAAATTGAGACACTTCTTGAGACTTTGTTCTCAACTTGTAAATCATATTTTATCAAATGAATGAAAAATAGGTTTATTTCAGACTTTGCATTGAAGTAATTTGTGTTATTTAGGAAATAGTTCTTATGTCCTCTTTCCTGATAATCTCTTATCTATTCGATTTAATAAGCAAAGTGTGTGTGTTGACATTATCTAGAGACATTTCTAAAATACAAAGGAAAGACTTTGAGCTACTTTTATCTTGGTGATCCTTTTATCCATTGTAGTTTTAGGTGAAGACTTTGTGCTTTGTTTCACTCTATCGTTACGCATGTTCCAAATCAGTGAAGGAGACAATGGAAGACTTTGTGCTTACGTAGGTTTCCTTGTGGACTTTGTTACCTACTTCAGGGGATTTTTTGCTCTGTGCTAGATACCATTCCTGAAAGAAGAGGAATGTTCTTAGCCAATGACCAGGATTTCTCTCTTATTCCTTGGACATCTTCTCTAAAAAAAGAGGGATGGATGGTGTTATACTACCCTGAGGATTATTTTTTGCTTACTTATATATATATATATATAGCATATAAATATTCATAGGGAACCTCCCCTTGATGAGAGGAGAGATTTATCTCGTTAAGATGTGGTAAACCTACACTTTTTATGGCATAAATCTCCTTTTATTGTGGTTAATATACCCATTTTGTCATCAATTAGTTGACGACAAAATATTCACCCAACATACCTGACTCTTTCTTTTGCACGTGCTTCTTTCCTTAACTGAGGCAACCTTTGAACCTTTGAACCCATGAACTTATGAAGCAGTTCAAATTTCAAGAGTTCGATCGGTTCATTCTTTTGATTTAGCTAAGTCCCTTTGGCATCTTTGAACCAAGTGCATTGAACCCATTAATTCGATGAACCAATATGGTTCAAGGTTCAACGGTTCAAGCCTTTGAAACTTGTTAAGTGCTCGGAGCTATGGAACCTTTGAAATGGTTGAACTTTGAACTTCTAACAAATCACTTAGCTCTTGTTGATGATGTTGAACCTTTGAACCCATTGAACCCATTGAACTAATATGGTTCAAGGTTTAATGGTTTAATGGTTTGATCCTTGCTTAGATGCTTATCGATGGACATTTTTTATCGAACCAAGGTGCTGAACCACTCCTAAAAATGACTAAGTGTTAGAAATTGGTTATTTTGATTGAACTCACCTATAGAAGCCTTTGAACTTGTTGAACCTGCTAATCCCTTTACGAAAATAGCTTGAAAAATGAATAATTTGAAAGCTCGGAATAAATTTCAAGAAGGGAAAAGATTATTTTTGGCTGTGCAGGACCAAAATAGTCATATGTTATCCCAAAAATGAAACATCATTTTTTAGGGACAACAACTGGCTCCAGTTTGGGAACTACCTTCAGTTAGAAACTTGAAACACAACTGAGGGGAGTAGAAACTAGAATATCCAGTGCCTTGAAGTGTGTCATTGGGCTATGGAGTCGTGCTACCCAAAAGTAAAGGCTCCAAAAAATGAAAACAAAAAGAGCAAAATAGAAACAAAATACTATACAAATATACATATGTATAGGGAGAACTCATCTGATACTTCAAGAATCAAATTACTTCAGGTGTTGTTCATGGTGAGGCAAAGAAAAGAGAGTATGCCATCTTGATAAATCGATAGGAAACCATTTTGTTCTTAGAAATGGTGACGGGCGAATGGAACTCTCCACCAGGAAACCAATTTTCTACATCTTCTCTTGGCTCTTTCTTCTTCTTTCCCCATGGAAAGATGTGGTCTTCTATTTGAGAACCATAACTCCTTGCTCTCTTGGTGAAGGGTTCCTTTTGTAGACTTTGGAGTGCAGCAGTATGGTCCACCATCATAGCTTGTTGTTCTGTTGGTCTAGTCCAGCACATGCTTTATTTGTCAACATCAAACTCCTAAAAAGCCATCAGCTCAGCATCTCCTTTGGTGTGAAGGAGTTTGATTTCTTCATCCTAAGTAGTCTTTAATTTGAGCAACAGAGATTCACATTCAGCTATGTTGTTGGTGTTGCTGAACTGTAACTTGAATGAAGGAAGAATATCTCCTTGAGGAGATATCAATAGAATCTCAGTTCCAGCATTAGTGGAAGAATTGTTGCCATCAGATTCCAAGATCTAAGCATCATCAGAAGCTGATCTTCTATCAAATTTCTTTTCATTAGAGACAAAAGATCCTTCTTCATTTGTACTGTGCCCTACCAATTTTTTTGATGTCTTGTTTGGATCAAATCCTAGATTGCCAGCTATAGGACTTTCATTAGCTAAGACATGATCATCATCTATGGTCAAGAAGTAATTACCCTAGCCTAAAGGCTCAAACATAATTTGAGCTATAGGGGCTGACGTTTGGGTGACCACAATTTTTGCCTCAGACAGGTCCACACCTATTTCTCCACCAATGTTTAACTGCTCAGGATTGGCTGGCAGGAATTCAAATTCAGTCATTTGAATTTTGGATTTCTTGACATGATCAATTATGTCAAATGAATGAAATGGACTTGGAAGAGAGGATGGGAGTTCATCCTTTTGGTTTTTGGGAGGGGGAGGACTGGTCTGTAAATTCGAAGTAGAAGGTGCAAAAATGTTTGATGTACTTACTTTTTTGGCAATTATCGGGTCTTCTGACTAGAAAGGAAGAGTGGTTCTCTACTTAGCAATTGAAATTGTTGTTTGGAGTCACTCCTCTATCTTTTCTTTGTTGGCTTGCTGGGTTGATTGATTCTCAGACTAGGTGAATACTGTGTATGATCCTTCGATTGCTTCACATTCACTTCTGGGTTCATCTTGATAATTTAGGAAACCAATGTGAGATTTGCTAGCTAATTCTTCTTGATCCTCTATGAAGAGATCATCATCATTTTCTTGCTAAAACTTAGGTTAGAAATAGAAAGCATGTTATGTTTCCAACTATCCAACTGCTGAGTGGGTTAGAGGTGCTTCAAGGGCTAGGTTCCTCTATGGGAGAGGAAGACAATTTGGTTGCCCTTGACTTTTGGCAGAGTTGCCTTGATATGGATGATTGGGAAATGTCCTCCTTGGTACATCTCTGTATAGAGGAGTAGAAGACATACCTTGTGCCATTTTCCTTTTCAAGGCTAGCAATTCATTTGCTAACTTTTGTACCATTTGATCAGTGGTGGTTGTGGGTGAGTATTCAGAAGATGAAGAAGACTAACCTCTATTAGGATCTCTCCTTATCTTTCTTACCAAGATAAGGTCATCTTTTAGCTCAGTATCCAAGTCCTGAGCAGCAACAAGGTCTATGTGTCTATCCTGTCTCAGCAAGAAACTCACTTTAGGTAGCTGTGACTTGATGAAGAAACACTTGAGATTTTGAGGTGTCGGCTGGGTGATCATGAGAATCATGTGCCTCAGCATGTTGAATCTAGCAATGAAGTCCCTCATAGGTTCATGGGGCTCTTTCTTCATCTGTGTGAGCTAGGCTAGCAAGGCATGTGCATCTTCTATAGGCTTGAACCTTGTTTCAAACTTGGCTTTAAGTGTGTCCCAGTTAGTCACTGATCCAGCTTGCAGATGGTAGAACCAGTCTATAATAGCACCTTGTAGTGTTTCTATGAATATCTTGACTGATATGTCTTCAAATTTCACTCTTATTATGCCACAGGCTATGCTAAAGGCTGCAATGTGTTCATCAGGGTGAACTCTCCCATCTCTAAATAATTTGGGGAAGTTCATTCTTGAGCTACATGGAAGTTCATGCAGAGGTGGAGTCAAGTTGAGTGGGCCAAATGAGTTACCCCAGGGGCCTTGAACTGCCATGATTTAATTATGAAAAGCAAGGATAACAAATATGAGTGGAATGGCTAGATTGCAAAACAAAAATGGAAAAGAACTGGCCTTGCTTCAGCTTGAGGCTTCAAATTGTGCACTCTTTTTCAGCAACTCTAGTTTTGCAGACCAGATAACATAACGGAGATGGAAGAAGATGGTAAGGCTATAAATGGATAATGGGTAAGACCCAGAATGGAGTCACCAGAGTCTATATAATGGATAAGGAAAAGAATTTATTTAATCTAAAACTTGAGGCTTCAGACTGCACGTTCATCCCCAATGGAGTCGCCAAAAACTATTGGGTGAATATTTTGTCGACTAGCTAACTGGTGAGCAATATAGGTCTCTTCAGCATAGCATAGGAAGATTGGTCATCTAATGTTGCAAGTTTACCACATCCAAAGCAGACAAATCTCTCCTCTCATCAAGAGGAGGTTCCTATTAAATATACAGAGGCTATATACTATATATATAAGTAGAAAGTAAGACACAGGGGTAGGATAAGCCATCCATCTCTCTTTTTTTAGAGATGATGTTCATAACACAAAGGAGAAATCCTAGGTGATTGGTGAAGATGCTTCTCTTTTTTTAGAAGTAACATTCAACCAAGAGCTAGATCCCTTCCTGGATAGTAAAAATCTTGGTGAAGCAATAGAAGGCATTTCTCTTCTTTCAAAAATGCTTGTTCTTGTAAGCAACAAGAATCTTTCTGGTAACAAGTGACTAATAACAGGATACAGAGTGACCAACAATCTAAGATGTAGCTCAAATTCTCTACCTTGACTACCTAAGAGTGAGATATGAAAGACAATGTGGGCATAAAGTCATCCCAAGGTCTTTTACATAGAAATAGAAAAGAAAAACACACACTGAAGACAACTATGATAGCACAAAGTCTAAAAGTAGCTTGCTTCAGGACACCTTCCTTATCACTTCCACTAGTTCTGCTTGTTAGATCAAATAAATAAGAATGCTTCTAGGAAATAGACATAAGAACAATTTCCTAAAGTAGCACAAGCTATAACAACATGAAGTCTGCAAATAACTTGCTTTCTCATTCAATCAAAAAAATATGAACAACAATCTGAGCTCAAAGTCTCAATAATGCCTTTCAATTTGGGCAGAGTTTTGCTTCTGTAAGGGGAATATCCCCGTGTAATAATGAAAGAGTTTACATTATATAGAGGCTAGGAGAGACTTGGCACTTTGTCCCATGGAGTGACCCATGCTGTGCAATTAATGCCTTGGATGCATTTTTGATTCTTTCAAGGAGGGCCATGTTGGAGCAGGGCGGCTGCCTTAACTGTGGTGTGTTGGTTCATCTCATTTGTCTACTTTTGAGCTTGAATTACTCAATCCATCACCTGCTAGTCATGTAACTGTCTATTCTGCCTTTATTCGAAAGGGGACAAACAGGCTATGCTTTCAATGTTTGCAGGCCCCAAATATCTACCTGACAAACTACTTCACCTACTAGAATTAACTCTTGTTGAGTTTCCCTCTTTGTCTCTTCCTTCTCTTGGTCCTAATCTTAGGGTCTTTGAACGTATTCGGGTTCGCGTTTTAAGCCTGCAGGGATCAACAGACACTTCAATGTAGCAAATTTGAACTTGTTGAACCTGCTAATCCCTTTACAGAAAAAGCTTGAAAAATGAGGAATTTGAAAGCTCAGAACAAATTTCAAGAAGGGAAAAGATTATTTTTGGCTGTGCAGGACCAAAATAGTCATATGTTGTC
Source organism: Torreya grandis (assembly GCA_037957365.1). Taxonomy (NCBI): domain Eukaryota; kingdom Viridiplantae; phylum Streptophyta; class Pinopsida; order Cupressales; family Taxaceae; genus Torreya; species Torreya grandis. The sequence goes on along the minus strand of JARHVA010000609.1, from coordinate 2,998,193 downwards.
CCAAAAATGAGACGTCATTTTTTGAGGACAACACACTTAAGATAGTAAATTACAAAGGGTTCTATTACATTTGCTTTAGCTTGAAGGTCATCTAAAGCACTATTTAGTGTAATCAAAATATCCATCTTTATATTGGCAAATTCTTCCACTAGCTTACCCACTTCATTAGATTTCCCAAACCTTTCTCTCCTAATTTTGGGTTTTGTTCGAGAGTAGTTGGTACAAAGCTCAAAAACCTAATCAAAAGCCAACTTATTTATATCTCTACCTCCCATTAGATTTAAGGCATCTCTAGTATCTTCGTCCAACCCTTTTAAGAAAAATAATTTCTAAACTTCTTTAGTTAGTGGATAATTGCTTCTTTTATGAGTGAACATGAATCTATCCAAATAATCCTCTAAAGATTCATCCTTATTCTATTTGATTTTGAAGAAATCCTCTTTTATTTCTCATATTCGGCATTAATCTTGATACTTGTTTAAGAAATTTATTTCCATGTCATCCCATGTTCTAATAGAATCGCCAGGTAAACCCATGAACCATCTCATAGATACATCCTTAAGTGTAGAGGGAAATAGTTTTAATTTTTTATTATTATTTTTGTAATCATAGGTTTGACATAGCACCTTAAATTCAAACAAGAATTGATCAAGATCTTTTGTAGATTGTCCCTAGAAATTTGGCCAATTAACTAGTGAAATATTTTTCATGGGGGTTTGATCATTAAGATCTACAACAATAGGAAAGGAAAAATTACTTCCTAGTTGTGCAAGTTGTTGATTTTGTTCGAGAGCCATATTTTCTTCTAATGATGATGTTTCAAAGCTAAGATGATCCTCCCACTAAATATTTGTGGCATCAGTTATGGGTTGTTCAAAGTTCTCAAAAAAAAAAATTGCTATGGATTTTTGAAATGCTTCTTCTAAGTCCATGGAAATTTCTAAATAATGTCTTCATGCAAGAGATTGATCCTGAGGAATTTGTCCTATGAGACTTGCTTATGGTAATGGCCTAGATTCTATCCAAGTTTCTAAAGATTCTTGTAGATAGGTTTCACTCGTAACCTCTGGTTCACTACTCAGAGATGTTGAAGGAGTTTCAACTTGTGTTCTTGGTGGGAATTTTGGGATGAATCATCCTTTAGAGTCTCTAGGATGGTACATCAATTTATTGAATTATTTTTAGGATTTTATGGTTTTTATTAAAAAAAAAAATCACTCTAGACCAATAATTACTACCTTACTAACACCTTGTTTCCCCGGCAACGGTGCCAAAAATGATGAGTGTCATTTAACTTCTCATTTAATCAATATTCAATTGATTTCTTATCAACCAGGACTGGTGTAGAAAACTATCTTTAGTAAGGTATAGGATGGTAGATCTACAAGTTTGCTTATGGGGGTGTTTGATGGTCCTATTCTAACTTTTGACTAATGAAATAAATGTGTCTTAAAATACTTTGATTCACTCTTTTGCTAAAAAGGAAAAGATGTAACTATTTAATCAAATAAATCCACTCTTTTTCTTGAAAGTAAAATCACACTCCTATTTAAGTTTGCATGGAAATGGAGATGTTTAACTAGAAAAATAAATTTACTTCACACATTTGCTATAAAAGAAAACACACTTTGCTTAGAAAGGAAATAACTTTGGAATAAGAAAATGCCTTTTAAACTATGAATTTGTTTTGATATTTTTATGAATGAATGCAAACATTGACAAGATTCTAAGTAGTTATAACAAAAGGTTAATAGAACATAACATAAGTATCGTACACAATTCTTAGTTCTAAGGAGAGTGGGCCCTTGCTTCTCTCGGACTCAGGAACAAAGATTAATCAATGATAGAAATTGAAGTAATAATTCTTAAAACTAAAATGATTACAATCTAGATAAAACTTGTAATATGCTTGTACATATCTTTTCTGTATTCTCTAAAAAAATTCAATGACAAAATTCTTACCTTTTATACTAATATAATCAACTCAAAATAGGATGCAAAGAAATAGGATTCCTTGGTCGATCCACTCATCCAAAGATAGGAGATTGGATTTCTAAGAAATCTAATTCTTCTGATGAAATAGATATACTATCTTATAATAGTCCTAAGATCCAAATATATACAACTTTATCAAAAACAAATCCTACAAAGTAGCAGGTGGTATTTTCCTCATTTGACTCTAGGTGGAATGATTCTCTCTCATCTTATATGGCTACTAGCTTCCCTATCTGTAGCTTTATCTTTATAGAATCTATGGAATTTATCTTTTAGAGTTGGTAGGAATGAGCCTAAAGAGTCCATAGAAACAAGCCTACAGAGTCTGTAGAAACAAGCCTGTAGAGTCCATATAAACAAGCCTACAGAGTCCATAGAAACAAGCATGCAGAATCCGTAGTTCTGCTAGATGGAGATCAAAATTGAACTTTCACTATACATCACCAGTGTCTTCTTCTTGAGTATTTTTCACAACAATAATCACTAAAAAATGCTCTGTATTAGACATTAATGACAAAGTAAAGGTTTAGTCTTTGGTTCAATATAAATAAGACAAATATCTACTTTCTATGTAATAGCTATCTAACAATCTATGATTTGCATAAGATAATATCTTTACAGAGATGAATTGAGGGAAATAACATGTCAATAATGAGCCATATTTTGAGCTCATCAAAGTATTTATCTAGAGAAACTAACCATTTTAATTCAAAAATTCATCTACTGGCACAGTAATCTTAACATACCAATTAATTAACTTCGTATAATATCTAGTTTGCCCTAGGAAGGCACATACCTCTCACTGAGTAGTCAGTGTTGGAAGGTGAAATATAACAACAATCTTGGTTGGATCCACCAAGAGTCCATCACGACATATGTCATTACCAAGTGAAATTACAAAGGGGGTAACAAACACACATTTCCTCATATTTAGGTAAATTTGAAGGTTTTGATAGTGCTCAAGCAGTAGTCAGAGATTAGAAAAATGTTCCCACACTAAATCATAAATAGTGCAGTCAGCAAGGTAGACTCGAAGGAAATTATGAATAAAGTCATTGAAAGCCTTGAATTTGATCTGAGAGAACACACCAAGAGCATTTTTCAACCCAAATGGCATTACATTATAGGCAAAGGATCCCCACTCAGTTGTAATTATGGTCTTCAACTTATCCTCTTCCATGATTTGAACTATATGGTATCAAGAGAAGCCATCTATAAAAGTATAGATTTCACCCCTGACTCCTCCCTCTAGTATCTCTTCAATGAAGGGCATCGAAAAGGGGTTGATTATGCAAGTAGTATTAAGCACATGATAATCCACATAGACTCGAATGCATCCATCCTTATTGATACTAATAACCATAGGACTCACCCACTCAAACTTGTCTATAGGAGTAATGATTCCTACGTGTAGCATGCTATTGATTTCTTCCTTGATTGGAGCATGCAAGTTTGGATTCTTATGATAGGGAATTTTCATAATAGGTCTAGCACCCTCTAATAACTTTATGTGCTTCTTACCTAAGGAAGAATACACTCCTTTCATTTCATTATAGTTCCATGGGAAGACATCTTGATACTCTTTTAACAATTCAAACACCTTAGAGATCTCTATATCAGACCAATAGTCTCCCATAATAGCCATATTGAGCCCTTCCTTCATCTTAATATTTATTTGTATAGTCTAGAGTTGATCCAAGTATGGGTATTATTCATCTTTGATGGTGTCATCGACTTTGTGTGCACCATACTCTATGTGCAAAGCTAAATGATCAATAAACGGGTTAGGCAGACTAGAACTGACACCTTCATGTACTTGGTACATGAGTTTTTGCTTACCTTTATGGATTTTTTCTTTCATTACTTGGTCCAGTGTAGGTTTAGGTGTGGAGATGATGCCTCTACAATAGGTTCTTATAAAATAATTAAGCTTTCCTCCCGCATGCCATGTATGCATCTAATTTGATCTTCAATTGGGGTCAGGTCACCTACTATAGCCTTACGTATAGAATGTAATATGAGGCATACACCCATCCATGGAGATGAATAAGATAACATCCCAGTCATGTTACTCTTAATAAAATGCCAAAAATTTATTTATAGGTGACACTCTTCATGGACATACCACACTTTATCCCAAGTGAGTAGAGCATCATAGAATGCGTGAACCCAAAGGTACTCAAGTAAAAATGTTTCATTCATCATCCACATAGTCTCGCAGGCTTCAAGATGAGGTTCAAGAGATATAATGCCACTATAAATTATGGTACTTTGAATGTCATTATAGTGTTGAAAGTGATGGCGTAGAGTAAAATGAACCTAGTCCCAAGTAAGTAAGTTCCAATGATGAGTTTTCCACCACCGAGTAACTATGCCATCGAAAATAAGTATAATTGATCATACTTGATCAACATCAGAGTAATAAAAGGCATCCAACTACTGCATAGACTCATGGACTTCCATCTGACTATGGAATCTCAAAGCTTCATCTAACCTTGTTGGTGGTGCATCCATAATTTGCCCATAAAGGAGTTAAACAAATTTATGGTGTTGATGGTACTTTCACCAAGTATCATCTGGACTACCTCTAATGCCAAATATCCTTCTAGTAAGGTCATATTCATCATGGGCCCAATAGTCACATGCAGTACTGGTTGTGTTAGATATAGATTGTGCATCCACCCAATGCAAGATGTCATTTACGGTGGGATCTAGATATTCAATACCCTAAGCTATAACATTGTAGATGTGGTTGATGTCCTCGTTAGCATTGACTAGCTCAACATATGGAGGTCCTTGAGCATGGTCCAAGGGGATGACAATGTACTGCTCATCATTATCAAAGGTGATATAGTAATTCTTAAAGCTCAATTTAGCATTATTTTTGTAATAGCATGGGCAAACCAATAGAGCTAAAAAGTCATCAAATTCAGCCAACTCTATCACCTCAATGTTGGATTTTAAAGTGACACTAAGGATATCCATGATGGCATATTTAAGTACCAAAATTAGTAAACCACGAGTCTTGTTGGCGATAAATAACATAAGGGGAAAAGGCTACAAAGATGGACTAGCTATCTTCCTCCATGTGTCCTTGGTAAGGACATTTACTTCAACATCGATATCAAAAAAGATATCCTGGATAACCCATCCATCAATAGTAATGTTAACCAATATCTCTTTATCTCCCTCTAGGCTAGGCTCAATGTGAGTCTCTTGTCATCGTGCATGGTTTAACTGATGATCCTCAGTAGGCCTAGGCATATGATCCCTTAGCCAATTTTACAATAGAGTTAAAATATCCTCATCAAAGAGTCACTTTCACAACTCATGAAATTTACTATGCACCTTATCGAAAAGGTCTGTAGCTTTTTGTATATTGACAAATGTAGTATAATTTCAATCCTTAAGGAATTAGATCTCTCCTTCTAGTTTTCTCACTAAATTCATGGTATCATGGAGCACCTCCTTCTACTATTAAGCATATAGATAAAACATAGCATGAGGATCCTCTCATTAAACCTTCTCAATGAGTGTGTTGGACATAGACTAGGACTGACCACCACTCCATGTTGTAATATTGACTTTAGAACCCATCAAAATAGTGGGATGCAGTCTCCATTATGGCTTTTAAATATGTTGGGTGAATATTTTGTCGACCAGCTAACTAGTGAACAAAATAGATCCTATCACCACAGCATAAGGAGATTGGTCATCCAGCTATGCATTTTTACTACATCAACAGGGGACAAATCTCTCCTCTCATCAAGGGGAGGTTCCCTATTAAATATACGGAGGCTATATACTATATATATAAGCAGAAAGTAAGACACAGGGGTGGAATAAACCATCCATCTCTCTTTTTTTAGAGATGATGCTAACAAACAGAGGAGAAATCTTGGGTGATTGGTGAAGGTACTTATCTTCTTTTAGAAGTAACATTCAGCCAAGAGCCAGATCCCTTCCTGGATAGTAGAAATCTTGGTGAAGCGATAGAAGGCACTTCTCTTATTTCAAAAGTGCTTATTCTTGCAAATAATAGGAATCTTTTTGGTAGGATAAGTAACATGGTGTTAAAGGCGTGGTAACCAACAATCTAAGATGTAGCACAAAGTCTCCACCTTGATTGCCCAAGAGTGAGATATGAAGGACAATTAGGGCACAAAGTCATCCCAAGGTCCTTTAAATAGAAAGAGAAAATAAACACACACTAAAGACAACTATGGCAGATAAAGTCTTCCCACAATTGGCTTCAGGACACCTTCCTTGTTACTTTCACTAATTTTGCTTGTCAAATTAAATAAACAAGAACACATTCAGAAGATAGACATAAGAATAATATTCTAAAATGATACAAGCCAAAATAGCACAAAGTCTGCAAACAACTTGCTTTCTCATTTAGATAAAATGAAATGAAATACAATATAGCTCAAAGTCTCAATATTCACCTTTCAATTGGGCAGAGTTTTGCTTATATATTGGGAAGATCTCCCTTAGAATGATACAAGAGATTACAATATATAGCAGCTAAGAAAGACTTGGTGCTTTGTTCCATAGAATGGCCCATGCTGTGCATTTAATGCCTTGAATGCATTTCCAAGTTTGTCAAAGGACTGCATTGAAAATAGGGTGGTTGTCTTAACTATGGCATGTCATTTCATACCATATGTCTTTTCCTGAGTTTGAATCATCTGGTATGTCCCTCTGACATCTGCACAATTGTCCATTTTGTCTTTACTCTAAAGGAGACCAACAGGCCATGCCTTCAATGTTTGCAAGCTCAAATATCTACTTTGTGGACTGTTCCACCTACTGGAATAACTTTTGCATAGATATTTTGGGCTTTTCCCTCTTTTCGCTTTTGACCTTTCCAGCTTTGTCTCTTCTTGGAATTTAAGCTCCTGGGCTATCTTTTCAGCCAGTCACTTTGTTCTTCCTTCAATTTTTGTGTTTTATTTAAATTTCAACGGATATTCCCTTACTTTAAATTTGATGTGTGTGGGGCTATCGATGGTCGCTAGTGGCTTGAACCAGGTTGAACCTTAAACCTTTGAACCCACTGAAAGTATGTTGGTTTTTTGGTTCATCAGTTCATTCTACCTCTTTTGTTCCATTGCTTCTTGGTTCAATCACTTTCCCGCTCCTTGGTTGAACCATCTGTTGAACCACCTATTTGTTGCTTCTTTCCTTGATTGAGGCCGCCTTTGAACCTTTAAACCCATGAACCATCAAACTTTGAACTCTTTCAATTCAAGGTTCAATCGGCTCATTGGTTTATCCTTTGTCCGTCACTTGTTCTTTCTAAGCTCTTTGATCTTCATCACACCAGTTGAACCTTTGAACCTATGAACTCATTGAACCTTCTAATTCAAGGTTCAACAATTCAATCAGTTCATTCTTTTTATTTGGATAAGTCTTTTTAATCTTTTACACCAAACGTGTTGAACCAAATGGCCATTGAACCTTTTGAACTATTGAACCCCTTAAACCTTTGAACCAAAGTGGTTTAATGGTTCAATGGTTCAATGGTTCAAGCCTTCTTCCCTTTGATAAGTGTTTTCAAGCCATTGAACCTTGAAGTAGTTGAACTTTGAACCTTGACAAATGTGCTTAACTCTTGCTGATGACGTTGAACCTTTGAACCTGTTGAACCAAAATGGTTCAAGGTTCAATGGTTCAATGGTTCAATCCTTGCTTAGAAGCTTGCCGATGAAATCTTTTGGTTGAACCTTGTCGTTGAACCAACTTTGAAATCATGAAAGTGTTAAGAGCTTGCTTCTTTCTTGCAGAGTCTATAGAAATCAACCTGTGAATCCTATAGAACTTGGTCTGTAGAGTCCATAGATTTTCTTCCTACAGAGTCTGTAGATTCAAGCCTCCATAGAGTCTGTAGATTTAAGCCTGCAGAGTCCATAGATTCAAGCCTATAGAGTCCATAAATTTCTGAGAAACTTGAAAAATGAGGAATTTGAATGCTTAGAACAAATTTTGAAAAGGGAAGAGACAATTTTGGTCTTGCAGGGCCAAAAATAGTTCATATGTTGTCCCAAAAATGAGTGATAGTTTTGGGGGACAACAGCTGGCTCCAGTTGGGGAAATTCCCTTAGTTAAAATTTTGAAACAACTGAGGGGAGTAGAAACTAGAATCTCTGGTGCCTTGAAGTATGCCATTGGGATATGGAGTCATGCTACCCAAAAAGAAAGGCTCCAAAAAATGAAAATGAAAATGAAAAGCACAAAACAGAACCAAAGACTATACAAATGTACATATGTACAGGTGAACTTATCTGATACTTCAAGAATTGAAGTGATTCAAGCGTTGCCCATTGTGAAACAATGAAAATGATGTTCCATCTTAATAAACTAGCAAGAAACCATTTTGTTCCCAGAAACAGTGACGAGTGAATGGAACTCTCCACTAGAAAACCAATTTTATGTGTCTTCCTCTTGGCTCTTTCTTTTTCTTTTCCCATGGCAAGACGTGATCTTCAAACTGAAAACGATAACTTCTTTCTCTCTTGGTGAAGAGTTTCTTTTGTTGACTTTGGAGTATAGCATTATGGTCCACCACCATAGCTTGTTGTTCTACTAGTCCAGTCCAGCACATGCTTTGATTGTCAGCATCAAACTCCTGACAAACCATCAACTCAACATCTCCTTTGGTGTGAAGGAGTTTGATATCTTCATCCTGAGTAGTCTTCAATCTGAGCAATAGAGATTCACATCTAGTTGTGTTGTTGGTGTTGCTGAACTACAACTTACATGAAGGAAAAATATCTCCTTGAAGAGATATCAACACAGTCTCGGCTCTAGCATTAGTGGAAGAATTGCTACCATCAGATTCTAAGATCCAAGCATCATCAAAATCTAATCTTCTATCATATTTCTATTCATTGGAGATGGAATATCCTTCTTGATTTGTACTACACCCTACCAATTTTTTTGATGTCTTATTTGGATCAAATCCTGGATTGCTAGCTACAAGACTTTCATCAGCTAAGACATGAACATCCTCTATGGTCAAGAAGTAATTACCCCTGTCTGATGGCTCAAATAGAATTTGAATTGCAAGGGCCAACGTTTGGGTGACCACAAATTTTGCCTCAGAAAGGTCCATACTTAGTTCTCCACCAATGTCCAACTGCTCAGGATTGGCTTGCAAAAATTCAAATTCAGTCATTTGAATTTTGGATTTCTTGATATGATCAATTATGTCAAATGACTGAAAAGGACTAGGAAGAGAGGATGGGAGTTCATCCTTTTAGTTTTTGGGAGGGGGAGGACTGGCCTGCGAATTTGAATTTGAAGGTGCAAAAATGTTTGGGGCACTTACTTTTCTAGCAATCACTAGGTGCTTTGGCTAGAAAGGTAGAGTGGTTCCCTGCTTAGCAATTGAAATTGTTGGTTGAGGCCACTCCTCTACTTTCTCTTTATCAGCTAGTTGGGCTAACTAATTCTTGGACTAGGTGATTACTACGTATGATCCTTTGACTACTTCACCTTCACTTCTAGATTCATCCTGGTGATTCAAAAAACTAATGTGGGATTTTCCAATTGATTCTTCTTTATCTTCCATGAAGATATCAACATCATTTTCTTGCTCAAACTTAGGTTGGAAAGAGAAATCATATTCTGTTTCTAGATATCCAACTGTTGAGTTAGTTGGAGGCGCTTCAAGGGTAAGGTTCCTTTGTGGGGGAGGAAGATGATTTGGATGCCCTTGATTCCTGGCAGCATTGCCTTGATATGGTTGATTTTGAAATGCCATCCTTAGCATTACCTGATTAGGAGGAGTAGACATACTTTGGGCCATTTGCCTTTTCAAGGCTAGCAGGTCATTTACTAGCTTTTACATCATCTGATCTGTGGTGCCTGTAAATGGATACTCAGAAGATGAAGAGGATTTACCTCTATTCAGGTCTCTCCTTATCTTTCTTGCCAAGATAAGGTCATCTTCTACCTCAGTAGCCAAGTCTTGAGCAGCAATAAGGTCTATGTGGCCAGCTCATCTCAGCAGAAACCTCACTTAAAGTAGCTATGAGTTGATGAAGAAGCATTTGAGGTTTTCAGGTGTTGGCTGAGCAATTATAGGAATCCTATTCCTCAACTTGTCAAACTTGGAAATAAAATCCCTCATAGGCTCATGAGGTTCCTTCTTCATTTGAGTGCATTGGGCGAGCAAAGCATGTGCATCCTCTACAGGCTTGAACCTGGCTTCAAACTTGGCTTTGAGTGTATCCCAGTCGGTCACTGATCTAGCCTGCAGATGGTAGAACCACTCTGTGCGGCACCTTGTAGGGTCTCCACAAAAATCCTAACTACCACATTTTCAAATTCCACCCCTATCACACCATAGGCTATGCTGAAGACTACAATGTGTTCATCAGGGTGAACTCTCCCATCTCCAAAGAATTTGGGGAAGTTCTTTCTTGAGCTACGTGGAAGTTCATGTAGAGGTGGAGTCAAGTTGAGTGGGCCAAAAGAGTTACCCCAGGGGCCTCAAACTGCCATGATTTAATTATAAAAAATAGGGATAACAAATTTGGGTGGAGTGGCCAGATTGTAGAACAAAAATGGAAAAGAACTGGCCCTGCTTCAGCTTGAGGCTTGAGGCTTCAAACTGTGCACTCTTTTCTAGTAGCTCTGGTTTTGTAGACCAAATAAAATAATGGAGATGGAGGAAAATGGTAAGGCTATAATGATAATGGGTAAGACACAAAATGGAGTCGCCAGAGTCTATATAATGGATAAGTGAAGGAACTACTTCATTCTAAAATTTGAGGCTTCAAACTGCACGTTCATCCCCAGCAGAATCACCAAAAATTATTGGGTGAATATTTTGTCGACCAGCTAACTGGTGAGCAAAATAGTTTCTATCACCACAGCATAGGGATATTGGTCATCTAGGTGTGCAATTTTACTACATCAATAGGGGACAAATCTCTCCTCTCATCAAGGGGAGGTTCCCTATTAAATATACAGAGGCTATATACTATATATATAAGCAAAAATTAAGACACATGGGTGGGATAAACCATTTTTTCAGAGATGATGCTAACAAATAGAGGAGAAATCCTGGGTGATTAGTGAAGGTACTTCTCTTCTTTTATAAGTAACATTTAGCTAAGAGCCAGATCCCTTCCTAGATAGTAGAAATCCTGGTGAAATGATAGAAGACACTTCTCTTCTTTCAGAAATGCTTGTTCTTGCAAACAATAGGAATCTTTCTGATAGGATAAGTAAGAGGGTGTTAAGGGCATAGTAACCAACAATCTAAGATGTAGCACAAAGTCTCCACCTTGACTGCCCAAGAGTGAGATACAAAGGACAATGAGGGCACAAAGTCATCCCAAGGTCCTTTACAGAGAAATAGAAAATAAACACACACTAAAGACAACTATGGCAGCACAAAGTCTTCCCACAGTTGGCTTCAAGACATCTTCCTTATTACTTTCACTAATTCTGCTTGTCAAATTAAATAAACAAGAACACATTCAGAAGACAGACATAAGAATAATCTTCTAAAATGATATAATTTAAAAGAGCACAAAGTCTGCAAACAACTTGCTTCTTCATTCAGATAAAATGAAATGAAATACAATCTGAGCTCAAAGTCTCATTATTCACCTTTCAATTGGGCAAAGTTTTGACTTTGTATTGGGAATATCTCCCTTAAAATGATACAAGAGATTACAATATATAGTAGCCAAGAAAGACTTGGCGTTGTGTTCCACAGAATGGCCCATGCTGTGCATTTAATGCCTTGAATGCATTTCCAGGTTTGTCAAAGGACTGCATTGAAAATAGGGTCGTTGTCTTAACTATGGCATGTCATTTCATTCCATATTTCTTTTCTTTAGTCTGGATCATCTGGTCTGTCCCCTTTGACATTTGCACAGTTATCTATTTTGTCTTTACTCCAAAGGAGACCAATAGGCCGTGCCTTCAATGTTTGCAATCTCAAATATCTACTTTGCAGACTGTTCCACCTACTAGAATAACTTCTACCTGGATATTTTAGGCTTTTCCCTCTTTTCACTTTTGTCCTTTCTAGCTTTGTCTTTTCCAACTTTGTTTGTTCCTGGAATTTAAGCTCCCGGGCTATCTTTTTAGCCAGTCGCTTGGTTCTTCCTTCAAGTTCTATGCTTTATTTAAATTTCAATAGATATTCCCTTACTTTAAATTTGACATCTGGGGGGGCATCGATGGTCACTAGCTGCTTGAACCATGTTGAACCTTAAACCATTGAACCCACTGAAAGTACATTGGTTCATTGGTTCATCAGTTCATTCTGCCTCTTTTGTTCCATCGCTTCCTAGTTCAATTGCTTTCCCACTCCTTGGTTAAACCATCCGTCTAACCACCTATTTGTTGCTTCTTTCCTTGATTGAGGCCACCTTTGAACCCATGAAAAATTGAACTTTGAACTCTTTCGATTTAAGGTTCAATCGGTTCATTGGTTCATCTTTTGTCTGTCACTGGTTCTTTCTAAGCTCTTTGATCTTCATCTCACTAGTTGAACCTTTGAACTTGTGAACTCGTTAAACCTTTTGGTTCAAGGTTCAATGGTTCAATCAGTTCATTCTTTTTATTTGGCTAAGTCTTTTTAATCTTTTGCACCAAGCACGTTGAACCAAATGGCCGTTGAACCTTTTGAACCATTGAACCCGTTGAACCTTTGAACCAAAGTGGTTTAATGGTTCAACGGTTCAATGGTTCAAGCCTTCTTCTCTTTGATAAGTATTTTGAAGCTATTGAACCTTGAAGCGGTTGAACTTTGAACCTTGACAAATGTGCTTAACTCTTGTTGATGACGTTGAACCTTTAAACCCATTGAACCTATTTAACCAAAATGGTTCAAGGTTCAATGGTTCAATGGTTCAATCCTTGCTTAGAAGCTTGCCGATGAACTCTTTTGGTTGAATCTTGTCATTGAACCAACTTTGAAATTGTCTAAGTGTTGAGAGCTTGCTTCTTTCCTGCAGAGTCCATAGAAATCAACTTGTGAAGCCCGTAGAACTTGGCTTGTAGAGTCCGTAGATTTTCTTCCTGTAGAGTCTGTAGATTCAAGCCTATAGGGTCCTTAGATTCAAGCCTACAGAGTTCATAGATTTCTGAGAAGCTTAAAAAATGAGGAATTTGAATGCTTAAAACAAATTTCAAAAAGGGAAGAGACAATTTTGGTCTTACAGGGCCCAAAATAGTTCATATGTTGTCCCAAAAATGAGTGATATTTTAGGGGGACAACAAAATACATATCATGTCAGCACCCTTTTCATTCCTTTCTTTCATGATAGTAGTATATAGGTCAGGGCACTCCTCTAGATGATGTTTGTTTTTACAAAAGGCACATGTAGATACATCAAAAAATTGTGTTGGTAGTGCTCTAGGGAATCAGACTTGTAACATGTTATTGGTGGAAAATGTCCACCTCGATGTCCTCGACTTGGAACATGACCATGATAGCCTCCTTCATTATATTGGTTATTAGAAACATATGTTTGAAGCGTACCATGCACACACATCTCATGAATTTCATTGATGAGATGGTATTGCATCACATATCTTGTAATAGGTAGATACCTTTTATTGAGTGGCACATTATTAAAGGGAAATCCCTTATTTCATGATCTTCTTAGTAAATCTCATAAGATTGCTTCAACATAACCTAAATACTTTTGTGAGGGTAAGTATTTCAATTATGGCCTTCAGATTCATAGTGTACATACCACAATCCACTGCGAGTGTCATGAGCATTATGTGTAGTGATCTTTTCTAACTAAGATGCCATAGTAGCGATATGAGCCTATATGAAGGGACTAATCCTAGCATTAATGCTTCCAATAGCTTCAACACGAAGGGAAACTTCCAAGGCCTTACATGGGTTGATAAAATCTTTTTGTGACAAGGTTCTTCTAAAGTGGAGAAATAAACCTCCTATGACCCACTGTGCATGTTGAGTGACATTTATCTCAAAAGATATATTTGAGATAAGTGTATTGAAATGTGAATCATACTCACACACACTCTTTAGTGAGTTCTTGCTTGATGTCCTTTAGGGAAGCTATGCTCTACTATTCAAACTCTTAGATATCAAATTATTGGAAGAATTTTTCCTTTAGTTAGTCATAATTCACCACAACCTACTGTAGATCAAAATTTTAGTACGACTTGTGCATACGGTCTATAAGGGTGGTAGCAAACTATGTTATGTTACATTTAGAAAAGGTGATTCCATGCGCTCACCAAATAAGTTCACACTTATGAACATGTTTTGTGGCATTCTCCACATCACAATACTCAGGCAAGTGGAGTGTCATTTCATAATACATAATGGGTAATTGAGGAGCTTGCAATGGGGTATGTTGCGAGGCACTTCTTGTCCCGATTGGACCTTGTGGGGGAGGTCCACCACTACCTCCTACACCTCCTTTAGTTCTTCCAACCAAACCACTAGTGGTTCCACCTTTCATACCTCTTGTAGTAACTAAAGCATCTGATATGTTGGGCATAGAGGTGGGATGATTAACTATAATCGGGTCAATACTTTTCCCATTGGTTATGCTTGGTCCAATAGACATTCCAAATTGGGACATAGAATTATCTCATAATAGAAAATAAATGGCCAATAAATTAATATCTAAATATTTGTCTACAAATGTATCTCACACATGTTCAAGTTTCAATTCTACACTATTTATATCCCAATTGTGTACAAAGATGTTGTCTAACAGGAGCGCTAAAACCCAAGGTGTCTTGATTTTGGTGTTTTTGTCCAAGTGTAAAATTGGTCCTAACGATCAAATTCTTTTGGATTCTTATAATTTTTCTTCTCAACCTAACACAAATTCATTTAACCCATAATCATTAATTTCCCTATAAAAGGCCATTCAAAGTCCATTTAGAAGGGTTAGCACTCATTTACAGGAAAAAATCAAGAATACAAGCAAGTACACTCAAGCACTCTTCCCTATTCTCTGCATACAACCTTCCAAGATCATTTCAAGCTTATTCAAACCTTTGCACTAGTCCCTAGCCATCTAAAGTACATGTAATTTTTCATCTAGTTGCATTTATCATACATAATTGCACCAATCACTTTAGTGGGAGAGCTACATTAGCTTGATCCCTCCTCGATGTATTGGTATGTAGGCAGCGTGCCCACACACAGTGGTGAAGTATGTCTAACATATCCTTTACACACTAACCCCTTCTCTACATTTTTTAAGTTTCCATTCAATTTGAATCACAAAGAGCACTTAGGGCTTTGAATATTAAAAACTAATGCACATCGAGCTTTGTAGGCTTTCAAGCTTCAATATTTCATTGACAGGGTAACACAAGCCTGTCGAAAAAGCTCTGACCACCTAGACAACAACATCGAAAAAGGACTACAATGCCAGACAAAAGGGAGTCCCACTTTTGATGCTCCTATCCAATTCAAAAATGAACCTCAAGATCTAGTTTTTGACAATTTTCCAATCTTGCTCGTCCAATATCAGACCCTGTCTCAATCTGGATCATTCTGAATAGGCTAAGTTAGATTTCTCTTATTTATTACTATATTTATAAAAGGCAAAAATAAAAATCTATTTAAAAAATTAGTAGCTTAATTTCACCATATTATTTACTAATTTACTTTGCTCAAACATGTTTATTTAATTAAGAATAAAATCTCATTATTATAAAAACAATAAAACATTTGGTGAACCCAACTTACTTTGAATTTCGCACAAAAACCCTAGAAACCCTAAGGATAATTATTTCTAATTTTTTGCCATAATTTCTTTATTTCTTTTTGCATTTAAAAATCATAAATATACAAATTAATTGCAAACATATCACATGTTTTATGAAAACCCTATTTTGCACATACTAGGTCCTTCTTGCATACAAACACATTTCAAACACTAGGAAAAATATATTGGTAATTCTAGATTTTTTTTTTGATTTTTACTAAATTTTTCAAGAAAAATTCTACAAATTTTTTATAAATTTATATTAAACTTTTAAAATTATTACACTAATTTTAAAAATTCATTCAAAATCCCTAGATTGCATCAACTAAACTCCCAGTTACTTTCCAGTAGTTTTCAAATCATTTTCTAAATTTTTAGTTGCATATCAAACTCATAAAATCAATTTCAAAAAAAAATTCATAGTATTTTGCATAAATATTTTTAAAAAATCTTTAGTTTCATATACTAGCACCTACTTACTTTTTGAGGTATCACCTTACATGTTTGTTAGCTCAGTATCCTTTTTGCACAAATTCCAATTCATTATTTTTTTGGACTTTGCATTTCTTATATTCAGTACTTTCCCTTTCTAGCACATTGCTTATTAAAACTTATTTCAAAACATTCAAACACATTTCAAATTGTTTTTCTACTTTACCAATGGCTCAATATACCATTTTTTATGAAACTGATAAAAGAGAACTTCAAAAACTCTCAACTAAACATTTGGATATACAATATAACATGCTTAGAATTCTACAAGAAGAACAACAAAAAGTGACCAATGGGAAATCTTCTCAAACAATAGAACAGCTAGTTGCAAATGACACTATGGGGGCAACTATGTCTCAATAACCCCCTATAGTAGTCCAACCTTCTTCTATTCCACCAACTACAACTAGTATATCCCTATCTCCTAATGTGGTAGCCCTTGTGCAAGAGATAATATCTCTTCAATCCAAGGTGCAACATCTTGAGAAAGGTGTCTCTAGACTTACACAAGCACTGTATTCTTTTGATTTACTACATACACCATTGGCACGTCACATTACTTCTACACCCTTACCACAAGGTTTTGTTCAACCCAAGCTCACTCTATATAATGGCAAGGGTGATCCAGAGACACATTTAAGAGGTTTTCATGTAGCATGTTTGGATTATGTACCCAATGACTGGCTACTTACCAATCTATTTCCACATAGTCTAAAGGATTATGCTTTACAATGGTTTTATAGTCTACCAAATCAGTTGATCACAGCATTCAATCTTATAGTAGACATATTCTTAACACATTTCAGTATCAACATTGGTGATAAGGTTTCTTATGTCTAAATTACTCAATAGAAACAAAGGTCAAATGAGCCCCTCATGGATTATGTTCTTAGATACAAGATTGTTTTGGCTAAGATAACTAGTCCCATGGCTGATCAAGAGTTATAGAACATCTTTAAATAGAGCCTTCTATCAATATTGCATGAATCTATTGTGTTTAAAATATTCTCTTCCTTCATCAAATTTTGTCATACACTCAAGGAAAGAGAAGTCAAGCTAATTTCAATGGGCAAACTTAAGTACTCAAGTATCTCAAACACAATAAATAAGAGTAATAACAAAGTATCATACAAGGCTAAAATTAGTGACAATAAGAATCAGAATTAGCCAATAGTCAATGTGAGTTTAGAGCCTCCTTAGCATGTGGTTTTATTAGCACCTCCTCATTATGCATTCACCAATCTATCAGTTTCTCTAGCTAGGGTTTTACAACAGTTATTAAAATGTAACATCATCACTCTCCCTCCTATTTAGGAAGCTGATCCGGTGAAGCCTCTTCTATGAGGATATGATCAACATGCATTTTGTGATTTTCACAGGGAACTAGGCCACATAACAATCAAATGCATCAATTTGAGACATAATATACACTACTTGATAAAAGATAATTTACTTGATCTGGGCACTTCACTTGAGCCTCCAAAGGTAAATCCAAGACAAGATAAAGATTTGAAAATATTCTCAGATCCATTTCCACAACATTCTAAATAGGAGAAAGAGACACCTCAGGTGTTCACCATACATACCATGCAAGTGTTCCACCATCTACATGCTAGGCACCTTTAGTTCAGGCACATCCTTTAAGAGGTATGATAGGTGTGTATGAGTCCAAAGTTCTAGCCAGACCTTTGATATATTTCTCATATTAGGATATTGTGGAGGATAATACAGGTTATAATGCACTTTTTATCATAGCACATATTCATAATCAGCCTGTTCACAATGTGCTTATTGATAATGGTTTCAGCCTCAACATGTGCACTTTGACGCTAATACAACATTTGAGTTAATCAAATCAAAATATCACTCCAATAGATATAGTAATCAGTGATTTCAATGGGCATATACATAGTTCATTACGTGAGATAGTACTTCCACTACAGGTTAGTCCTACATATTTGGTAACA